>OY757910.1:72511618-72776618 GCA_963585895.1 Sepioteuthis lessoniana | reverse complement strand
TGTATCACAAAAGGGAGTATACCCCTCACATTTCTGCAGATATTTAAGTATATCTCTTCACGGGACAACACTGACAAAATGACACTTTGACACAATGAAAAGTAGTCTGTGTGCAGCTTATATAACAGAATTAATTTATTTTCCCCTCGAAATAACTCAAAATATAACCATTAAAAGCTAAACCCCTGCCAACAAAAATGAGTATACCCCTTAGGTAAAGTTGTCAATATTAACATACACCATGTCAACTGTCAATATTTTTTGTGGCCACCATCATTATCTAGAACTGCCTTTACTCTCCTTGGTATGGAGTTTACCCGAGCTTCACATGTAGCCTCTTCAGTAAAGCTGTGATCGTCTTGGAGGTGTGTTTGGGGTCATTGTCATGCTGGAACACTGCCCTGCAACCCAGTTTCTGGAGGAAGGGGATCATGCTCTGCTGCAGTATTTCACAGTACATGCTGGAGTTCATGTTTCCCTCAATGAAATGTAACTCACCAACACCTGCAGCACTCATGTAGTCCCAGGCCATGACATTCCCACCACCATGCTTGACAGTAGGCATGACACACTTATCTTTGTACTCCTCACCTGGTCGCCGCCACACATGCTTGAAGCCATCGAAACTAAACAAATTAATCTTCATCTCATCAGACAATAGGATATGGTTCCAGTAATCCATGTGCTTTGTTGACATGTTTTCAGCAAACTGTTTTCGGGCTTTCTTGTGTATCGTCTTCAGAAGAGGCTTCCTCCTGGGGTGACGGCCATGCACAGCAATTTGATGTAGAGTGCAGCGTATGGTCTGAGCACTAACAGGCTGACCCCCCACCTCTTCAATCTCTTCAGCAATGCTGACAGCACTCCTACGCCGATCTTTCAAAGAAAGCATTTGGATGTGACGCTCAGCACGTGCGCTCAGCTTCTTTGGACGACCTCCCTGTTCTGGGTGGACCCTGTTCTTTTAAAACGCTAGTTGATCTTAGCCACTGTGCTACAGCTCAGTTTAAGGGTGTTTGCAATCTTCTTGTAGCCTTGGCCATCTTCATGTAGCGCGACAATACGTCTTTTAAGATCCTCAGAGAGTTCTTTGCCATGTGGTGCCATGTTAGAACTTTCAGTGACCAGTATGAGAGAGTGTGAGAGCTGGACTACAAATTTGAACACACCTGCTCCATATGCTCACACGGGCCTAGTAACACTAATGAGTCACATAACGTTTTCGAGGGAAAATGACAAGAAGTACTCAATTTGGACATTTAGGGGTGTAGTTTCTTAGGGGTGTACTCACTTTTGTTGAGAGGGGTTTTGCTTTTCAGGTTATATTTTGAGTTATTTTGAGGGGAAAATAAATTAACTCTGTTATATAAGCTGCACACAGACTACTTTTCATTGTGTCAAAGTGTCATTTTGTCAGTGTTGTCCCATGAAAAGATATACTTAAATATCTGCAGAAATGTGAAGGGTATACTCATTTTTGTGATACACTGTATATATACTATAAATATATATATATATATATGTATGTATGTATGTATATATGTATACTATATGTATGCATGTATGTACATGTGTATGTATGTATGTTACGTCTGTGTGCATATATGTATGAATGAATATATATTATATACGTGTTTATGTGTGTGTGTAATATATGTTTGCTTGAATGTATGTATGTATATATGTATATGTGTATAGTATGTTTATGTGCATGTATGTATGTATGTGTGTATGTTCGTACGTATGTATTTTTCTAGCAATAGTTACGCGGGTCATTATGATAAAATATTAGGAAATTCTAAGAAGTGACTTTGAAATTCATTCTTCTTTTCATTTTTTTTTCTCGTCCAGTCAGTTGTAACATGGCATTTTAGTCTTGGTTGAAGGTGCAGTAAAGGTAACCCAAAACTGAACTGTGTATCAAAACATTTCTCGCTCCCCAATGATACCTGCATTGGAAAAATAACGGTTGAAAAAAATTTGGTTTCGTGTAACTTTTACCGTGTTTTTAACCTGGACTTTTCACAAAACTTTGGTAAAACAAATCAGAAGAAAAAGAAACCAAAAATGTGATCTACATAAAATTCACTTGTGGATGTGCCGTGTTGAAATGATCATTGTCGTAGGAAATGGACATGGCAACCAGAGTTCAAATCCAGGACAACGCTGTTAGCATTTCATATCACGCTAATACCTTTGGGAAATGTATAAATCCAATTATTCTCCCACTAACTATGGGTAAATAGTAGGGCAGACTGTTTCTTTAACCTTGGTTAAGCAACCAGTCTAGGAGAAAAAAACTCTGAGTTCAAACGTATTAAACTCTGTTTAAAAATGACCTTGTGTCACATCCTACTCATGCCGAGGGATTGGTAAATACGAACATAAAGTGCACTTTTTCTTTTTGTTTAACAGCATATCAACCTTCGTGGGTTATTTAATGTCAAAACCATCATTTAGAAGGACAGTAGTGGTGCTATTTAATTCATTACTGGTGGGGTGGGGTAAGGAGTTTCTAACTTTTCTCAAGGATATTAGTCCGAAAGAGAACGTAATAGCGCGACTGGAATTTGAACTCGCTTACTACGATTGGTTAATGGCATATCAACCTTCGTGGGTTATTTAATATCAAAGCCATAATTTAGAAGAACAGTAATGGCGTTATTTAACTCATTTCTGGGGAGATAAGGAGGTTCAAACTTTTCCCAAGTGTATTAGTCTGAAAGAGAACGTAATAGTCCGACTGGATTTCGAACTCACTAACTATATTGTCGCAGTCTAGCACGTTAACTAGTACGCCATTAAAATAATTTACAGAAATGAATATCATTTGCTTAAATATTCTTTCTTTTCTCGCTCAACAAAAATTTTATTTTTTGAATCAGATAATCTTTGGCGATGAAAATTGGATTCATAGAGAATTCGAAACAAAGACAACTGTTGTTCGATACAGGACACCTTTGAACACCTCAAAACCAACAGAATCTATTAAGAAATAAAATTCCTCTCTGTTTGATGGGATTCATAGATAATTTTTATCATGATTTGCAAGAATTTTTTCTTGTGTTTTTATTCACAATGCTGAACAGAGTAATATTTTTCTTTTAAATTATGCATTGGAGGAGTGCCCGTGGCGTAGTGGCTGAAGAGCTGGCCAGAGGCCAAGAAGTAAGCGAGTTCGAACCCCTCTCACGCCGTTACATTTACTTTCAGAGGAATACCGTTGGGAAAGCTATAAACCATCTTATCCCTCCCCCAAACCACGGGTTAAATAGTACCACTGATGTTCTTCTACAAGTATTGATTTGGCATTAAATAACCCACGAAACTTGATATGCCAAGAAAGAAAGCAAGCAAGAAAGAATTATGCATTGGAAATGAAATGATCTGGGCTAGAAAGACGGGGGTAATTTTATTGCATGTCCGTTCACGTTTTACAAACGCAGCAGATAATTATGGAGCGGGAAAGTTCTCCTACACTAGGTTTTATTTTCTAGATCGGTCGCCTTTAAAATAAAATTAGTTTCACGCCGCGAAACACTCCTCGTTTAATCAACGGTTCTAACAAATTCAATTTATCAAAGTTTTCTCGCAAGAATTCCTTTAATAAAAATGGGAATCGTTCTTCTGAAATGGAATACACGTTTTATCTGAAAGTTGGTGCATCTATTTACTCAGCGCCCACCCAATGCAACGGTTTGGTGACGCAAGGTCAATTTTGAAGCAAAGTTCAGCTGGTTTGAATTAAGAGTTTTCCTTCCCCTAAATTAGTTGTTTAACCAAGGCAAAAGAACACAGCCTGACCAATTATTTACCCGTTGCCGGAGAGAGGGAAGAAAGAGGGATTCATCTCTTTCCAAAGGTCGTTATCGTGAAGTAAAATTGTTAACAGTATCGTCCTGGGATTTGTACTCGAGTTGCATAACGCTGGTAGTTTGAGAATGGTCAAAGTAAGTTAAGGAAAATAGATTGATTACTGAATAATAATGTGATGAATTTATATGAAGAAAAGACTTTTTTTCAAAACACTGAACCTTTTTCATCAACAACCCATGTGTTTAGTTGGTAAACCCCAGGGTTTTTCTCAGTATTGTAGCAGATTTTATCAATGCAGTAGTCAGGAAAGTCTCCATAAGTCCTCCGATTACCAACTCTTCCAATCCTCTTTCTAAGCCGTTCATATAGTTGAATAGTTTTAAGTATTGTTATTTAACATTAGCGAGTCTATTTATCATATATTACTATGCAATATAGATAATTTTTCCTCAGCTGTATGGCTTCAAATAACTGATAATAATAATCCTTTGTAAATAATTGAACAGTTTTATTTGACCTATACGTAAGACCCTATCAGGTACAATCAATCCGGGTGAAAGCGGACTTTTGAGTTATGGCATGAGTGGAGCCTAAACATCAGATGCAGTTTAGTGTCATATCCAGAAGACTTATAAGTGGGGACATAGAGGTTACCCTTGTGCAGAGGTTCGGTTGACGTATTCTCCTGCCCCAGTCGTCACAGAGGGAATATGAAGGGAATAAGGACAGTAATTCCTTTCTTCTGAGTTTAGTCAAACCAACTCTTGCAAAGGTTTTTTTGTCAGATGGAATACACAGAAGACATATAAGATTAAAAACTCATCAGCAATAGTGGTTCGTACCATGCAAAGTAACAATATATATATTTTTTAGTTTGTATCAAATTCCTCTCCGTTCATTTCCAATCTATCTATCTATCTATCTATCTATCTATCTATCTATCTATCTAAGCCTATTCAATATCGACTTCTTATCTATTTAAAAATCTATCTTACTTTTCTCAATCTACTCACTCCTTATACATTCAGTTCAAAAGTGATGTTTTCTTTTCTTCTCTATCTATTTTCTATCTTCCATGAATCTACACACACCTATCACCAACCAGTTAAAATTAACGAATGAATTTTGTCTAAAGGGATTGCCACCAGAAGCAACACCTGCCTTCACCATCTTAGAAAAGTTGGGTCAACGCATTGCCTGGTATTTGTTTTGTATTATTTGAAAAAGCTTTTTGTTTTTAACCAAAAAAAAAAAAAAAAAAAAAAAAACCTTCTTTTTTAATAATTTGAATTATTGTGTTCTCGCAATAAATTGTATACTTCTAAAATCCGTTTTATCAATGCTGTTACAATATCACCATTTGTTCCGCCTCGCCACCTAAAGTAATTAGAATATATTCATTCAATTATAAATGGATGCTTTATTATACTGCAAATTAGCTCAGAAAGAGTCCTAGAACAGGAACAAGTGGATAGATCTGGTGATCGACTGTGAATTGTGCAGGAGACTTAAATTTAACCATGGTAAATTATTATATATACTCAGAGCAGAATCTGTCCTTGAAAATGAGACACACAAAATTCTCTGGTATTTTAAAATTGAAAAAAGGAAAATTCATGACAATGCATAAGGCCTTACATCTTGAAAATGACGTTGACAGAGAGTATGTGTCAAGAAAAGACGGAAGAAATGGATTTGCCAGCATTCAAGATAGCGTCGATGGATCGATACAGCGACAAGAAGACAACATTAAAAAAGCGGAGCAAGACTGTTTATAGCCACCAAAAACAATACAGACAACACAAGCATCAACAGCACAAAAATTACTTGAAAACAAAAAAATGGGAAGAAAAACAACTGTATGGACATTTCAAGCGACAAACAAGCGAAATCTTAGTCAAGAAAAACTGGACATGGCTAAGAAAGGGAAACCTTATGAGAGAAACTGAATCTCTTCTGATAGCTGCATATAACAATGACATCAGGACAAACTATGTCAAAACAAGAATAGACAAGACGCAACAAAATAGCAGACGTAGATTATGTGGTAATAGAAACGAAAGATCAATCACATAATAAGCCCGTGGTGC
The DNA here is from genome assembly GCA_963585895.1 of Sepioteuthis lessoniana. Classification (NCBI taxonomy): domain Eukaryota; kingdom Metazoa; phylum Mollusca; class Cephalopoda; order Myopsida; family Loliginidae; genus Sepioteuthis; species Sepioteuthis lessoniana. Next base: position 72,770,712 of record OY757910.1, on the reverse strand, counting down.
AATGGTTATCGTCGCAGGATATGGACACGATGACACGAGTTCAAATCCTGGACCTGACTGATTGCATTTCGCATAGCACTAATACCCTTGGGAAAGGTATGAATCCAAATATTCTCCCTCCAGCTATGGGTAAATAGTAGGGCAGACTAGGTTCGTCAGCGTTGGTGAGGCAACTAGTCTAGGAGAAGGAAAACTCTGAATTCAAACCTGTTAAACTCCGCTTACAAATTGACCTTGTGTCATATCCTGCCCGAGCGGAGGGGTCGGTAAATATGATCAATCACATAAGTGAATGCAGTAAATTAGCGCTGAAAGAGTAAAAGACTAGACACAACTGGTTGGGGAAAGTGATTCATTTGGAATTGTGAAAGAAATCGAAATTGACATTACTCTCAAATGGTATATGCACGAACCAGAATCTGTTCTAGAAAATCAGATCAGGGATTTTGAGATAAAAACGGATATTCTAATCTCGGCCAGATGACCAGACCTAATGATAGCCAACAAAAAGAAGAGAATTTGCCGAATAGTGGACTTTGCCGTTCCAGCTGAACACAGAGTAAAACTAAAAGAAAGCGAAAATAGAGATAAGTATCTAGACTTTGCAAGAGAATGGAAAAAAACTATGGAACATAAACAGTGAAAAAAAAAATGACGGTGATAGCAATTATAATTGGCACGCTTAGTACAGTCACCAACGGATTTTACACGCATTGGAGGACTTGGAAATAAGAGGACGAGTGGAGACCATCCAAACTGCAACATTGTTGAAATAGGCCAGAATTCTAAGAAGAGTCCTGGAGACTTGAGGAGACTTGCTGTCGCTCAAACACTCATGGAAAACCATCAGCTAACGCTGGTGTGAAAGACTCCAGAAAGAGTAAGATAATAATAATATTTTTGTGTCTGTATTGAGTGATAGCAAGTCTCCCCTCAGTATCAAAGCAGATTTTATCAATGCAGTAGTCAGGAATGTCTCCATATGTCGTCCGATTACCAACTCTTTCAATCCTCTTTGTAAGCCGTTCATCCAGTTGAATAGTTTTAAGTATTGTTATTTAACATTAGCGAGTCTATTTATCATATATTACTATGCAATATAGATAATTTTTCCTCAGCTGTATGGCTTCAAATAACTGATAATAATAATCCTTAGTAAATAACTGAACAGTTCTATTTGACCTATTGGTAAGACCCTTTCAAGTACTATCAATCCGGGTCAAAGTGGACTCTTGAGTTATGGCAAAAGTGGAGCCTAAACATGAGATGCAGTTTAGTGTCATACCCAGAACACTTATAATTGGGGACATGGAGGTTACCCTTGTGCAGAGGTTCGGTTGATGTATTCTCCTGTCCCAGTCGTCACAGAGGGAATATGAAAGGAAATAAGGACAGTAATTCCTTTCTTCTGAGTTTAGTCAAACTAACTCTCGCAAAGGTTTTTTTGTCAGATGGAATACACAGAAGACATATAAGATTAAAAACTCATCAGCAACAGTGGTTCATGCCATGCAGAGTAACAATATATATATATATATATATATATATATATATAGTTGTTGTAGGTCCCAAGTGAGAATAAGGATATATTTTAAAATAAGAAGGTTCACGAAGAGATTTGTATTTTTTTAATTTATCTATTTTGTTCTTACGTGTTATATATATGTATGTTTCCAGCTTGTTGATTTCGTCAGAGAACTTATGTGGCACAAGGCCCTTTTAAAGGGGTATTCAATGAGACTTGAACTCACTCTTGTTTCCAGTATGAATGACCTTTGGTTGGTCAGACTGGTTTATATAGGGGTCGTTGTTCCTCTTTCCTGGAGTGTGTTTACTTTGGTCTGCTATACCCGTCTTCTATTTTTGATATGTTTATAGATGTGTGTGTATGTGTGTGTTGGCATTAGAGTGGTTTTGGGTTTCACTAACAGCTTTTTTTGTGTGTGTAAGTGTGTATCATGGGGAGTTTTGTGGTAAAGTGGCAGAAAAACACAACAGTTTGTCATTTAGCTATTATAAATCTATTTCAGCAGGCCACTTGATAAGAGGAACCAACCTCTTTCGATAGTGGTGAGAAAAAAACGTAAATGTATTTTACAATGGATTCTTACTCGTTAACAAAATAAAAAGAAAATATCTAAACAATTCAAGAGGGGGTGACAAAAAGACCTCTTGAATTATTAAGATATTTTCTTTTTTCTTGTTTTTTTAATTTGTAATAGCAAAATAAAGGTCTGTTGAGTTTTTCTTCTGGTTATATGACTTTGCTCAGTTTAATGTTTATAGATTTATATATTAATAATCATATAGTGTGTATTACCGAAGAATTATAAGAATCCTCTTTTATATTCTCAATTTGAATAATTCCCATCTTATCTCTGGATATTTGTTATATATATATATATGTATATATCATATGAAATAATATACATATATATATATATATATATATATATATATATGCCATATAAAAGAATATATATATATATGAAATATAAAAGAATATATAGGGTTCAATCCCAGGTCGAGTCATACCAAAGACTTTAAAAATGGAACTTGATACCACCTTGCTTAACACTCAGCATTATAAGGTACGGTTCAAGGGTAAAGTGGAGCAATCCAGGGAATGGAGTAGCGCCCTCCCCTACACCTTGGTGTAGTAGCTATCGAAAAGGGAGCCTTCGGGTCACCCTCGACTATGGTCGCTAACTTTACTTATATATATTCTATATAAAATAATATATATATATATATATATATATTAAATATAAAAGAATATATATATATTTATATAGTTACAAATATTATTTCGTGAGTCAAGAACTAACCTACTACAGGTTAGTTCCTGACTCACGAAATCATTTTTGTAACTATTTTGCTCTACTTAGTATTGAGCAGTTTTTGTATTTGTAGCTTGACAGCAATTTACGGTGGTCTTTTCTTTTGACCAATCGATTTCGTAACTGTTGATTTTTTTCAGTTGGTGTGACGAGGTTTTCTTTCTTTTCCAATATATACATATTTTCCCCTAGACAGTGAATCGTTGTATATTTTTATCTTCGAATTACTTGCGAGGTTTTTTTCTCTTACAGTAAGTGCTATTATTCAGTAAGTCATTTAATATATATATATATATATATATATATATATATATATATATGTATATATATATATATGCGATTTTATCAAACATAGATAGAATTCGTGCTCCCAAAACACCTGACGTATGCTTATTTAGTATTCAAAATTCTGCTTAAGACAATGAATAGGACCCGGAAAGTGAGTAAAGAATCATTTACCATCAGAAAGCCAAATTGTGTTAGACGGAACTATTCCTGCAGAACTTAACCTCTCAGACTTTAAAAAGGTGCTTGATGAACTTCAATCAGAGATGGCAGTTTATTAAGAGAACACTGGAAAGGAACTGAGGGATACCTGTTCTGGATAGACAGTGAGATTATCATGTTGAGTAATTAAACTCTCACGTTATAAGAGAGAGATTGAAGAAAAATTACAGACAGAAATGAAGACTCAAGAAATTGTCATATATTATATATTTTTTCTTTTCCTTAGTAAATTATTTTTCCACGAAGATCCTGCTTGGATTAATCACTTCTGATACTGTATTTTATAACGACTTGTGTGGATTCATTAAGGCTACATTAAAGATAATTCAGGAACACGTGTATCTTATTAAAACGGTTTATTCAACTTTGCCTCAAAGTGAGACTATATATATATATATATATATATATATATATATTCTTCAATCCAGTCAGACCGGAATCAGGAATAATTCCGTCAGGACAATTGAATTATTAAAAATTCGAACATTTAAATCTTCCTGGTAAAGAGCTCAATGTAACTGACATAAATGGTATATATATATATATATATATACCCTGGACAAAAATATAAGATCACCCTTGAAAATAAAAAAAAAAAGATATTGTTTACGATTTTTAGATTATGAAAATCAGATATATGAAAGATAAGATTAAAAGACATTTAAATTTAAAATATGAAGAAATTTCAATTCATTTTTTATATGTATAAAAGCGTTTATGCTTAATCTTAAAATCTTGTTTTGACATAAATATAAAACTATTGAGTAGAATTATAGAATATAAAGGCAATTTTTTTTATTTAATATTTTGTAGATCCGCCATTAGCTTTGATAAGTACATAAATTCGGCTAGGCATACTGTCAACGAGTTTCTAAAGTTGAACTGAATATATTTTGTTCCTATGCGTCTAAGATTGCGTTTTTGAGTTCAGAAATTGCTGACTACTGTCGACCTCTTTCATAAACTTTTGCAACAATCAATCCCCACATATTTCTTATTGGATTGAGGTCTGGAGAGCACGCTGAGGGGGTCAAGATGTCTTATTTTTTTGCTCAAGCAAGTACTTATTTGTTAATGATGCATTGTAGAGAGCAGCATGATGTTGCTGAAAAATCTATTCTTCTCCACATAGACGACGCCCTTCTTGTGCAAGAGATAAATCATTTATCGTCTTCTCACTGACAAATTATAGTTTAAGTTTTCCTGAAGATAAGAAGTCTCCCAGATCATAAGCGATCCTCCACCACTCTGTCTTATTGAGTAATTCTCTTCTACAAAATTTTTTGCGTGTCAGTACTTTTGAAAGCCATCTGGACCGTCTAAATTGAATTTTTTTTCGTCCAAGAAAACTACTTTTCTCCATTATTTAGCACTCATGGTCTGATATTGACGAGCATATTCCAGTCATTTCTCTTTATGCTTCATAGTTAATCTTGGACGATTAATTCTTTTCTTATGCTTAATTTTTTGATTGTTTAAATGTCTTCAAATTGTTCCAGTACTACAAGGAGCATCCATCGGAGATTTCAATATTTTCGGTGTTGACGAAGTTTTCTTTCTTACTTCGAGAACAATTCTTCTCTTGAATTGTGGTGATAATTTTTCTGTCTTCTCTGTCAGTTTTCTTGTTCCATACTTATTTGGACTTTTCAAGTAATTGCATATAACGGTTTTACTGCGTCCCAAGTTCCTTGAAATTTCTCTCTGAGATTTTCTGACTCTTTTCAGAGCTGTAATCTCGCCTTTCTCAAATTCAGATAATTTAGTTCCTTTAGCTTTTTATGTTTTAGTACTTTAAGAATCCCAGTTTTAATAGCTTATATATAACGTAGACTATATATGATAAATCTTTTAATTAAATTAAGTCCTTTTTTTTCTTTAGCTGTTTTTGGTGGTCTTTTATTTAAGTCGAAAAAAAATTTTGAAATTTACCATAAATGCTAATATACATATAAAAAAGGAATTGAATTTTTTTTTTTAATCTTAGATTTAAAGTTCTCTTAAACTAATTTTTCATATGTCTGATTTTCATAATTTAAAAATTGTAAACAATATCTTTATCTTCATTTTTCAAGGTGGTCTTATATTTTTGTCCGGGGTATATATATATATATATATATATAACCACAAAAGCGCATAACGCCATGATACATGGATGTATACATCAATTAACATCAATTGCAGTTTATTGCACAAATTTAAGGTTCACATTCTATATATACCAGGAGTATAAGACGACGCCTATTTTTTTTAAGGATAAAGGCTCGTCTTGTACGCCAGCTAATACGGTATTATCTTAGATTTACCTTTGTCTTACTAAAGAGTTTAAATTACGGATCAGCATAGCTAAGTGCTGTTGCTTAATAGAGAAGAGAATGTATACTTTAAGTAGCTGTCAGAAGCTAGAGATGAACATCCTGTTTTAAAGATGATTAAGGGGATCAGCTTTGTACAAATAAAATTACATTTTCAAAGCAAGCAGGTCACTTAGAATTGTCTTAAGTTTAAATTCAATTTCTTTAAATAAATTTTTTTTATTTATCCTGGAAAACAAAAATTTATTCGCCTCTCAATTGAATAAAATCTCGTTTAGAAGAGTTCAAGAAATCTGAGAAGACTTACAATCAGTGAAACTTCAATTAAAAACCACCGTTTAGAACTTGTGTGAAAAATTAGCAAAAAGTATAATAATAATAATAATAATAATGATAATTTCACGCGAGAAACTTGGACGTGCCTAAAAAAAGAGGGGAACCTTAAGAGAGAAAGTGAATATCTTCTAATGGCAGCACAAAATAACACCATAAGGTCAAATTATATCAAAGCAAGAATAAATAAGACGCAAAAAATAGCAAATGCAGGTTATGTGGTAACTGAGACGAAATAATCAATCGCATAATAAGCGAATGCAGCAAGCTAGAACAGAAGGAGCATAAGAGTAGACATGACTGAGTGGGGAAGATTATCCACTGGAAATTGTGCAAAAATTTAAATTTGACCCCTCAAACAAATGGTATATGCACAACCCGGAATCCGTCCAGGAGAATGAAATGCTCAAACTTCTCTGGGATTGTGAGATACAAACAGATATTCTAATCTCGGCTGGACGACTAGACCTAGTGATAAGCAACAACAAAAACAAAAACGAGAACTTGGCGAATAGGAGACTTTGCTTTCCTGGAAGATCACAGGGTAAAACTGAAAGAAAGCAAAAAAGGAGATAAGTACCTAGACTTTGCTTGAGAACTGAAAAACTATGGAATATGAAAGTGACGGTGATACTAATTGTAATTGGTGCTCTTGGTACAGTCACCAAAGGATTGGAACAGGGACTGGAAGACTTGGAAACAAGAGGATGAGAAGAGCCTATCCAAACTACAGCATTGTTAAGATCGGCCAAAGTACTGAGAAAAGTTATACTTGGATACTTGCCGAGACTTGCCGCCCCTCAAACTCCAAAGGAAGATTATCACCTGGGATGAAAAACTCTCAAGGAAATTAAGTAATAATGAGTACTTGAGAATATTGGAAGGAAAATCATGAGTACACAGGGGCATTGGAAGTGAGTAAGTAAAGTTGGCGACCGTAGTAGAGGGCGACCAGAAGGCTCCTTTTCAATAGCTACTACATCGAGGTGTAGGGGAGTGTGCTACTCCTTTCCCAGGATTGCAACACATTACCCTTGATACGTACCGTATAATGCTGAGTGTTAAGTAAGGAGGTATCAAATACCATTTTTAAAGTCTGTGGTATGACTCGACCTGGGAGTGAACCCAAGTCTCCCGGTAGACACCATCAAACAAGAGAAGATAAAAGAAAAAAAAAGAAAATAGTTCCTCCGACAGACGAAAAAACTTCTCGAAACTAAATTTATCAAAGGGATAAATACCAGGGTAGTCTACCTTGTAAGATACTCTGGGCCATTCTTAAAAAGGGCAAGGGAAGAACTCAAAGAAGTGGACCAGAAGACAAGAAATTTAATGATCATACACAAAGCTTTACAGCCGAGAGATGACATGGACAAATTAGAAGTCCATAAAAGGAAACGGAAGGAGATTCGCAAACATTGAAGATAGCGTGGATGCATCAATACGAAGACTCGAAGACAACATTAAAAAGAACAAAGTGACAAGAAACAGCACTGACAGCATTAAGATAAACGGAACAACAATAACTCAGAAACAGAAATAGGAAGAAAAACAACTGTACGGATATTACAGGCAACAAACTGACGAAATCTCAGATGAGAAGATATGGACACGGCGACAAAAAAGAAACCTTTGGAAATAAACTAAATCTCTTCTAATGGCAGTGCAAAACAACGTTATAAGGATCAATCACATTAAATTCAAAATCGAAAAGCCGCGACAGAATACGAATGTAGGTTATGTAGAGACAAAGATGAAATGATTAATGACATAGTAAGCGAATGTAGCAAACGAGTGCAAAGCGAATGTAGCAAACTGAGGCACGACTAAATGGGTAAAGCTGATCTACTGTTAATTGTGCAAGAAATCGAAATTTAACCTTAGTATTAGGTATATACTATAGCATACGGTATATGGTACATACCCATACCAGAATCCCCCCAAGACAAAGAGATGCATAAAATTCACTAGAATTTTGAGATAAAAATACATCACAAATTCCCGACCAGAAAATTAGACCTTGTGATAATTAAGAAGAAATATTCACTTACCAAGGAAGCAGCGACGAATCAACCGAAAAGGACATCAACACGAGGTTAACGAAAGCATGGACAGCTATCAAATAGGCTATCGATTATATGGAAATCAGATCTAACCGATAAAATGAAACGCAGTTTCTTCCAGGCAGCGGTCACATCGATACTGCTATATGGCTGCACTACATGGACGCTAACAAAACGGCTGAAGAAGAAGCTAGACGGCAATTACACAAGAATGCTGCGTGCAATCTTGAACAAGCCCTGGCGGCAACACCCCACAAGACACCAACTGTACGGCCACCTGCCTCCTCTCACGAAAACTATTCAAGTTAGACGAACCAGACATGCAGGACACTGCTGGAGAAGCAGGGACGAACTCATAAGAGATGTACTCTTATGGACCCCCACACATGGCCGTGCAAAAGCAGGACGACCAGCCCGAACATGCATTCAGCAGCTATGTGAGGATACGGGATGTTGTCCTGAAGACCTGTCTAGGGCGATTAACTATAGGGAGGAGTGGCGAGAGAGGGTCAGGGATATCCGTGCTACCAGCGCGACATGATGATGATGGTGATATATAGAGAGAGTGAGTTTGGCTTATAGTGGATTTTGCCATCCTGGCGGACCACAGAGTGAGAACCAAAGAAAGGGAAAAGAGAAATTAGTTCTTAGATCTTGAAAGAGAAGTAAGAAAGCTGTGGAAGATGAGTGTGATGGTAATAGCAATTGTAATTGACCGGATAGGAACGGTTTCCAAAAGCTTAGAAAGAGGACTGGTAGAGTTGGAAATCACAGAACGAATCGAGACCATCAAGACAATGGCATTGTTGAGATAGGCCAGAATACTGAAAAGAGTCCTGGAGACCTGAGAAGAATTGCTTTTACTCAAACTCCAGCAAAAGACCATCAGCTAACATTTGTATGAAAACTTAGCAAGAAATAAGACACGACTGGGTCGGCAAAGTGATCCACTGGGAGATGTGCAAGAAATTTAAATTTGACCATACGAACTGTCCTGGAGAATGACTCACATAAACTCCCTTGGGACTTTGACATACAAACAGATTACCTAATCTCAACCAGAAGACCAGACCTTATAGTAATTATTATTAAAATAATTACAAAAAAAAAAGAACTTGCAAAATTGTAGATTTTGCTCTCCAGGCTGACCACAGAATAAAACTGAAAGAAAGTGAAAAGAAGGATAAGTACCTCGACCTTGCTGGGGAATTTTAAAAAATATGGAACATATTATACCAATCGTGATTGGTGCTTTCAGTTCGGTAACAAAAGGACTATTGAAGGGACTGGACGACTTGGAATTTGGAGGACGAGTGGAGACCATCCAAACTACAGCATTGTTGAGAACGGACAGAATACTGAGAACAGTCCTGGAGACTTGAGGAGACTTGCTGTCACTCAAACTCCAGTGAAAGACCATCAGCTAACGCTGATGTGAAAAATTCTAAAGGAGTAGATAATAATAATAATAATAATAATAATAATAATAATCTGTGCACATGGTACAGTAACCAAATAATTGGTACAGGGCCTGGAGGACTTGGAAATAAGAGGACCAATGGAGACCATCCAAACTATAGTCTTGTTGATATCGGCTAGAATACTTGAGGAGACTTGCTGTCACTCAAACTCCAATGAGAAACCATCTGCTAACACCGGTGGGAAAAACTCGGAAAGCAGTAACAATAATACACTTAAAATAGATATCTATTTATTTAGTTTAGTTTCGTTTCGTTTCGTTTCGTTTCGTTGTGTTTTATGGTATATCAACCCTTATGGTTTATTTAATACCAAATCTTACACACACACACATACACACACACACACATATATATATATATATATATGATTTTTAAGCGAATCGTTTGTAGGTAAGATTATTTTAAACGAACCAGAATTCATTTGTTTGCACACAGTTAAATGGTTTTAAGTCTTCCTATGAAACATTAGTAACTTCATTTATCAAGTATTTCCAGTTAATACAAACATTTGCTCACAGCTGTATGGTTACAAATAACTAACAATAAAAATCCTTCGTAACTGATTGAAAAGTTCTATTTGATCCGTAGATGAGACCCCAACAGGTACTACCGCTCCAGGTCAGAGTGGATCTGAGAGTCCTGATAATAAAGAGGTAATCCAAATTCTCCAAAGCTCCAGTTATGTAGCTTCACCATCAGATGTAGTTTAGTGTCATACCAATTACACTCAATGAGGTGGTGGGGTCTCACTCCTCTGCAAATATACAGTCTGCGCCTTCTACAGACCCAGGCGATTGGGCAGTATTTATTGATTGTAAATTGATCAGTAATAAGATTGTATTTCAGAGTTACTTTCTTTTAACAACTGATACTGTAAATATCAATCAGATCAAGTGGAACAGTAGAATTCAGTCTTTTTCTTATTATTTTGATAACGTTTCGACCGATCCATTTGATGATTTTTTTTTTCATATTGAAAGAGAAGCTCCATTTTTCCTGAAGTGTAAAGCAAAAATACGGCAACAAGGAGAAAATTTAAATATCAACAGTAATTTTTGTATGATAGATTATTCTGTTTTCCTCAACACATCCAATACAGCATTATTTGTAATGGGAAACATGTTCTCAATATCTTTCTTTCTCTGAGGTGAACACCAAAAAGCCAGACGGCGCTGAAAATATGAATAACTATTTACAAGCAGTTCTAGAAACATTGAAACTTTTTGTTCATTACCAAAATGCTTTCTTATTTTCTTCACTGCGTAGAAGATGTTGCCGTATCGTAATGGCTAAGTTGCAAGAGTACGGTATCGTAGTAAGCGGTTTCGAACTTGTCACGCTATTTCGTCAACTTTCGGACGAATACTCTTATAAACTATGGGTTAGATAAAAGCATTATGGTACTACGGTCCTTCTACAAGGAAAGGCATGAACCCCCTTATGCCTCAAAATATGGGTTAAATTTTAGCCCTACTGTTTTTTTACAAGGTGGGTTTAGGGATGCATAAAACATTCGATCAAACGTTCATATTCACATTTAAATAAATCTTTATGAACAATTTAAATCTATTGAAAACACACACACAAATATATATATATATATAGAGAGAGAGAGAAAGGGAGAAAGAGTACTCAGTATATAAATATATATATATATATATATATATATATATATAATTCCTTTTAAACATGTAAATATATATATGTGTGTGTGTGTGTGTGTTCAAAAGATGTGAGATAGAGAGATAGTCGAAATGTTTCCGAACGAATCTCTTTATTCTTGGCCAACTCGCAATTTTTACGTTTGTGTTGAGGCAATCAATTTTCGGCAGGTTTCGGTGGGGCTTCCGATCAAATACGTGTTTCGTTGCAATTACTTCTCACGCGACATAAAGTTTTGCGAGCCAACTTCTTGTTTGTTAAGGAAGAAGATGACGGCGAAATATCTACAAAAGAGCGAAAGAAAAAAAAAAAAGGCGGGAAACGTGTGAGTTAAGGGTCAGATTTGGATTTTTTTATTGGTGAAGACGTAGGAAAACGGAGTGAAAACAAAATAATGACAAAACAAAATCTTACAAAGAATAAATGAAAAAAAAACTTCAAAATACAAAAACAAAAACAAACACAACAAACGAAAAAAAAATGTCGACAAGTAAAGATTGCAGAAAGAAAAATATAAACAGAACACACACACACACACACACACACACACACACACACACACACACACACACACAAAACATAGATAACAAAAAAAAACAAAAGCAAACCAATATATAACGTTCTCGTTTGCTGCAAAAGAACACAAAATAAGAATGAATTTAAACCGACACACGCGCGGACATATATATATGTACATATATATGATTAGTCGCTTTCTTTCGTCTTTTATCACGAACACGTTGCACGCAAGAATAACGGAGTTTGCGTCACTTAATTGCCATCCCATTTTACTACCTTTCTAATATATATATATATATATATATATATATATATATATATATATCAGAAAGATAGTAAAAATCGGATATATATATATATATATATATATATATATATATATATATATATATATCTGTGTGTATGTGTGTACATGTGTGTGGGTGTGTTAGTGTGCGTATGCGTGCCCACGCGCGTCTTATTCCGTCAGAGGCTTTTTAGTAAGTAGATTTCTACACTATTTACGGCTTATAGCAAGGCTTGTTAAAAACATACCGAGACTGAAGTTTTCTTTACCATGAAACGAATTAACAGTGAATGTAACAGTGATTTTCTTCCAAATGTTCGCCAGGAATGGTGAGATCGGATAAATTTCTGGACGTTGTCCTATATCGTTTGTTTTGGAAATTACTTCAGATTCTAATAGTCTGTTATGTATGAGTTTGATTAGGGTGGCTTGGGAAAAATTGAAGGTGTGTTTGAACTCTAACATGTCGGAGAAAAGGGTATTTCGATCGTCATTTGTTTTGATTGAATATTTGTGATCGTAGATTCTTTTGACGAAACTGGATATTCCGAAATCCTTTTCCCCTCTAACTTTTCCCCTATTTCTTCCCCATCGGCCCGCTAAAATTATTTCCACTTCCGTACAACCAAAAATCTTTAAGGAAATCTGATACATTTGACTCTAAACTTTCTTCACCTTTATCCTCTCCATCATCTGATCTTGTTCTTCATTTACTTATAAATAGAAAAACTCAGTAAAGGGCTTGAGTTTGAGAAAGTTTTTAAGGAAATAAAAGAACGAAATATTGCCCCTCTAGGTTTTAAGTGCTTGATTTATCCAACTTTTACATATTTCTCTCATATATATATATATATTTACATATGTATGTGTGTATGTGTGTGTGTGTGTGTGTGTGTGTGTGTGTGTGTGTGTGTGTGTGTGTGTGTGTGTGTGTGTGGTGGATACGAAGCAAAGAGTATCAATTCAAAAACAAGTCCACGGTGATCTTTATTAGAGGATAGGCAGATAGGCAGACTTTTACGACATTTTAACAGCATCACCCTTCACACGGGTTTGTAAAGGGGTACGTTTTGCTGGTCCCAGCGTTAAAAAAAAAAGATCACCGACAAAGCCCAAACTAAACTTACTTAGAAGCTAAAGTATAATCAACATTGCAACTTTTAACGCTTGAGCTCAGGTTTGTATGTGTACATATTTACGTGTAAGTTTGAATAAATACACGCTTTCGCACACACACGCACACACACATAGATAGATAGATAGATAGATAAGAGAAGAATTCGACGGTATTTAAATATAAAAATGTGAATAAAAATATTCAGAGGTTATATTTTCTTATATTTGATAAGATCGTATCATCATATATATATATATATATATATATATATATATATATATATATATATATATATATATATATACATACATCTTTTGATTATTTGTTTATATGTATATATATGTATATATATATATATTTGGTGTTTCATATCTATATATATATATATATATTCTTTCTTTTTACACGCACACACACACACACACACACACACACACACACACACACACACACACACACACACACACACACACACACACACACACATATCAATCTTTTTAGATTATTCCATCTATTTTTAAGTATTACTTTTCTGTTAGCATTTCTTCTCATTTTCTTTCTTTCTTTCTTTCTTTCTTTCCATTTTCTTTTTTGCTTCCTGCTAATCCAAATATTCAAAAACTAAATTTCATTCTATCATAAATCCTGCTTAGCACACACGAAAAATTTTCACTTCGACTTCTTCTTTTTTCTACTTTTCATTTCTTTAAGAAAATGATTTTTAATGGAAGTTTATCGAAATGATAAACTATATTTACCTAAATACACGACAAACTGTCTGCCATCACGCACCCGTAGAAGACAGAATCATGAAATGCTGAAGAACATCGACGTACAATTTTAAACATAAACTTGCACACACAAACATGTAATCGCCCTCAGTTATTTTTTTTTTTTAAAGAATGAAATGAAGTCAATTATTATTTGCTGTCTACTCGATGCATATATCTCGCACCTGCTGCTGTGCAGTCGAGTGACATTTCATTTCATAAATATCAAGACGTGTCATGATTTGATGTGACATGCAAAAGAAAGTGTGCAATGTCGATGGAGTTTTATTTATTTGTTTATTTATTATTCATATTTGATCAGTTCATAAACAATGAAATAAATGACAGAAAGATGTTCGATGGAGTGATTGATTGATTGATTGATTTTTACGGTATGTCAACACGTCAAGGGTTATTTGATGTCAAGAGGTTAGGTCTAGTTTTTTTGTTTAATGGCATATCAAACATCGTGGGTTATTTTAATGCCAAAGCAATCGATATGGAACAACAGCGATTGTATTTAACCCGTAGACGGGTTAAATGTTTGGTTTGGTTTCTTTTTTTAAGCTTCCTCACGAAGCTGGAGGCGAGGAAGGAGTTCATACCTTGCCTAAGAATATTATTCTGAAAGTAAAAGTGATAGAGCGACTGGAAATCGAACTCACAACGATGTCACAGTTTAGCATCCCGGTCCAGTCGGCTGGGGCTGCAGAAGAGTAAAGGCCCTTCCCCAACGAGGCTTGGCCAGTTGGCTAGGTCTGCCGAATACATTGACTGTATCTCTACAGAGGGACGTCTTTGATATGACACTAAATTGTATTTGATGACGAGGCTACAACGAATGTTCTGGATATGGTTCTAAACAATCAGATGGTAAGGCTTCTGTAAAGCTTGATCTTTGGGGAATGTGAAGTTCCCTTTATTGCCATTGCTTCCAGATCCACTCAAGCCCAGAGTGGTAGCACCTGATAGGATCTTATCTCCGTGTCAAATAGAACTGTTTAACATTTCAACTGTGTACTTATGCTAAACTGAATTGTTTCAAATAGAACTGTTAGATCTTTTAACGTAGTGTAAACAAAATCTGTGCACTGATGCTAAACTGAATCATTTAAAAGTAAGTGAAACTATTTAACTGTATACAAAAACTGAGTTTAGGCATGTCTAAAAACGTTATCTACAAAATGTTTTTACACATCAGATATATTTGATATATACGTATAAAGAGGATTTTGCCTAAATGACCTTCAATGGCTGATATGCCATAAAACCCCAACCAAACCAAATCATGTATTTAATGTATATGCATAAAGTGGATTTGGCATTAAATAACCAACAACAGTTGATATGCCATGAAATCTAACCAAACTGAACCAAGTCCAGCATCCTGGCAATTATGTCAGGAAGACATCCCATGAACTCTGGGAATCACGTTCAATATAGATTTATATCTACATATTTTGTAAAGTTTTTTAGAGGCGTAGTGGAGGGGGGTACATAGTTCTATTAAATACGAATTTTTATGCAGATCTTTTTAATCCACAAGTGGGAGCCTTACAGGTACTACCATTCTGTGCCATAGTGGACATGGTTAAAATAGTAATAAAGGAATGCTTCTCACTGTTCAGATTTATAGAACTTGTGCCTCACCATCAGATGCAGTTAAGTATCCTTGCAAGTACCTTCCCATTTTTTGTGGGGGTCTCACTCTTCTGCAGAGAATTCAGTGAACGTATTCTATCAGCGGCCGAAAAGGCCGACTTCAAGATGGAAATTTACTAAGCTTTTTGCTTAGATGTGGCACAAGGCCATATGAAAGGGGCACCCAATGAGACTCGAACTCACTCGTGTAGGTTTGCTAGTCGAGCTTGCTAACCATTAAACCACCAGAGGCGCCTAGGCCGACTACAAGATGATTCTTTCATATTGCGCCAAAAAGCTATAACGTTGCAACTAGTGAAGGTACCATACGACACAAACAGGTGCAATGTGTCACCGGTATTATAGTCCCCGCTATCCTTGATAGTATGTTAGCTCTTGCCTTTTTATTCTCGTTCTTTTCTCTAATCCAGGTAAAACCTGGCATCCTAAAAGAAGTGACTGCGAGATAAGTACTGAGGATTAACACAATACTGCTATTTTTTCTATGGTAGATTTGAAATCGATAAGTTCTATCATAGCTGTTGAACAGTAAACAAAATATTGTAAATTGAATGTATATTGAAATATATTTCCTAACGTTCAGACTTTATATCAGAAACCCCAACATCTTAATAATTTACTACTCGCCGTTACAATCTGAGAAACGTAATTTTAAAACTCTCAGAAAAAAATTAGAATACATTGATTGTATTCCCTGCAGAGACAGAAGACATTTCCTCTCTCCAAAAAGAAAAAAAAGGAGTCTTTGATATGACACTAAATGGCGAGGCTCTAATTCTGGATATCTGGGGAGTGTAGAATACTCCTTGACTGCCATTACACTCAGAACGAGTCTGACCCGGACGGTGGAACCAATTGGGGCTTCATCTAATGATCGAGTAGTAGTAAGTTGGCGACCGTAGTCGAGGGCGACTAGAAGGCTCCCTTTTCGATAGCTACCACACCGAGGTGTCGGGGAGGGCGCTACTCTTTTCCCTGGATCGCTCTACTTTACCCTTGTTACGTAGTGTATATTGCTGAGTGTTAAGCAAGGATGTATCAACTACCATTTTAAAATTCTTTGGTGTGACTCGACCATTAACGAACAATCTATTCGAATGTGTGCTATATCTAAGCAAAGCTTAGTGAAGAAGAAGAAGAAGAAGAAGAAGAAGAAGAAGAAGAAGAAGAAGAAGAAGAAGAAGAAGGAAACGGCCCCCAAGCACAACACTTGGCATAAAACAACCCTAATAGGTTAAAATCGATCAATCAATCTTTTTTTAATCAGACAAATTTGTTACATTTTCAAAAAAAATTCTTATCAACCCCCACACATCATGAACGAAATATTACTTAATAAGAAATTATTAGTTGACCAATAAGACTAATTTCAACACGGATATATGTCTCGTTGGTTGGTTGGTCGCATGTTATTTAATGTAAAATACTATTCAAACATATATTTTAGACCATTGGCCGAATGAGTAGAGTGTTCGCCAATGGTCCGGGAGACTGGGGTTCCATCCCTGGTCGAATCATACCAAAGACTCAAAACAAGGTACTTGATGCCGCCTTACTCAGTACTATAAGGTAGGGATCAAGGATAAAATGGTGTAATCCAGGGAATGGACTAGCGCCCTCCCCTATGCCTCGGTGTAATAGCTATTGAAAAAGGAGCTCTCGGGTCACCCTTGACTAAGGTCGCCAACTTTACTCACTTACTTAGTAGTCGAGGGTGACCCGAATGTTTTCTTTTCAATAGCTACAACACAAAGTGTTGGGAAAGTCACTACTCCTTTCCTTGGATTGCTCCACTTTACCCGTGATACACCTTATAATGTTGAGTCTTAAGCAAGGAAATATCAAGTACCATTTTCGAGTCTTCGCTATGATTCGATCTGGGATTGAACCTCGGTCTCCTGGGCCTTTGGCGAACATTCTATCCTCTCAGCTAATGGGCTGGTTATTTTAGACATTTTTGGTTTATAAACAAATATCGTGAAGGTAGCAATGTTCAAATGAACCAAAACTCGTTCGTTAGCACACTGTTCAATGGTGTCAAGTATTGTTATCTAACTATAGAAATTTTATTCAACATAAGTCATTTGTTTTCACGCGGTTAAATTTTCCATGAATAGCTTTGTAATGCTCATAATTCAATTTAACAGTCATTTGTTTTCATGCAGTTAAATTTTCCATGAATTTTTATGTAATACTTCAATTTAAAGGTCATTTGTTTGCACACATTTAAATGGTTTCAAGTTTAGAAAATGATTAAATATTTTTTTACCCATAGATTTGACCCTAACAATTACTACCTGTCAATGTCAGAATAAGGGCAATGAAGCGGAACTCCACATTATCCAAAACTCCAGGACTAGAGCCTCACCATGAGATGAAGTGTAAGATTCAGGACACTCGTTGTGGGGAGTCTCATCTTTCCGCAGAGGTGCAATCGGAGTGTTATACAGTCCAAGCCGACTTGACTAAATGGGTATATGTCTTGTACACCCACAATCATATATATATATATATATATATATAAGTAAAGTTAGCGACTAGTCGAGGACAACCCGTAGAGTCCTTTTTCAATAGCTATCACATCGAGGTGTGGGGAAGGGCGCTACTCCTTCCCCAATATTGTTTTACTTTACCCTTGATCCATACCTGTTAAGCAAGGAGGTATCAAGTACCATTTTTTGAGTTTTTGGTATGACTCGATCTGGGATTGAACCCCGGCCATTGGCAAACACTCTACTCACTAGGCCAATGAGCCGGTTATATATATATATATATATATATATATATATATATATATATATATATATATTTATTTATGGTCAGTTATAAATGAATATATTGGTTTGTTTTACGATTCATATGAATGCATTATTAATTCATCCTCGCCAATCAGAATGCTAATTCTGAATAAATAAGATGAACGATTGTATTGAAAAAACAAGTTGGACTTTTTCGAAAGAATTGGCCATATAAAATAGTCTTAACCGTTGGACGTTTTTCAATGCAGTGATATGTCCTTTCATATCCAAGAACACTGTCAGCATGACCTTCTTTACTGATCAATGCACCCATACCTTTTTTATCTATCTGAGAGACACTGTGTTTCTACTTCAGAGAGTGTCTTTTTGACTCAAACTCATTGTGGCAAAGCCATGTTTAGCCCATTTGTAAGGATTTCTTTTACCAGAACCTACTTCTCTGCAGACATCATACATTCTTCAGTAAATTTCATATGGTTTGCACTTCTCTGCTACCAAGAATTTGATGACAGACATCGATTCAACCTGGAGTATTCTGATTTGCTACCATTTTGAATTGCCTCAAAACAAAAATACTTTCGCGAGATTAAAATATTTTTTGCTATAAACCAATTCCAAACAAGGTAGAGTCTACTTTTACTGAAAAAGAATTCTTTAAAAAATATGTATTCTTCTTTTTCCAAAAACAAGTTCCCCTTATTTATTGAATGACCCTTGTACATAAAATACCCAACTCAATAAAAACAGTTCCTCTTATTTGTTGAATGACCCTTGAATATAAAATAGGCACCTTCATAATCAACAATTTACCTTATTAAATAAATGACCGTCGTAAGAAAAATTAAATTCTAAAGATTTCGTCCAGTGGATAAAAATGTTCGGTCAGCCATCTGTTTTCTATCAACACTTATACGTATGTACGTGTGCTTGTAAAATCATTAACAACCCCAGGGTGTTAACATTTATTGCCGTCATCCGGAGATGAATTCACCGGAAGTCTCAATGGACGCTTCAATGTAAAAAAAAAAATGGAAAGAAAAAAGAAAGACAGAAAAAAGAAAGAAAAAATGAAAAGAAAGAAAAAAAAATGGCCTTGTTTTTCAAACCCTCTTCCCTGGAGATGATATATCCAGATCAAATTGCAGACCACTCCCATCATTCCGAACGAGCGGAAAATGACCCGTACGTCGATATATATTGGGCGCAATCAACAAGGCAGTTTGCCAGAAACAGACGCCTGTAGTCTCCAGAGTAAAATTACGTCAATAACGACAATCATGAATATTCATGAGTCTGTGTGCTTGTGCGTATGTGTGTGTGTGTGTGTGTGTGTGTGTGTGTTTATGTGCGTGAATGTGCGTGCGTGTGTGTGTGTGTGCGTAAGTCGATATAATACGATGGCAGCAGACGGAAAAGCACCATGAAGAAATAGTCATTTAGAAGAACAATAGTCCTCCCAACAGGAAATACAATATGTACGTCATTTCGTGAAAATTTTAACAATGTGCAAAGGTAAATCAATAATTCCGTAGACTGACACAAATTTTAGGTGAAATGATCTGTTATTTTCACGTTACAATATTCAATATACATGATTTATGGACAAATGTTCGATTAAGTGCATTGACAAAGCAGAGATTATGTTGAAAAATTAATATTGGAGCTGAAAAACGTTTTTCTTTTTCGTCACTAATCTATGGACTATATATATATATATATATAAGTAAGTAAAGTTGGTGACCGTCGTCGAGGGCGACCAGAAGGCTCCCTTTTCAATAGCTACTACAGCGAGGTGTAAGGGAGAGCGCTACTCCTTTCCCTGGGTTGCTCCACTTTACTCTTGATACATACCTAATATCGCTGAGTGTTAAGCAAGTCGCTTTATTTTGTTTTGTTTCGTTGTTTTATGCCAAGTCAATAAAATTAGAAATTCCGTTGAATATAGACAATCTCGTATAGCGTGACAGAGAGCAAATGAAGTAAGTAAAAGGAAGAGAACCTCCATTGCCGCCAGTCAACAAGAACGGACACAAATGTGGAAAGAACATTTTCTGGAATCTGCTTGGAAAATCACGTAAAGTTACAGATAAACCTATCTAAAAAAAATTATTCATAATGAACTAGACATCAAACAAGGACAGCTTATTCAAGAAGAACGTGACGTAGTACAAAAAAAATTAAAAACAGGAAAGCTTCCGGACTGGACGAAATACCACCAGAAGTATGGAATACAAGGAAATTCGACAACCTACAGCTCCGATAGTGCAGCACCGTATATAAACAGAACACAATAGAGAAATTGACAAAAGGCTGCATCTTCTCTTTCCTTTAAAAAGTTGACCTTGGAATTGCCAAGAACTACTGAAACATAACCCTTACTTCCATAGTGGTTAAGGCTTATAATGCTCTGCTAGTCAACTGCATCGAACCAAAAATTGAAAAAAATTCTTTGGAAGAATCAAAATGGTTTACAGACAAACCGAACCACAACATCACAGAATCTAACAATCCGTTGAATTTTAGAGGGAGCTCGTGCCAAAAACCTCGAGGTGACTCTCTTATTTGTAGATTGCTCCTAGGCTCTTGACTCCATACACAGAAGGAAGTTGGAACAAATACTTCTAGCCCATGGCCTCCGCAAAGAAACTATTACAGCCATAATGAAGCTCTATAAAAACACAAAAGTAAACGTTCCCTCACCGGATGGAGAAACAGACTTCTTTGACATTGTTGCTGGTGTTCTGCAAGGAAATAAATTAACCCCATACCGGTTCATAATCTGCAGAGATTACGCACTTCGAGCATCGATAGATTTAATGAAAGCAAATGGTTTTACACGAAAGTAGGCAAAAAGCACGATATTCTGTATAAACTATTACGAACGCATAGTACGTAGATGACATGGCGCTTCTGACAAATACACCTACCGAAGCTGAATCCCTGCTACATAGTCTGGAGCAGGCTGCAGGTGGCATCGGCCTACAAGTCAATACAGACAAAACGGAGTCCATGTGTGTTAATCAAAAAGGTAGTATCTCCTCACTAAATGGCGGCTCTTTAAAACTAGCGGACAAGTTAACCTACCTCAAAAGCAGTGTCTCATTTATCAAAATGACATCAATATGCAACGTATGGACTTCTATCGTTAGGTTATCGATCAAAGGAAAGCCAAACTTATCCATTAAAATAAAACGGATTTTTTCTATCAGCGGTCGTGTCAATTCTACTATATGGATGCAACACATAGACGCTGATTAAGCGTATAGAGAAAAGGCTTGACGTCAATTTCACAAGAATGCTTCGAGCAACATTGAACAAATCCCGGAAGCAACAACTCACTAAGCAGCAGTTGTATAGCCACCTACTTCCCATCTATAAAACAATCCAAATAAGACGGACTAGACACGCAGGACATTGCCGAAGAAGAAAGAATGAACTCGTAAGTGACGTTCTCTTCTTGAGCCCTTCACACGAACGAGCAAGTGTAGTACGACCAACTCGAACCTATCCACAACAGCTCTGTACGGACACAAGACGCAGTCTAGAGGACTTGAAAAAGGCGATGGACGATTAAAACGAATGGCGAGAGAGAGTCAAAGAAATTAATGCTAGCAACATGATATATATATATATATATATATATATATATATATATATATATATATATATTGCTGATGTTCGTGATGTAATCGTTGCTCACTAAGTAAAAAGACACAGTGATGTGAATTCAAATACAGGAGACGCTGTTTGCATTTCACATAGGAGGAAAGGTGCTGATTCAACTATTCTCCATCCAGCTAAGGGTAAATAGTAGGGCAGACTGTGCTCTTTAACCTTGCGATAGAAACCAGTCTAGGAGAAGGAAAACTCTAAATTTCAACCTGTCAAACTACTCTTAAAAACTGACATTGTGTTGCATCCTGCTTATGTGGAGTGGTCGGAATATATATATATATATATATATAATCATGCATAGGTCTACGAATTGAACCAGTCAACCAGTATCTTCTGTCCTTGTTGCACACTTCTCAAGATATACATAAGCATTCCTGCTTCTTAGTGGTATTCGGATCTGCTGTCTGAGACTTATTATTTTTGCCGGCCACAGTCTTTTCCATCTCTCTGCATGTCTTTAAAATCTCACGAGACATACACAGAAAACATGTACGCATTTGACTTGACAATGATATAAATTACGCTGCGACAAATTTGGTCTTTAAGGTCTAGGAAATCGAAACAAGATCGAAACAAAATAAATAAAAACATGATCATCTCTAAATAAATAAATGAATAAAATTCCTCCCCGTTCAATCGGTCGCCAGGTTGAGAGTAAAGCCCTAATTAAACTGTCCATCTGTTATAAAGAAATTAAAACTGGCTTTAGATGCGCTGGTATGTACGTATGTATGTATTTACCAACCTCTCTGGACACTTGTTTGGGTGGGGGGCATACCCGTCTGCAGAGGTGCAGTTGGAGTATTCTACAGACCCCCACCCACGCCAACCGACAGAACAGTGGGCGGGGTTTAGTTTGGATGAGAAGATAATGGAATTTCTAGTTTTCCTAGATTCACTCTCAGTCGCCAGTCTGAAACCGAGGATTGTATGTTTATTTGTTTGGTTTATGGTATATCAACTCTTAAAGGTTATTTTCTGTTATATATATATATATATATATATATATATATATATATATATATATATATATATATATATATATATGATTTGTAAACACATTTTGTAGAAAATATTCTTAATCGAGCCTAAGCTCATTTTTTTTCACACAGTTAAATATTTTCAAGTATTTCCATCCAATCTGAATAATTCAACTTACTATTAATTATTTGTTTGTTCACAGTTAACTGGTTTCAAGTATTGCTATGTAACAGTAACGATTTAAAATCAGTCATTTGTTTGCACGTATTTAAATGGATATGCACATAATTTCTAAGTCAATAGTTAATTGGTAATTTTATTTTTCAATAAATTAGAACTAATTTGTTTGCAGACTAGTTTTGCTAATGTTTCTACAAAGTTAAATAGTTTCAATTATTGCTATCAAAGAATAATTCTATTCAATATTAATCATTTATTTGCCGACAGTGAAGTGATTACAAGTATTGCTATTTAATGCTAATTATTCTGTTTAACACCATTCATTTGCACAGGTGCATGGTTCTAAGTACTGCTATGTAATACCAATAATTCAGCCTAGGCACACAGTTAAAGAGTTTCTAGTATTGCTATTTAGCACAAATAGTTCTATACAACATTACTCATTCGTTCGCACCCAGTTAAATTGTTCCGAGTATTGCTATATAATAACAATAATACTATTTTTTATACTTGTAAACGGTTTCATGTATTCCATCCTAATAATTTTATTTGGACACAGTTAAATCGATCCATGGATTGCTATGTAATAGAAATTCAATTTAGGCACACTGTTGAAGAGTTTTGAGTATTGCTATTTATTATTACTTATTCATTTGCACACAGTTAAATAGTTCCAAGTATTGCTATGCATCAATAACAATTCAATTATAATCAGTCATTTGTTTACACTCAGTTAAATAGCTAAACGGTTCTATTTCAACCAATTTGTTTAATCTAACAATAGTAATTTGTTTGCAGATAGTTTGAATGTCAAACAGTTCAATTTGACCAATAAAAGAACCCTATCAAGTCTTCCGGATCAGAGTATAACTAGGAGTAATAGTAATTAAGGAGTACTCCGCATTCTCCAAAACTCCTGGACTGGAGCCTCACCATGAAAGGGTTTAATGTCATATCCAGGATACTCTTTGTGGGGGTAGGCTCTTACTTCTCTGTAGAGATTTAGTCGGTGTATTCTACAGCCCAAGCCGTCTGGAGTGCCGAGAATAGTAGAACACGCTCTTAAATGTGATATCGACTGTGTCTTCTCTCTGGTTTTGAGAAAATTGATAGTTTTTTTTCTTGCTTAAACACCTGCCACACCGGCCGAGTACGTGATTGTAGCATCAACTGTATTGTCCATCGCTCAAAGTCTTGGGATGCTGAAGGGATCTTCTTCCCGTGCAAAGAGGGCAAGAAGGTGAATAACCTCAGCCCCATGCGTGAAGGTTTGCTGGGTTCGGTAAGGGTAACATATACATCTTGGCGTAACAATCGACATAGGAAATTGAATAGTTGACCCGAGTTCAGATCTGGTTCCTTGTGGGCTTCCGCCTTCCGACGAACATAATATGCTATCCTCACAGGTGCACCCCGATAGGGTGGTATAGAGTGTTTCGTCTGACTCGCCTGGTACAGGGGGCCACTCCCAGGCAATACTTGCTAGGCAGGGCTGAATTCATGCCTGAGCTCATGGCCTGATGCACTACACTTGGGGCTTACCGAAGGGACAAAGCCTTTTTTGGTCTGGCTGCGCATGAGTCTCTATCCGTGCGTTGCTTCCTACAATAAAATGGTCTTCTGCAGTCTTCTGACTTGGGAAATCAGTTAAATACTTGATCCAGGACGAGACTGATATAGTTTCCCTTCGTGCTAATATTGTTGAGAAAAGCATGCGTTTATCTCTTCTCCCCCAGCAGCCATTGGTTAATAATAGGGAAGACAGGATTTTTTAGCTTTGTTTAGGCAACAAATTTAGGAGAAGGAAAATTCTGAAATCAAACCAGCTGCACTTGCATAACAAGTTGATCTTATATTACGTACATCCTGTCCGTAGCGGAGGGGTTGGGTAAATACAAAAAGTTTATACCAATGTTGTTGACTCTGTGCCGGAGAAAATATTTTAGTTTTTCTTGGGAGATGAAAAGATATGATGTGACCAATAGAAATCCAAAGAAAGAAAGAAAGAAAGAAAGAACCATGCTGTATCTTTGTTTGTTTTTATTCCTCCAACGATTTTAGCGAGACTTTATGAAAGGAAATAAAACGGGAATTCCTCCCAGCCTTAGACGAGTCAGTGAATCAGTACTACTCTATGGCTACACCACCAGGTGCGAAACGCTTAAAGAAAAAAGCTAGATGGTAAACTACACAATAAAGCTGCATACAACCATTCCTGGAAGCAGCACCTTAAAATATAACTGCTATACTGCCACTTACCTCCCATCTGGCAAACCATTCCGGAAGAGCAAGACATAGTGAGCACTACTGGTGAAAAAGGACGAACTCTTAAGAGGCGCTCGTCATGGATATACCAGTGTTTGCAGACCAACAAAAACTTACATTTATCAGGGCGGTGCGGACACTAAATGCAGTCTAGAGGACTTGTCTGGAGGATGGCCGATAGGGATGAGAGAGAGAGAGAGAGAGAGAGAGAGTTAAAGGAATGCATTGATCATGATGATGATGATGAAATTCTGTTATCGTTTAACGTAGTTAATGCTAAATCGGTTAAAATTTGGTCAAAATCAATTTTGATTAAGTTTAGAATTAGTCGTAACACAGAGACACTGCATCCTGGGTGATCCATTTGGAACTGTGCAAGAAATTCAAGTTTGACCATGCAAGCAAATGGTATATACCCAACCTAGAATCTGTCGTGGAGAATGAGATGCTCAAACTCCTCTGTGAATTTTTGAGATACAATCATCATCATCATCATTATGTCACGCCATCAGCACGGATATCCCTGACTCTCTCTCACCATCGCTTCCGGTATATCTTCAAGGCTACACCCTGTATCGGCAGAGAGCTGTTGTATGTAGGTTATAGCTGATCGTCCTGCTTTTGCTCGTCCATGTGATGGGGTCCACAGGAGTACAATACTTATGAGTTCGTCCCTACTTCTCTAGCAGTGCCCCTCATGTCTGGTTCGTCTAATTTTGATTTCGTGATAGGTGGTAGGTGGCCATACAGCTGCTGCTTTGTGGGTTGCTGTTTCCTGGACTTGTTCAATATTGCTCGCAGCATTCTTGTGTAGTTGCCATCAACCTTTTTCTCCATACGTTTAGTTAGTGTCCATGTGGTGCACCCATCCAGCAATATCGACACGACCGCTGCTTGGAAGAAACTGCGTTTCATTTTATCGGTCAGGTCTGACTTCCATATGACCTATCGATATCTGTCAATGCCTTTGCCAGTCGCATGTTGATGTTTGTCTCGGTTGATGAGACACTGCAACGACCAGACCGAGTAATAATCAACAAAAAAAAAAAAAAAAAAAAAAAGAACTTGCTGAATTGTGGACTTTGCTGTCCCAGCAGATCACAGCGTAAAAAAAGAAAGAAAGCGAAAAGAATGATAAATACTTCGATCTTGCTAGGGAATTAAAAAAAACTTTGGAACATGAAAGTAACAGTAATAGCAATTGTAATTGGCGCTCTTGGTACAGTCGCTAAAGGATTGATACAGGGACTGGAAGACTTGGAAATAAGAGGATGAGTCGAGACTATCTAAACAGCAGCATTGTTGAGATCGGCCAGAATACTGAGAAGAGTCCTGGAGACCTGAGGAGACTTGCTGTCACTTAAACTCCTGTGAAAGACCATCACCTAAAGCTGATGTGATAAACTCGAAAAGGAGTAATAATAATAATAATGAAAACCGAAGGATAGATAAAAAAAAAACAGATAAAAAATGAAAATAAAAGGGTAGTCAGGACGCAGTAAAGGCAGAGGGAAAGGAAGAATGTCAAATCTGAAAGGGATATTTTGGAAAAGCGTCCATGTCATGAGAAATCGTATATTTTCTGGCGTTTAGATTCTAATGAAATTCGTCGTCATAGAAGCTGGTAGCCGATTGCTAAATCAACAAGAAGGCTTCCTCGTCAAATAAAAATAAAGATAATGGAAGCCCTACATCTACACAAAGTAAATTTGCATTACATCATCGTTCTTTCACTTTCCTTCCACACGCACACACTCACACACACATGCACACACGTGGGAGTGTATACATTTATGCAACCCCTCTGGCCCCTGTAGGATGTGACTCAAGTTACCGGCCCATTAACATAATAATAGTTGGCGTGTTCGCCAATGATCCGGGAGACTAGGGGTTCACTCCCAGGTCGAGCCATACCAAAGACTCAAGAAATGTTTCTTGATGCTTCCTTGCTGAACACTCAGCATTATAAGTTACGGATCAAAGGTAAGTGGAACAATCCAGGGAGTAGCGCCCTCTCCTACACCTCTTTGTAGTAGCTACTGAAAAAGGAGACTTCAGATCATTCTCGATTACGGTTACCAAGTTAGAACTGGTCCGAATACAGAGTTATCAAAGTCATCTTGAATCAAATTTTTAAGGTACACAAAGAATCGTTCTTCATAGACTTCAGTGGTCAGTATTCATTTGGTGAATAATTTACCCAGTTGATAAACTTTTCCTTAATTTGATTGCGACTTTTTATCACATATTGTTTAATACCGGGCCATTGACCTAATGAGTAGAGTGTTCGCCAATGGTCCAGGAGACCGGGGTTCAATCCCAGGTCGAGTCATACCAAAGACTCGAAAAATGGTACTTAATGCCGGCTTATTTAGCCCTCAGCACTATAAGGTGAGGATCAAGGGTAAAATGGAACAATCCAGGGAATGGAGTAGCGCCCTCCTCTACCCATCGGTGTCGTAGCTATTGAAAAGAGAGCTCTTCGGGTCGTTAACTTTACTTACTTACATTGTTTAATAATAAATACAAGCAACGTCAGATCATTACTACTACTACTACTATTACTACATCTGGGGAGATGTAATATAATGGCCGAAGGATTTCGTTTCATGCCTTTGGGTTTAGTTAAACTGAAAATCTTTCGGCTAAGTGCAGCGTGGACCTGGGAGCAATGGTAATGAAGGAGTGCTCCGTATTCCCCAAGGCCCCAACATTACTGGGATCTCACCATCAGACTGTTTAGTGTCATATCCAGGACACTCTTTGGGGGGGGGTTCTTACCCCTCTGCAGAGGTGCAGTCAGTGTATTCTACAGCCCCAATCGACTAGGCAATACACAGAGTTAATGTCAAAACAGTTTTATTTCAGATAATTCTGTTTGGCACAAGTACTCAGTTTAGGGGGGTGTCCTCGTGGTGTAATGGTTAAAGCGATGGACTGCGGAATCTGAGTAAGCGAGTTCGTACTCCAGTCGCGCTATTACGTTCACTTTCAGGCAAATATCCTTGGGTAAGGTATGAACCCCCTTATCCTCCCAGCTATGGTTTAAATAGTACTACTACTGTTCTTCTAAGATAATAGCTTTGGTATTAAATAACCGACAAAGGTCGATATGCTATTAAACAAATAAACCAACCTTCAGTTTAGATGTCAAAACAGTTCTATTTTAAACAGTTCAGTTCAGCATAAATACGCAGTTTAAATGCATAAAAACAGTAAACGCCAAACGTTTAGTTCTATTTAACCCATAGATCGGACTCTCATCTGGTGCTACCACTTCGGGCCAGAGTGGACCTGGAAGCGATGGTAATAAAGGGGTACTCTGCATCCCCCAAAGCTCCAGCATTGCAGGAACTTCACCATCAGATTGTTTAGTGTCGTATTCGTTGTGGGTGGTCTTACCCCTCTGCAGAGAAGCAGTCGGTGTATTCTGCAGCCCCAGCCGACTGGGCAAAATAGTTTTTGAAAAAATCTGTTTGACTCATAGACTGGACCAGAACTGGTACTAACTGCTCGAGTCGACCTGAAAGTTATGGCCATGAAGAGGTATTCGACAATCTCCAAATATCTAGAAATAGAGCCTCACCATCAGGTGCAGTTTAGAGTCATAGGTAGGACATATCTTTCTTTTATTTGATGGGGAGGCTAACACCTCTGCAAGGGTTACAGTTAGTCTAAACCTCACTGATTTGGCTTCTATATAATTGGAGACCCTATCGGTTGTGCAGATTTTGGTATTAAATAACACAGGAAGGGTTGATATGCCATAAAACCTACCAATGAAACAAACAAGCTATAGCACTCTACTGACAGGAATTTTTTGTCTTCTGTAATTCTTCCTTTATAAAAGATAAAATTGACTTTATTTATTTAAAGAACGGCACTTGATCGTTTAAGGGATTTGAACTCATGTTTGTTGCTTTGTTGTTTTGTTTATTTTTTTGTTTTTTTTCACTTGATCGATTGTTGACGAATCCTCAGTCAACAAGGAAAATTAAATTATTCCGTCGTTTTGAAATTCAACGCTTTTAGTTCATATATATATATATCAAATTAAATTTTATTCAATCCGTCAAGAAAGCGTTAAATTTTTCAAACCATTCCTCAATGTCTTCCTCTCAAACGGGAAGAAATTACGTAGATTTTATGCCTAATTTCTCTCTCTCTCTCTCTCTCTCTCTCTCTCTCTCTCTCTCTCTCTCTCTCTAGCAATTTTTCCTCTTCTTTGAGGTCCAGTCAGAGTTTAGAAATCTAATACTTATTCATTTTTTTCCATCCCATTAACCATGAAATAACATTATCATTTCCACGGCAAAGTGTACCCAAGACTAATGTCATCATCACCACCATCATCATCATCCTCATCATGTCGTGCAGCTAGCACAGATTTCCCCGACTCTATTGCGTCATTTGTCTCTATCGTCCATCGCACTCAGCTTGTCTGCAAGACTTCATTCCGTGTCGGTACAGAGCTGTTGTAGATAAGTTTAAGCTGGTCGTCGAAAATCTACTCGTACTTGTGAAGAAGTTCACTGGAGAACATCACTTATGAGTTCATCGTTAGTTCTCTACCAGTGTCCCGAATGTTTTCTTCGTCTGATTTGAATGTTTTTAGTAGTACATCGTAATACTTGAATCCATTTCACTGCATGCAAATAAAACTATTGATATTAGACAGCAATACTTGAAACCATTTAAGTGTGTGCAAATAGTAGCAGTTCTTAATTGTGTGCAAACAAATCAGCTCTAACGTTTTAAAAAATATAATTACCTACAAACTATTCACTTACAGATCGTACGGAGAAACGGAAGATTTTGGTAAATCAGACAAGATGATGAAAATAAGTGGAAAAGTGGATAAACCAACACTGACAATGTATTCAATGTTTCGTTCTCAATTGGAACCAGAACTTCAACGGAATGAAAGAAAAAGTTCTGGTTCCAATAATCAATGAAATAATGAAACCGCTGTCAATGTTGGTTTATTCAAATGATATATATATATATATATATATATATATATATGTAACCACTTAACTGTATATAAACTGTTAGTTCCATATAACAATACTTGAAACCATTTAACTGAGTGCAAATAAATAATTAATGTTAGATAGAATTATTAGTGTTAGATAGAAATACTTGAATCAATTCAAATATGCACAAAATAATAAGCTCTGGCCCGTTTAAGAATGTTGTCGGAGAACTTTGTTTTTACAAATTATATATATATATATACGTTGTATAGTGGCTCGTACCATGTGACTTCCGGTATCGCAGAAGTATAAAGACGCCGTGCTTCAGAAGCCGAGAGTGAAGAAGAGAGACAACTTTGAAAGGACGTCGGTCAGTTGTAAGACCAACTTCGGACGTAACACCAACAGCGCGAGACTTATAATACTAGTTGGACTGTAACACTTGAGTTAATAAACAATTAACTTTATTTCACAGTGTATCTTTTCCTTACCGCGATACAACAATATATATAATTTCTGCGGCATATCGTCTGCTTCACATCCTTTTTTAGTTAGAACCATTTTCTTTTATTGACGTTAGTTCTTGGTAATTTAGGCATAGTAAAAACAAATATAGCACTAAAGTATCTCCTTGGAAAACTCTTGGTTGATATTTACTAAGCTAGGCGAACTTTGGCGCAAGAATAGAAGTATGGGTCACCTAGTTCAACTGTGGTGAATACTTACATTCGAGGGTGAGTCAAAAAATGATGCCTTTTTCTTTTGTACAGGAATAATTACCGATAAAGGATCATGTATCATTCATCAAAATGAAGCTGGTCCTCTGTGGATCACATCTCTACTTTTCAACATGGTCACCGTTTCTCATTTGGCCCCGATCTCGTGCAGCCCCCATAGGGCGCACGTTCGCCTCGCGCCTGCTAGCTCCAAAAGTCGATCCTTCTCGTTTTGCGTCTAGTACCCTACTCTTTCTCTCTTCAAATTCTCACACAAACCTCCGCGCGCTTCCGGTGCGCGACGCCACCCGCACCCTGTCACATCGGTTCGTTTCGGACTATTATGACATCTGGGTGACACCTCCATCCGCCCGCGCACACTCACGTTATCACCTGCCTCAATTGCCTCTAACTAACCCATGTGCTGAGCCGAAAGGTTCTCAGCCCAACTAAACCCAAAGGCATGAACCGAAATCCCTCGGCTATTTTATAACACAATAAAATCATTTGTCATCGATGATGACAAATTATTTTCTTAAACTATTGTGCCGTTCCTCCTCACGTAGAACTGAGCAACAAAATTTTCAGCAATACAATTTCAACCAAATAATACAACAAAAATCATACGTCAGTCCCAAGCTTAAAAAGTCACTGAAATAAAAATAAAAAGTGTTCGTATTGTCCATCGTTTTTTTTTTTTTTTGTTTTTTTTCATTTTTTTTCTTTTTCCGACCACATTTTCTGGTTCTTTTTTCTCTTTTTAAAAAATTTTTTTTCAACAGTCACTCGTTCGGCATGTATATTTTTTCAGTCTTTAATTTGTTCTCTTATTTTCATATTTTTTTATTTCTTTATTTTTTTAAATCTCAGGTCAATTGCTCATTATGTCTTTTGCCTTCATTCTACGTCCGTACTCATTACTGCTAACTTTATCTTTCTCCGGTAATCTCTGTCATTAATTAATGTACACATTTTAACTTTCCACAACCAAGCATAGCTTGTAATCAAACCAAGATACATGTTTCCCCGTTTTTTCCAACTTTTGACCACCGTTAAACGGTCTATCTCACATCTTTTCAACAGCTTACGAGTACCCTTCTTTCTTATCTTCTTTCTTTCTTTCGCCCTTAAAATACCGGGTGTTCTTTTCTAAACCACCCAAACCTTTTATTACCTCACTCAATAAAATTTCTCCCTCGACACAACTCAAAATCGAGTCCGCGAATTTTCCAAACACATCCAATGAGATCACCATATCTTAAATAACTATGAGATCACCATATCTTAAATAACTGCGTTATCTTAAATAACTAATCTCCAAACCCATGTTTTTCCCAACATCTTCCTCAACAAAACCTCACTGTCCCACTCCAGGGAGGAACTCACAAAATGACCGTCTGCCCTGTCAGACACAAAAAGCATCCGTCTCTTCGTTGCTCTGCCTCTATGGCAAGATATCTGAGACAATTTTCCAGTCGATACGGACAACGAAACGTCCGAAGCATTCCACCGTGCCTCCGATTAGTCGGACTCGACCACTTAAACAAAAACCCGGCCTGATTTCTTCAGCGCCCAAAATATCGATTCTCCAACATCGAAACCTTTCCCAAAGTTTCTAACTACAGATATGCGAAATTTTTCCGGCAATCCAATCGATGAGCGAAATCTCCAAGATCTCGAATCAAAATTCTAATCTCCGAATCACCAACAAGTTACAACAAATTTTCATTTATAAAAAACGTTATTTACTACAAACTTCACCCACAATGACCCCGTCTATCGTAAAATTCATTCATAAAAATATTGTTTATTAAGGCTGTCCATCATGTGCGCGACACAATCCTCTGTCCACACAGCGACCACCTTTCTTTCTTCTCTGTCACTGCGAGCTTATTTCTCTGTTACTCTTTCTTTCTCTCCTCCCACCACGGTACAAAGTCCCATACAGTAGTAATCATAATTTTCTATGCTACCAACGATTTTTCTTTTTTTTTTTTTTTAAATTTTAGAATTATTTCCAAATCTATCCTCCACAACCATTCAAACTCTATTCGTAAGTTAAACTATGACAAACGTAAATGAGCAATTACCTTCTTATTCTTTTTCTTTTCTTCATGCCTTTTTTTTTTGTTCTTGGAGTTGAGTTGTGCTACTTCTCTTTTTCTTTCTTTTTTTTTTTCTTTTCATGCCTTTTTTTCTTTTTTCTTTTGGAGTTGCGCTGTTTTTTTCTTCTTCTTCTCTTTTCGGTGTTGAACTTTTTTCCCTTTTCTTTCTGGGGTGTGCCGAATTTGTTCTTCTTGTTGATGGTCTCTTTTCCTTATTTCTTATTTTCTTCTTCTCTTTTCGGTGTTGGACTTTTCTCCTTTTTCTTTCTGGGGGGTACCGAATTTGTTCTTCTTGTTTTTGGTCTCTTTTCCTTGTTTCTTATTTTCTGGGGGCCTTGTGTTTTTTTTTTCTCTCTCTCTCTCTCCTTCGATCACCTGAACAAGCCGAAATAGATTCCTCATTGTTCTTAGCCGCTTCTCTGATCGTCTCCGTGGAACCATGGTAACCCAGTCGTAAACCATATCATGAAAGATATGCCCAAGTTCTGGCACCAGATAATCATATGTACCATATTCACAATTAACGCTATGTGCGAAATGGACATATAATGTTCATTACTATAGAATATAGAAAGAACATAGAATCTCGGAGTTCGAAAACACGAAACGACATCTTGTTCAGGTACGAAACCCTTTTATTAACTTTGAGTTAAAGGTTTCGACGTAAGGAGGAGAGACACAATTTTCTATGCTGTCTTATTTATTTGGCCCCCATCTCGTATGGCCCCCATAGGGCGCACGTGCGCCTCGCGCCTGTGAGCTCCAAAAGTCGATCCTTCTCGTTTTGCGTCTAGTACCCTACTCTTTCTCTCTTCAATTCTCACACAAACCTCCGCCCGCTTCCTTTGCGCGACGCCACCCGCACCCTGTCACCTCGGTTCGTTTCGGACTATTATGACATCTGAGTGACCCCTCCATCCGCCCGCGCGCACCCGCGTTAACACCTGCCTCAATTGCCTCTAACTAACCCATGTGCTGTGCCGAAAGGTTCTCAGCCCAACTAAACCCAAAGGCATGAACCGTAATCCCTCGGCTATTTTATAACAAATGTTCCTCCTTCGAATGAGGGCATGTATCCCTGCCGCGTAAAAGTCTGTTGACTGATCTTTGGGCCACTTCATCACTGCAGTTTTCCCCTCCTCGTCACTGGCATGATGTTTTTCATGGAGCCGAAGAGATGATTGTCTGAGAACATTAAATCTATTGAGTATGGAGGATGTAGTAAAGTTGTCCATCCAAATGAGGTAATTGTCTCCCTTGTCTTGATGCTTGCGAGTGATCAAGCATTATCAAGCTGAAGAAGGACGTTATCGATTGGCAAGATTTAGCGCCTCCAGACAATCATCTCCTCGGTCGCATGAAAAAAAGTTAAAGAAACAAACATTATGATAGTGAAGAGGAAATGACAACTTCAGTGAAGTAGCTCAAAGAACATTCAATAGAATTTTACTAGGATATATGCTCTCATTCGAAGAAGGAACATTGCTATAGGAAGAAACGGAGACTATGTTGAGAAGTAGGGATGTAATCCACAGACGACCAGTTTCATTTTGATTTAAGATACATATTCCTATGTCGGTAATTATTCCTGTATATAAGAAAAAGACATTACTTTTTGATTCGACCTCATATTTTATTGCTTTTATAATTCAACAAAAAACAAATAACTCGGACATAAAAACGAACTTATCATAACAATTTATAATGATTTTGACTTTTATCCTCATTCATCTATTTTATTGCAGTTACTTTTTAGAGCAATTTTCTCCAGTCCTACCTTCTATGACATCTCCAGTCCTCCCTTCTATGACATGCATCGGAAAGCAGAATAACGAATCGGCTCCAAAGTAAAAAAAAAAATTGCAGCAGCTGCTACCACCACCACCACCAACACAACTACTACTACTACTACTACTATAATAATAATAATAATACCTCGACCTTGCTAAAGAAATAAAAAATTTGTGGAACATGAAAGTAACGATTGTGCCAATTGTGATTGGTGCGTTAGGTACAGTAACTAAAGGATTATTAAAGGGCCTGGAGGACTTAGAAATTGGCGGACGGGTGGTGACTATCCAAACGACAGCATTGCTGAGGACGGCCAGAATACTGAGACGAGTCCTGGAGACTTGAGGAGATTTGCTGTCAATCAAACTCCAGTGAAAAACCATCTGCTAACACTGATGTGAAAAACTCTAAAGGAATAAATAATAATAATAATTATAATATATTTGGTGGTTAAAGCAGTCTGCAAGGGCTTGGAAAAGAGACTAGCGGAAGTGGAGATAAGAGAAATAATCAAGACAAACCAGATCACAGAATTAAGATCGCTTAGAATACTCAGACTGGAGACCTGGGGAAACTTGCTGTCCTCCAGACTTCAGTTAAACAAATAGCTGTCGCTTGTGTGAAAAACTCGCATTTATATATATATATATATATATATATATTCACAGTTAAGATCTGGTTTTAATGGACGAGTGTCTGGTCATTCTTGCCAACGAAAAGATAGGTGGAGGTGCCCGTGGTGTAATGGTTATCGTCATGGGAAATGGACACGGTGATACGAGTTCAAATCCTGAACGCGGCTGATCGCATTTCACATAGCACTAATACCCATGGGAAAGGTATGAATCCAATTATTCTCCCTCCTGCTATGGATAAATAGTAGGGCAGACTGTGTTCTTCAGCTTTGATGCGGCAACGAGGCAAGGAAAAGGAAAACTCTGAATTAAGACCTATTAAACTCCGCTTAAAAACTGACCTTGAGTCATATCCTACTCGATCGGAGGGGTTGGGTAAATAAGGAAAAGATAGGTGGAAATAACTTGCTCCGAAATTATTGATCTATTCATCCCGAATTGATATCATTTTTTTTTCTTTTATCGCTTTCTTCTATTTTAAAAGATCCACTTAAATTATTTATCGGTGTTAAATTTCAGTTGATTTACCGTCTTGTTGCTCATCGCTCAATATATACAAAATTGCATTATATATTAACACACACACACACACACGCACGCACACACACGCACACACGCACACATATATATATATATATATATACACACTTACACACGTTTTCTTATCAACACCCTTCATAGGACCAGCATGTGACACAAAAATCAGTTTTTTAAGCAGAGTTTAACAGGAGTTTCTTTCTTCTTGACCGACTGCCATACCTAAGTTAAAGAGCCCAGTCTGTCCTACAATTTACTCATAGCTGGAGGGACAATAGTTTGATTCTTACATTTCCTTATTGTATTAGGGCTATTTAAAATGTAAGCCACCTCATCTAGGATCTGTACTCGAGTCACCACGTACATTTCCATAACACCAGAATCCCTTCACCATCCCCATATATATATATATATATATATATATATGGGAATAAATCCGACGGTACTTAAATATATAACTATGAAAAGCAAGACATTCAAAGGATAATCTTATTTTGAGTTGTATTATTTGTCTGCGTAAAACTTAAAACAGAATGCTACAAACGAAAATAAATATTAAAAGCTTTCTCATACTGTGTTTTCCCAGTTGGCTGGGGCTGTAGAATGCACCGACTGCATCTCTGCAGAGGGCTAAGACTCCCGCAACGAGTGTTGTGGATGTGACACAAAATAAACTGATAGTGAGGCTACAGTAATTCTGGAATTTTGGGGAATGCGGAGTAACCCTTCATTGCCATCGCTACCAGGTTCACTCTGACCCGGAGTGGTTGCATCTGATAGGGTCCTATCTATGGGTCAAATAGAACTAAACTGTGTACTTATGCTAAACTGAATTGTTGGAAATCGAACTGTTTTTGTATGCTAAACTGAAGAGTTTTAAATAGAACTG
The DNA here is from genome assembly GCA_963585895.1 of Sepioteuthis lessoniana. Lineage (NCBI taxonomy): Eukaryota > Metazoa > Mollusca > Cephalopoda > Myopsida > Loliginidae > Sepioteuthis > Sepioteuthis lessoniana. Next base: position 72,733,648 of record OY757910.1, on the reverse strand, counting down.
TTTTTAACATTAAAATTTTGTACTTACACTGAACAGAACTGTTTTAAATAGGACTGTTTTGACGTTCAACTGTGTGTAAAAATATACTATACATATACTAAACTGAATTGTTTGAAATAGAACTATTTTTGACATTGAACCTGTGTCCTTATGCTAAACAAAATTGTTTGAAATCGAACAGTTTTTGATATTGAACCTACGTAAACAAAAAACTATACATTTACTAAACTGAATCGTTTGAAATAGAACTGTTTTTGATATTGAAACTATGTAAACAAAAAACTATGAATTGTGAACTGTTTATACGAATAAAAATGGATTTGGCATTATTGACATACAATACTTGATGAGCCATAAAACCAAACCAAACCAAACCATATTTTGTTTCATTTTAAAGATAGAATAAAAAAATAAACCAGAAGATACAACATATTAACTGACCAGATAATGGTTGAATATAGAAATCGAAATATTTATCGTTGGCAGACAGTTCAACCATAAATAAAATCCTCATCTGAATAGCTTGCATTTAAACACACTCACACACACACATATATATATATACATACATATACACAGAGATCTATACATGTATGTAAGTGTGTTTCTGTGTGATGTGAAATTATATATATATATATATATATTGTGTATTTTGGCCGGGGATTTTCTTCGAGGCATATTTGGGTAAAGATGACAAAGTTTTTTATTAGCCTTTTCTAGGTGACGAATTAGATGTCACAAATGAAGCTGAAGGTTGGTTAATATATCTCCAAAATTTCTATGACCCAAGTACCTATGCTTTCGACCTTTGTTGGTCATTGTGAAGGATGTGGATAGGACGATACCACAGATTATGAAATCTTTTTGAAGATCCTCATCTGTTTATTCTACACCCGCAAACCAGTACCGCGTTCAGCAACAACATCGAACTGCACGCAACGAACGTTCTCAGTCAAAATATTCATTGATTATACTAAACATATCATAATCACCAGAGAACAAAAAAAAAAAAAAAAAAAGTGAAAAAAAGGCTAATAAAAATCTCAATTTGAAATCTTTGTCTGCCATCTTTGATGATATATCTATATATGTTTATTGCAATGAATGTATTAGTATTGTTTAAAGAAGGCCGGTTAATTATCGTTTTGAGGAGATCCGTTCTTTGGTAGAGAAAAGGATTGGCATTATTTGTGCAAGAATTGAAATAAAAGAATCGTTTTTTCCCCCGAATACTTTTCGTAGATCGTCGAAAAAGCTGTTTGGATTTTCTTCAGGGTTTGTCTTTGGCAAGATTCTTCAGGGAAAAAAAGCAAACGATTTTACAGAGAACATAAGTGAAAATAAAAACACACCACAGTTCGGCTTCTTTTTTTTTTCAAAGTAGCTGTTGTGTCAATACTACTATATGGATGCACCACTTGGATGCTGACTAAACATATGGAGAAAAAAGCTTGACGGCAATTATACAAGAATGCTACGAGCTGTATTGAACAAATCCTGGAGGCAACAAATCCTGGAGGCAACAAATCCTGGAGGCAACAACAGCTGTACGGCCACTTACAACCCATCTCGAAAACTATCCAAATTAGACAAGCAAGACATGTGGGACACTGCTGGAGAAGTAAGGACGAACTCATAAGCAAGGTACTCCTGTGGACCTCTTCGCACGGACGAGCAAGTGTTGGGCGACCAGCAAGAACCTATCTACAACAGCTCTGTACTGATACAGAATGTAGTCTAGAAGACCTACCGGAAGCTTGGGACGATACAGACAAATGGCGCAAGTGGGTCGGGGAAATCTGTACTAGCGGCAAGATGATGAATATATATATTTAATAATAGCCCAGTATCATCACTTTATGATTAGTTAAAAACCCCTTGTCTTCAAAGCTATGAGTTAAATAGTATCACCGTTGTTCTTCTACAAGGATGGCTTGGCCATTGAATAAACCCACAATGGTTGATATGATACTAGACGAAAGAAGTCATACGAAACGATCATTCATAATTTCATTGTTTTATTTTCATATCCATACAATAGTTTTATGCTTAACTTTTATAAGGAAACCATGAAAAAATAGAAAAACCTAAATGATATTTTAGTATTACAAATCAAGAACGTGTGGGAGACCACGTGGTTGAGTGGCTAAAATCCTGGATTGCGAGTTCGAACTGTAGTCCTGCTATTACGTTTACTTTCGGACTTATATTCTTTGGTTAAATAGTGTCACAACTGTTCTTCAACGATGGCTTGAGTATTGATATGGTATCTTAAATAAACGCTTTGAAAGACTGGATTTTTCAATTCATTGAATTATATATATATATAAGAAAAACCTTTAAAAATCACTCATGATTGGTTTTCGTATTTTTTTTTATATGGAATTATTTGTTATGTATTTTAATCTATCATTATTTTTCATTGTGCTCTCTATTTGGATTTTGAATTACAAGGGTATTGAAGAAAGAAAATCCTGAAAATAGAATCGTTCCCGCCATCGGCTGACTTGGCTTTGTATATATATATGTAATACAATAAATCTCTCTCTCTCTCTCTCTCTATATATATATATATATATATATATATATATATATATATGTTTGCTATGTTTATGAATAAAGAATGCACAGTATCGTGGACAGAGCATATGTAAATCTAAGTTAAAACAGAGTCAACGTTGTTCAGCGACTGTCAGTTTCTCCCGTATGTGACCATTAGATTGAACGGAGTAGACTCTGTTTTTCCACTATCTTAGCTTACATTTATCTATCTTTCTCTTAGCCTCTGTCTCAGTCTCTCTGTCTGTATGTCACTCCAACCCCTCCCCCCCCCACACACATACATATATACATATCGGAAATGTGTGTTAATGATTGAATAAATATGGTACTAACAAGTTAATAGGAGTTTTCATTGTTTAAGATTTTAATAATAAATTTTGTCTTTCTGAAAGATGTTTTTGTGTGTATGTCACTTTGTAGACGTAAATTATTTTGATACGCCAATATGTATGTGTAATACAAGTTTAATGATCAACCGGCCTATTATAATAGAGGATAGCGTGTTCGCCTTATAGTCCAGGAAACTTGGGTTCAATCCCAGGTCGAGTCACACCAAACACTCAAGAAATGCCACTTGATGCCTACTTGCTTAACACTTAGCATTATAAGGTACGAATTATGGGTAAGTGGGGCAATCCATGGAAAAGAGTAACATCCTTCCCTTCACCTCGATGTAGTAGCGATTGAAAAGGGAGTCGTCAGGTCACCCTCGAATAACGTCAGCCAATTTAGTTACTAATATAAGCAGTAGCATTGCTATCGAAAAGGATTAAAAAAAGGCATCTTTTCACTCGTGGAAAATTATTGAGCTATGTTGAAATTAGATATGTTCTAAAGGAACAAAATGTTGAATTTCACTTAAAAAGAAATAAAGTCGAAATGCGTAGAATAGAGACGGATCTCTATTACACGCAAAATGTTAGTCTATTTCATCGCTTTATTTATATTTAGATAGGCCCCAAATTAGATAAAATGTCGAATAATTCATTTGTGATTTTAAAAGGTAAAAAAGTTCGTTTTTAACATTCAAAATTTCTTAAACTATTTTGTGTTTTGATCATTCATATTTTACGATGCAAATCAAATATCTTTGTCAGTTCAAAGAAATTTAAAAAAAGTTGACCTCTCACACGAAGGCTCTGATTGGTCAATGAACGTAAAAATAATGAACAAATATTACAGCTTCTCGAACTGTTTTTTGTACTTAAATAGGCATTTTTTTCATGGAAATCGATTAATTTTCCACACACACACACACATATATATATATATATATATATATATATATATATATATATATATATGGTATTTGTAATAACTGCTGATCCTTCCTCGGTTTGTGCCGAGAATATAATCACAATCCCTTAGAGAGTTGTACAAGCGTTTGACACTTTAATCCCCTGATGTACAGATGTTCATTTTACTTTTTATTTTTTGCTTCTTTATTAGAATCAAGAAACGGCAATCTTTTGTGAATAGTGAGCAATCATCATCATCATCATCATCATGTCATGGCGTTTGTAAGAATTTCCCTGACTCTCCCTCTCGATTCGTTTCTATCGACCATCGCATTCGCCAGGTCTCCATAGACTACATCCTGTATCCATACAGAGCTGTTATCGACCTTCACACGGACGCGCAGTCCGTGTGAAGGATTCCACCGGAAAACGTCGCTTATGAGCTCGTCCTTACAACTCCAGCAGAATCTTTTATGTATTAAATTATTTGCTATATTAATAAAGAGTGTTCTATGTCGTTGTTATCGTATATTTATATCTTAAGTTATAATCACAGACGGGAGAAAATAACTGTCACCAAACACCATGGATACTGTCTACGCAATTCTAATTTGAATATGCGTGTTTGCCCCCACCCCATATATATATATATATATAAACATGTGAGCGTGTGTGCAAACACACACACGCACGCACGCATACATATATATATATATATATATATAAGTTATGTCTGGCGTTGTGTAACTACTGGAATACATTCTATATCTAACGTTTACGATAAGTTGTATATGAATAGTGAAACACGACAAAATTTGCCAAATTCCCGCAGTCATTTTCAAATGCGTCAGTCTCCTTCGAACCTTCTTTCATAGAAAAATAAACGTATGTTCGGTTTGGTTTCTTTGTTTAATGGCATATTAATCTTTGCAGGTTATTTTTAATGCCAAAGCCATTCTCATAGAACACCAGAGGTACTATTTAACCCATAGCTGGGAGGATATGGGTGTTCATACCTTTCCTAAGAGTATTTGCCCGAAGGTGAACGTAATAACACGACTGGAGTACGAACTTACTTACTACGATTCTGCAGTCCATCACTTTAACCATTACACCACGAGGAGACCCCCATATATTAGAATCATCAGTTTGAAATGCCAATACACACGTAAAGAATCCTGTTTTTTTTTTTTAATTGTAATTCTGCTTCGAATAATAATGATAATAATAATAATAATGAAAGACTGAACATATTGAAAGCAGAATATTGTTAATAAGTCACCGTTTACTACGTGAGTTGCGCGTGTTGCGGAGGGATGCTTCTACTCAGCAAGAAAGTGCGCCAAACCCGGAAGGCGTAAGGCGATTATAGAAAGATAGGCAAGTTCCAGTAATAGGATTTGGCGGGAAAGGAGGAAAAAATGTAGTAAATAATAGAGAATTAACTCAACCAAAAAAGAAAATAAAGAAAGAAAATTCGAATAAAAATAGGAAAGAAAAATATTAATAAAAATAAAAATGACCAATTGTAATCTCTTTCTCTTGATATCCGACATTCTTTGTTTTTTTTTTTCTTGTTTTTTTTATTTGTTTTTGTTTTTGTTTTTGTTTTCCTTTTTCGTTTCTCCTCATCTCTGACCAAGTCACGGCTAGGGTTGTTCACGTCTTTTCCTTTTATAGAATTTAATTCTTTGACATAAAAATAATTCAATTTCATTTCTTCTTGGATTTATTAATTTTTCGTCTTTTTTTTTTATATTCCTTCTCTCTCACTCTCGTTGGCTGCTACACTAATTTTGTTTACTGTTCCCTCCCCCCACACACATATAAATATATATTGATAGATAGGTCTGTGTAGCATAATGGTTAGAGCGTTCGCCAATGGCTCGGGAGACCTGGGTTCAATCCCAGATCGAGTCATACCAAAGACTCAAAAAATGCTACTTGATGCCTCCATGCTTAATTCTCAGCATTATAAGGTAAGGATCAAGGGAAAAGTAGAGCAGTCCAAGGAAAGGAGTAGCACCCTCCCCTAAGCCTAAGTGTAGTAGCTATGGAAAAGGCAGCCTTCGTGTTACCCACGGTTATGGTCGCCAGCTTACCTTATATATATATAAATAGAAAAATCTTCAGGGCGTAATGATGGCACAGTGCCTTTAATTCGTTTTTACTACCAGTTCCTATCGTCCATCGCAACTGCCAAGTCCTCTAGATAGCATTCAGTGTCCCAAAAAGGCTAATATAATGGATTCCCACTGGACGGCCAGTTCGGATTATTTGAATAGTTTGTGATATGGCAGACATATGGCCGTACAATTTTGTCTGCATATTTGTTGCGTATATATATATATATATATATATATATATATATATATATACGTAATCCTCTGCACGAGAAGTATGTACAACTAGGTCAATTTTTATTAGCGTGATCTGAAATACTAAGAATCTCGTCCAGGATCTGTACTCATGTCCCCGTGTCCATTTTCTACGGCGCTAACTATTACGATACACGCCATTCCTCTGTGTGTGTGAATATATATATATATATATATATGTGTGTGTGTGTGTGTGTGTGTGTGTGTGTGTGTGTGTGTGTGTGTGTGTGTGTGTGTCTATTTATCTATCTACATTGAAAAGAAAATGTCTGTTCAGAGATAAAAAGAATAGAAAAAAAAAAAAAGCGAACGAAACAATACTGACTTTGTCAGAAAAAATAAAATAAATTTATGTGAGACGCAAAACAAGAAATATTGAAAATGTGCTCAATTCCAACAGAGCTGATTTAAAGAACCGAATCAGAAATAACCGAATAAGGTTATCCTATATATATATATATATATATATATATATATATAATATATATATATATATATATATATATACAAAAATGGAAGGAAATTATTGCCTCCATTCTTATGGTTGATGCTTTTTAATCATTCCCTTTTAGAGATGGGATGTGATCGTGACTTTTGACAATTTTCCCGTTGGTCGTGCCAAAACTGTATATCTTTACTCAAACTCTCCGACACAACATAAGCTTAATTTTTTGCTGACTTAAGCATTTCTGAAACCAGTTTCTGTTTTTTCTATACCGATCGCAATACTAAAGTTAAAGAACATATCCTATTATTTAAAGAATCTATTCTACTATTTACCAATATATCTTCTCGGCTAGACTTCGCGAACGAAGATTTATGAAGGAGGCTGTCCACGTTGACTGTAGACATGCTAAAGGCTGACTTGGCCGATATGGGACAGGCAAGTCCGGCCGTAGCGACTGCAGTTAAAGGTCTGGTGTAGTATGGCTGCTGAGGCTCCCTGGGTCTTTCTCCTGCGGCGTTTCTTCCTGAGGTTGGTCCTGTCGGAGTCCTCAAGGCTGGATACGACCTGGTGGACGGTGCAGCCAATCTAAAAATTACATATACGTATAAATAGGATTTAACATTAAATAATCATCAAGGGTTGATATGCCATTAAATCTAATAATCTATGCTAACGTAACAATTCTAAAATAGATATTGCCTTCCAGGGATGGTGAAATGACACTGGAAGATCAACAGCGATCTGTCCGACCTTTGACAAACTGGAATGACGATCTCCGGAGATTAGAATTAGACAATGAATGAGATATTTGAGGTGACTGATTTATCTTCTTGCCAAAGAATTTTAAAAACAGGTTTGAAAATTTAATACCTTAAAAAATTCAAGAAATTTAATCTTCTTAAGTATCAAGCCGCTAAAATTAGTTGACCTCGGCAATAATATCACATCTGCTGAAAGCGATGTTGACATACACATTGCAAAGTCATAGACTGCTATTGAAAGGAAAGGTTATCGATCAGATGGAAATCGTACATCTCTGATAATACTGAAATGGATTTCTTCCAATTTGTCACCGTGACATCTATGTTATTAAATAGATATAAAAAACTAATAAATACTGTATGGATGCACCACTTGGATTCTAATGAAATACTTGATGGAAACTACATAAGAATGCAAAGCAATATTTTGAAGAGATCTTAGAAGCAACACTGCATAAAACAATAGGTGTACGGACACTTACTTCTAATCTCAGAAAACATTCAAATAAGAGCAAGACTTGCTGGGTGCTGCTGGAGTTGTAAGAACGAATTCTTATGTGACGTACTCATATCGATTTCTATTCATACATTTTTGGCCGGTTAGCAAGGACTTACATGCATCAGCTCTTTGCCGACACAGGATGCAGTCTAGAGAACATGCCAGGAGCGATGGACGATTGGGATCGGTGTTTGAGAGAGAGAGAGAGAGAGAGAGAGAGAGAGAGAGAGAGAGAGAGAGAGGGGGGGTCAAGGAGGGTAAAGTAGCATTTTTTTTATGTATGCTTTGATAGTGAGTATATGTGTCATATATATATATATATATATATATATATATATATATATATATATATATATATATATATATATATATGAATCCATGGTTGCAGATAAGCATCTATGTTATTAAATAGATATAAAAACTAATAAATATGAACTTATTTATATATATATATATATATATATATATATATTATATATATATATATATATAGTGAGCTCTTTTTTTAAAGCTAATCTGCAGAGATTTTAGAGACATAAAATGCAGTAACTGCCCAGGCACTTGTCATGGTGCCTATTCAGAATATGCACTTCTGCATTATTAATGTTTAATTTGTATTGCACCTTATATACTTCACATAAGACAGGATTAGGGTCATTATCTAAAAAGGAAAATGTCGAATGGACTGACCAATTTCTGCCCAAACGGACGCTTGAGAGTCCCAAAGCTTAATTTGATCTGGAATCAGATTCCACCTTTGTTGTGAGGTAGATATTAAGTATATTAATTATATCTATACCCTTACATATATATATATATATATATATATATATATAAAGAGAGAGAGAGAAATAGCGTGTTGGTACATAATATATATCGATAGATGTACGTGTAGATGTACATATATTTATACAATATATTTGCATGCAGAAATACACGAGGGGAATTATATATATATATATATATATATATATATATATATATATATATATATATATATATATATATATATATATATATGTAATGCATTTTTTAGTCTGTCTGTCTCTCTTTCTCTTTGTCTCCATCTCCCTCTGTCTCTCTCTCTAGGTGCGTGTGTGTGTGTGTGTTAGTGTGTGTACACATGTGGGGGGATAGAGAGAGAGAGAGAGAGAGAGAAATAGGAGATTGAGATTGAGAGAGAGAGAGTGGGGAGAGTTAGAGAGAGAGGGAATAAAAGATATATTCATTATCAATGTATTTCCTCTATTTCTCTATCTCTCTCTCTCTCTCTCTCTCTCTCTCTATATATATATATATATATATATATATATATATATATATATATATATATATATATATATAACCTACTTGATATCCGTGTCATATGATTCAGAACCCCAACCGACATATCCCCATGAATTGGCGCCAACTTAGATCAGTCATTATACATATTACCCACTTCGACTCCTACCGAATATTTTTCTTCCCTTTGCGATCGTCAATTATTACGATTTTTAACCTTTTTCCCCGGCTCTTAATTGTCACCTCTTCTATTTCCTCTGACAACAGGACTCACTTTTATTCTTTATCTTATTTTCATACAGTATTTTTACTAGCCAACTATTAATATGAATATTACTCCAAATGATTAATAGATCTTTATTACTTGACACATGCTCGTATGTATTTTATGCGTGGATTCTGAAGGATGTGGGAATCAAGCTGTTTCCATATCGACAGCAGATTATCTCTTTCAGTCAGATTCTATCTTTGCATCAGTCGATTCATCTACCTTACTCGATTTGTGTATTCACTTATTCTAATCCATCACTTTTTACAGCCATCACTCTATCTCGGTTTCTTTATCTATCTATCTATCTATCTATCTATCTATCTATCTATCTATCTATCTAATTCCGTCCGTTTTAGGTATCTAAATATGTTCCTATCTATCTAAATCTGTACATATCTATCTATCTATCTATCTATCTATCTATCTATCTATTTGATTCCGTCCGTTTTAGATATTTAAATATGTTCCTATCTATCTATCTATCTATCTAGTTAGCTAGCAATATACTGAGCTGTTTGTCCTTTTCAACAAGGAAAATAAAAGTTATTTTAACCTCAGTTGCAGCCATTTATTAAATAAGCGAATGCCAGGATTATCTACGCTGTATGTCATTATGATCTTTAAGCTACCGAATAGTGAGAAAACAAGACTGAACTTTGTATCCGTTGACAGTCATTTCTTTAATTGTAAACACTAAGTATTTCTTGATTATTCTTAGTCTAACAAGCAACATCGCTTCTGTTCGGTGGACCCTGGTTTCCGATTATATGTTTAAAATTTCACGATGGAACTTTTTTATACCTGACCTTCCCAGTTTAGAAAAAATCACTTAAGATTTATAGCTTATTATAATCTTATTTTAAATTCGTTTATGACTTGATGAAAAACATTTTTCATTAGTTCTTTTTTTTTTTTTCATTTTAAGTTTATTTCCTTTTCTTTGGAAAAATTCCGGCTGTCAATCTACAACCTTCAGGAAATCACTTGGATTGAACATGAAGAATAATTATGGTTTAAGAATCGGTTTGAGTTTGGTCTTTATGAAAGATGAATGAATTACAAGTCAAAAATTAACGGTTGGTTAATTGGGTTTTATGACACAAGAACCCTTGTACGATATTTAATGCAAAATCCTGTTTATATATATATATATATATATATATATATATATAGTAAACACTACCATGTAATGTTATATATATATATATATATATATATATATATATATGTAAATGTACTATAATTGATACTGGACACTATTTCACAATGCTGCCACATTTGGTCCTCCATTAACTCACCAAGTGAGCTAGTAATAACAATAATCAGCTGATATATATATATATATATATATATATGTGTGTGTGTGTGTGTGTGTGTGTGTGTGTGTGTGTGTATAAAGTATATATAATTTATAAACAAATAGTTTGGAGGTAACATTTTTCAACTGGTCAGAGCTCATTTGTTTGCACACACTTAAGAGTATATACACATGATTTGTTCGTGAATAGTTTGTATATCTTTTCATATTTTTAAATTCTAATTTGTTTGCACACTTCAAGAATTACGATCAAACACTAAAAATTCTATTGAATATTAATCATTTGTTTACTCATAGTGAAGTGCTTACAAGTATTGCTATCAATCACTAAAAACTCTATTCAGTTTTAATCATTGTTTACCCATAATGATGTGCTTACAAATATTGCTATGTTTTTATTGATACAAATGTATTTTTATTCCGTACTATTAATTCATTTGCAAACAACATAATGGTTTCAAGAATTGCTACGTTATACTTCTAATTTAATTTTTGTACACAGTTACACGGTTTCAAGTTTTGCAATTCAACACAAATAATTTTTTCAACATTACTCATTTGTTAGTACGCAGTTAAATGGATCCCAGTATTGTTATGTAACACTAACAAATCTGTTTAACATAAGTCATTTGATTGCAGAAAGGTAAATGGTCAAACAGGTCAATCAGGTACTACTATTCCAAGTCAGACTGGATCTGGGAGCAATGATAATGAAGTGGTGGTTCACATTCCCCAAAGCTTTGAGACTAAAGCATCCCCTTCAGTTTAATGTCATATGTAGGACACTCGTCGTTGGTTGCGTCTGAACCCTCAACAGGGATGCAATTTGTTTATTCTACAGCTGAAGCCAGGGAATCAAAAATTAGTGTTTGATAATTATTATAGTTAATAATCTTTATATGTAAGTTTTGCATAAATTTTGTGATCAAGAAGATAGTTGGTTGGGTTTTATGACAAATCAACCTTTGTGGATCATTTAACATCAAGTCCATTTTTATGTAAATAATCAATTCTATTTCAAACAATTCAGTTTAGCATGAGTACACAGTTTAATTGTCAAAAAGATTTCTTTTTCAAGCTATTCAATTTAGTTAAAATTCAGCTAATTAAGTTTAATATAAGTACAGATTTTGTTTACAGTTAAATGTCCAAACAGTTATATTTTTAACAATTCAGTTTAGTGTAAGTACAATTTCAATGTCAAAAACAATTAAATTGCAAACAATTCCGTTTAGCATAAGCACGCAGTTTTAATGTAACTACAGGTTATGAAAATAGTTCTATTTCAAACAATTCAGTTTAGGATAAATACGCAGTTTAAATGTAAGTACAGTTTAATTGTGAAAAACTTTTCTATTTCAAGCTGTTCAGTTTAGTCAAGCAGTTCTAATTCAGTTAATTAATTTTAGCATAAGTACAGGTTTAGTTTGATCACACTTAGATGTCAAAAGAGCTCTATATCAAACAAATCAGTTTAGTGTAAGTACATTTTCAATGTCAAAACGGTTCCATTTCAAATATTTCAGTTTAATATAAGCACTCAGTTTAAATGTAAGTACGGTTTAATTGTCCAAAACATTTCTATTTCAAGCTATTCAGTTTAGTCCAACAGTTCTAATAAAAACAAATCAGTTTTTCATAAGTATGCTGTTAGTTCTATTTAACCTATAGATATGGCCTTATCAGGTGCTACCATTCTTGGCCAGAGTTGACCTGTGAGAAATGACAATTAAGGGGTACTCCGCATTCACCAAAGCTTCAGTATCACTGGAACCTCACCATCAGATTGTTTAGTGTCATATCCAGGACACTCATTGTGGGGAGAGGGTCTTACTCCCTCTGCAAATATGCAGTCGTCATATTCTACAACCCCGACAGACTGGGCAAGATCAAGAAGAGCATAAGTCTTGAATTACTTTGAAACATCTATGTGAAAATTGAGAAAAAAACAGATGAAAAGTCAATATTTTGTTTACAAAATTGGAATGTTAATCTTTAATGGAAATAAAATTCAATGTTTTATAACATGAAAAAAATCATAGTCTCCGTCAAAATTGGCAGAGAAAAGTAGCCATATTAATTTTGATACAAGATTTTAGCTGCTTAGATTCCTACTGTAACGTAATTAAACGGCTTATAGAAAATTGAAATTCAATATATAAATAAAAACATAAATAAATAAATAAAGCAGACAGTCTCCGAATGGCCTGGCCAAAGCATTCGCGGTAATTAAAAATGACGAGAGAAAAAACCTGGCGGTTCGAAATCTTGTACGCATGTGCGGATCCGGCGGAAGCGAATGTTTCTGCCCACGACACAACAGGTGAAAGACTCGTGTCTTTTGGGAGTTAACGGTGAGACATGATTAGGTAAAGACACACAGTTGAACACCGGCCACGAAGATGTGAAGAGGCGAAAGTTTACAATCCTCAATTTTTTGGGGGGTGGGGTGAGCTCTGAAGCGAAGCCTTAGACGCGGACAAGCATGTCTAAAGTAGGAAAAAATTCAAGATCTGTGTCTCTCTCTTTCTCCCTATTTGTTGCTTATCGTTGTCTAGTTTACGTGGTTGTCTCATGTTTCTATACTCTCTTTCTTTCTCCCGGCAGCTACCTTCAAGTTCAGTAGTCAATAAACCTTTGGGTAGTTGAACAGAGTTTCTTACATTTGTCAACTATTACCACGGCGGGTTCACAACGGGGTCTAAAGTCTCTTTGGTTCTGCAACGGTACACTACCACCTTATTATTGACAAACAGCAATAGCAAAACTGCTACTTCCCTTTTCCGATCTGAATTGCGAAACTAGTACTTCCGGTTTCTTAAAACTCCAGAAACAGTGTATAACAGTCTTCAAATATTAGAGTCCTTCTAAACAGCATTCTTTTATAATGCTATATTACAATGTTGCAATCTTCCAGAAGGACGTAAAATCTCCATCTTGTCAATTATCACAATTACATTTGATAGAATGTCGCTTTATAAATTTAGTCCTTACGCTAGTCGTTACGCTATGTGTCCTTTAGGACACATAACAGCGATAGGCGTTGGTTCCCTTAGCTTCTAAGGAGAAAATCATCTGGAGGTTGCAGGTTCAATCCTGACTGCAGGCGAGTAACAATACAGGAATACTTAACACTTGTACCCGGTTATGGCTAACGGAATCAAAACAGGCGACCCCCGTGGATTCAATAAAAGACGTAGTTCGCAGTTCCGTGTAGGTTCCCGAGTTCGACAAACACCTGAAGACGGCTAGAGGACATATCGGTCAAAACATTGTGGAAATAACAATAAAGATGAAGACAATAGTCCGAAAACCCTTAATGTTAAAAATCATCAAGCTTTGATTCAGAAATTTAGACAACTAAGTTCCTCTTTGAATTACATCTGCACCCATGAGTTCTACTTGTTGACATGCAAATTTCTAATTGTTTTCCATTATCAAAAAGAAAAAAAAGTTTTCAGCCGTTCAGCATAAAAGAGCAAAGATTTTACTGAAACTTCTTGTAGAATTTCACACTGATTTACAAGAAAAAGTTACCTTTAAAATTGAATTTTGAACTCATCAATAAATCCATTATTTGTCAAAGAAGAACATCAGTCAAAGCAAGAACAAAAGTCAAGCAAAAAATTATCTATGTAAACAATGTCACTGAGACATCAGGACGACGAACAAATGCTCCCCAATAAATTACAGCTGCCAACGACCTTTAATTTTGGACAGAGATCGAAATTCCTTTGCTGTTTCCCGGAAGCCGAATTGATGTTCGTGCCGGACTGTTAAAAACTTAAAGAAGCTATTGTCAGTCGAGGTTTGCCTTGACCGCCATCCTTGAGCCTAAGGTGGGCGGCCCTACAGGTTTTTACCCTCCTCAGAGAGGTTAGGCTTATCGCCTGAGGGTTGAGGCGCCCAGCTCCAGAGGAATGCTGACGGGGGATGTGGCATTTTTGGAGCCACCGGGCGTGTCTGGGCGACGGCTCTGCGCCTGGACCCATCTTTAAAAAAGCCTTGTGCTGCACTCGTCTGGATGGTGGGACGGAAGACAAATACCGCTCTGACTAATATTGATAAAAACTATTGTCAACTACAGTGTTGTCTGAGATTCTTCCGTAATAGTCACGATGAAGAACATATTATTATTATTATTATTATTATCTAGTTTTGGTTTGGTATTATGGCATATGAACCATTGCAGATTATGTAATGCCAAATCCTGTTTCTCCATTCATATTGAATATATATATATATATGATTCGTATTTACATTTTAGAGATTACAATTCTTAAAGGAGCCTGAGCTCTTTTTTGTTAAATGGTTTCAAGTATTGCTATGTAACAGTCACAATTTAACATCAATCATTTCTTATGTACACGTAGTTTGTTTAGTTTTAACCATACGAAAGACGCTATCAGGCGCTACCACTCCCGGCCAGAGTGGACCTGAGAGCAATGGCAATGAAGGGGTATTTCACATTCCTTAGATCTCCAAGGCTGTAACGTCACTATCAGATGGTTTAATGTCATATCAGGACACTCGTTGATCGGATGTCTAACCCCTCCGCTGAGATGCAGTTGGTGTATTCTACAGCCCCAGCAGACTGTAAATATTATTATTATCATCATTATTATAATTATTATTATTATTAGAAGTAGTAGTAGTAGTAGTAAACCAGAGAGTAGAACGATTTTATTGTTTTGTAGTAATTTGGCTAAAATAGATGTCAAGACTAATTAGTTGTTGTTGTTGTAATCTTTATTTTACTCGTCGCTTGTTTTTTGTATCATTAGTAACTGGGGGTTTTCATTGAATTTTATGAAACAGCAAACCGCCTCATTTCTTCAGTGTTCTAGCCGACTTCGCTAGTGCTTCCTCTGATGTTCTGTTCCGTTCCTTTATTCTTTTTTCCCGGTTCCCTGTTAATTGTTTCAAGATTCCAGTCAATGATTATTTTAACGGTTACCGTGATGTTCTATAGAAATATTATTCAGCTCTCGGACAAGGTGCACGTATATGTCGACTTCTTCGCTCTCTTTTATTTGGGTTCAGATGACTAATTCCTTTCTCCTTAATTAATAATATGTATGAAAAAGATAAATTCCATACTAAAAAAATGTTAATTTTTATGCCACTTAGGCTACATTTATTGACCAATCGGCACTTACGCACTCGTTTTGAGATATCTTTGATATCCACAGACGACCATAATTGTCTTACCGTGCAAAATTTAAATGATCAAAATCCAAAATTATTTTAGAAACCTTTTCCCTTCTAAATTGTTAAAAATACATTTTTAAAATCCATTAGATTCATGATTGAATCATCAACTTATTTTTTCATCTTATTTTGAGCCGATCTTAATCATATACATAAGCGCTAAATCTACTCAAAACTTTCGGCTTCATTTCTTTTGGAGAAAATATAACATTCTGTTCCTTCAAGTTTTTATTTAATTTCAACAAATTATTCTAAATTGAATGAAAATATTCTTTATGTTGAGATATCTATACCACCATTACAGACTTCGTTTCCTGATGAAAAGTACAGCATCCACTTACATTTTAGTGCATAAATGTTCTTTTGATCGCACATAATGACCTACTCACACACAGAACTTTTACACATACAAAATATGTCGACTAGATTTTGACATTAAATTTATTAACTTTTCTTTCTTGTAATGGAAATATTGGCAAACATTTAGGCTCTGACAAATATCATCATTTTGTCTCACAAGAAAAGACTTTGAAATCTTTCTTTTTTTTTCATCTAACATTTCACGACGGCGTTTTATTCAATCATTTATACTCTTTCATGCTTCACTATGTCTTGTACCCAGTCGACTGGGGCTAGAAAAATACACTGATTACACCCTACAACGAGTGTCCTAGATATGACACTAAACAATCTCGTGGTGAGATTTAGGGAATGCAGAATACTCCTTCATTACCATCGCCCCTAGGTTTACACAGGTCCGAAGTGGTAGTAGCAGATAGGGTCCGATCTATGGGTCAAATGGAAGAGTTTGACGTTTAAACTGAGAGCAAACGAATGACATAAGCTAATCTGAACTGTTTGAAATAGAACTGATCATGTAACTGTGTGTAAATAAATGTCTGATGTTTAATTGAATTATCAATACTTGAACCATTTAACCTTGTAAATTTGTTTACAAATTAAATATGTCTAATATATATGTATAAACAGGATTTGGTATTTAAGAATATAAAATGGTTGGTATGCCATAAAAACCAAATCAAACCTGTTTTCTGGCAGTTTTTGGTTTTGTGTATACGCCATTTTTCAGCATGGTCATAGTTTCGTGCCCAACTCAGTTTCCATCTTTCCCATCAAGTCACCTCTGTTCTTGTATTACTTCTGGGTCAGTTAGCCGCATTTAATTAATGTGATTAACTGTTTCATCTCTGTTTTACTATATAGCCTACACTTTGTATTCTCGTGTGTATTATCGTTTTAGTTGTTATTTCACTCGACAGTTTTTTTACACCAGTTTTAATTAGTGGTTTTCACTTGAGTTTGAGTAACAGGTCTCCCGGACTCTTAGTAATTCTGTGGTCTAGATGGTTACGATTCTTCTGATTTCGAATTCCTCAACTCCCCATTCCAGGCTCTTGGAGACTGTACCAACTACAATAGATATCGCCATCATTCTCATGTTTCATAGCTTTCTTAGTTCTCCGGCAAGGTCCCAGTGTTTGTCTATCCTTTCATTTTGTTTTTTTTTTTTACTCTGTGGTTTGCTGGAACGGCAAAATTTTCTAGATGACAGATTCTTTTTTTTTTTTTTTTGGTTTGTTTTTCATTTGTATTGATTAACACTAGGTCTGGACTTCGGCCTGGAATTCGGGAATCCGTTTGTATCTCAAACTTCAAGGGAATTTTATGCATCTCATTCTCGATGACAGCTTCTGCTTTGTGCTTATATCATTTCGTAGCATAGTCAAAATTTAATCTTTTTCACAATTCCCAGTGGATTGCCTTTCCTACAAAGTCGTACCAAGCCTTGGACTCCTTTTGTGCTAGCTTGCTACATTTGCTTATTATGCAATTAAGCGTTTTCATCTGTTTCCACATAACCTATATTCGCTATTCTGTTGCGTATTATCAATTTTAGCTAGGATATAATTGTCCTTATTGAATTAGTTTGAGCCGCTGTTAATAGAGATTTAGTTTCTTACTTGAGGTTTCCCTTTCTTAGCCATGATCAGGTCATCTCGTGTGCAATCTCGTCAGTTAGTCGTTTGAAATATCCATAGCGTTATTTTTTTTCCCATTTCTGTTTTCTGGTTTTTGTTGTTTTTCTGTTTGTTCTTATGTTGCTATTGCTGTTACTGGATGCTGTAATTTAGTCTCTATTTGCTCTTTTTGATGTAACCCTCGGGACCTTTTATTGATGCATCTACGCAGTTTCTTATTACTGCTGAGTCTTCTTCCACTTACTTTCCTTGACACATAGAGTCTATCTATGTCATCTTTCACTTATTATTATTATTATTATCATTATTATTACTCCTTGCAATTTTTTACATCAGCGTTAGCTGATGGTCTTTCTCATGAGTCTAAGTGACAGCAAGTTTCATCAAATCTCCGGGACTTTTCTAGCCGATCTTAATAATGTTGTAGTTTGGATGGTCTCAGCTCATCATCCGAGTTCTAACACTCCCAGCCCTCTTACTAAACCTTTAGGGATCGTTCCAAGTGAACCAATTACAATTGGTATTACCGTCACCTTCATATTCCGTAATTTTTTATTTCTCTGGTAAGCTTCAAGAAATTGACCCGCTTTTCATTTTTGTTTTTCTTTTGTTTTATTATTATTATTATTGAAATAAAGAAGATAAAGATTAGAGACTAATGATGATGATCATCATCATCATTAGCAGCAATAGTAGTTGTACTGGTACTAGTACTAGTACTACTTCTACTCCTAGTCGTAGTAGTTGTAATAACCGTCTTGGACTTTTCAATTGTTTTTACTAGCTGGGTTTTTTGTACCCGATTCAAAAGATATATATAGGCAAGACATTAAAAAATTATCGTGATAGCGTAATTTCACAAGTAGTCTTTATATTATTATTATTATTGTTATTATTATTAATGTTGGTGTTGTTGTTGTATAAGATTTCAAGTTTTGTTTACTTTCAATGATATTCTTTTAACTATATATTCTTCTTCTTCGTCTTCTTCTTCTTCTTCTTCTTCTTCTTCATTATTACTTTTGTTAATCATTAGTAGTAGTAATAGTAGTAGTAGTAGTAGTAGTAGGAGTTTATCTTCTTGATATCTTAAAAAGTAATAGT
The DNA here is from genome assembly GCA_963585895.1 of Sepioteuthis lessoniana. Taxonomy (NCBI): domain Eukaryota; kingdom Metazoa; phylum Mollusca; class Cephalopoda; order Myopsida; family Loliginidae; genus Sepioteuthis; species Sepioteuthis lessoniana. The sequence goes on along the minus strand of OY757910.1, from coordinate 72,714,574 downwards.
TTTATTATTTGCGTCTTCAACTAGGTGCTTCATCATCATCATCATTATTATTTTTTATATTTTCTTTCCTTCCACTTTTATATTGTTACCTACGGTATTATTATTATTATTATTATTATTATTATTATTATTTGTTTTACTTTTTGTTGTTATTATTCTTCATCTCCGCTCCTACAACCGCCGCCACCATTATCCAGATGTTCGTCGCTATAATACTTTTGCCGGCTGCGACGTCGTTGTCCGTATTAAAAGAGGAAAAGAGGAAGAGATAGAAAGAGGGAGAGATAGAAAGAGTACCAGAGAGAGAGAGAGAGAGAGAGAGAGAGAGAGAGAGAGAGAGATTTTTGCTGCTTATAAAGCACACGCAAACGCCATTCCACCGGAAAAGATGGCCGCCGCGCAGGCGCGATGCTGCGTTCTTGTCGATTACAACTGGCACCAGTAATGACGTCAGAGACTTGCTTCGGTGTTTTCAGAGTTTGTACCCCCCACCTCTCCCAATACATTTGCCACGCACCGACTCTATCAACAACGGACTCCGCCCCTTCACCACCGGTCACCACCACCACCACCACCTGAACATCAATTTGCCCATTAGGCGAGAATATTTTACAGAAAGTCTCCACAAAAAATTACATATATAGGTTAAGTTATAGTTTATTGTATTTTCAGGTATTTTTATTCAGGCAACAGATATATATATATATATATATTATATATATATATATATATAAAAGACAGAGAGGTTGAGATAGAGGTATTTCATATTTATACCAAAAGTCAATGGTTGAGGTTCGAGTCCAAGTAAAGCTCACGATATTCATTGATGAATTGGAAGCAGATTAACTGGCGCTCAGTTTCTGAAGGAATGATGCAACACAATTGCTTTCTTTTCATGTGGATTTTGACAACTGGGTTAAGTCGTAAATAATTCCCGTTTTAGTAAAATATGATTTATTCAAGAATAAAGAAAAGTTGGTGACCTTAGTCGAGGGTGACCTGAAGGCTCCCTTTTCAATAGTTACCACATATAGGTGTAGGATAGGGCGCTACTATATTCCCTGGATTGCTCAACTTTATTCTTGATCCTTACCTTATCGTGCTGAGTGTTATGCAAGGCTGTATCAAGTACCATTTTTTGAGTCTTTGGTATATCTTGACCTGGGATTAAACCCCGTTCTCCCATACAATTGGCGAACACTCTACTCATTAGAGAATGGGCCCATTTATGAATAATTTAACTATAATTTACTTTCAATCAGTAGTATATTCAAAATTATTTTGAATCACATTTTGCCATTTTATCGGGTAGGTTATTTATTTCTTTCAAGTAAAACTCGACTGGTTTTGAGCAAAAGAATTTTTCCACAAACATTTTCACCTGATTTTCTTAAGAATATTTTTAATCATTTAGAGCATTATGTAGTGATAGAAAAAGATAGAAATCACTTGATACAAGGTTCGGTTAATATGGTGGATGGGGTAGAACAGACCAGCTTAAATCCTATATTTTTTGCCTGCATGTTTCTTGTTTAATGTAACTTGGCGTTGTTATAGACGAAGCACAACCATTTTTCCTATTGACAAGTGTAGGGCATTTTCTTAGAGGTTTTTCATGCACTCATTACAGCTGCTCACGGCACAAGTCTGCATTGAGTGTCTCATTGAAATTTTAAAACTCAAATTGATTCCATCAAATACACAGCATAACTTTTCTTCCATAATGTTCTACTTTGGAGTTGTCTGCGAAGGTTCATCGTAACCATTCCACTGTCTCTGGTGTTGAATATTGTCATAAAAGACACATTTTTCGTCAACCCTAATGAAAGTCTTGAGAAAGAGGTAATTTATCACCTTTGAGGGATGACTAGTCACGATGGATATGTTCAAATTCTTCTCACAAAGAGTATGAGGAATCCAAACGCCCAGTTTGCTCGCTTTTCCTGTCTTTTTTCAGTAACTGCAGATTGTGTATTGAAATGTCAAACTATTCACTTATATATATATATATATATATATATATATATATATCACCATAATTAATCATCATCTTGTCGTGCTATCAGTTCGGATATATATACATATATAAATATATATTCCACCTTTAGTTAATATATTCCACGTATATAATTTTATAGTTTCTTTTTCGTTTTGCCTTTCTTTTTCTTCCTTTTGATTCGAAATCTTTCTCGATAAACAAACGGAATATAAATTCTATACAATATTCCTAATAAGTCAAATGACGTATTTTAAAACAACTAACGTTCATTCCCTAATGAAACGGCCGACTTTTTCTTGTTATGCAAAAAAAAAAAAAAGTTTTGGTATTTAGCATTTTTAAACATCCATCGTTGATATAACATCACTAATATCATCCCTCATGGGCCTTATGATGGTTCCCAAGAACCGAAACGCTATAGTGTCGACTTTGCTTCTCAATAAATCTCTCCTACTTTGATTACCTTGATATCAATTTTTCTTCACAGACACACAGTCACACACAAACATATATAAATATATATAAAGTAAAGTTGGCGACCGTGGTCGAGGGTGACTTCAAGACTCCTTTTTCAATAGCTTCTACACCGAGGTGTAGGGGAGGGCGCTACTCCTTTCCCTGGATTGCTTCACTTTACTCTTGATACGTACCTTTTAATGCTGAGTTTTAAGCAAAGAGCTAACAAGTACCATTTTTAAAGTCTTTAGTATGACCAGACCTGGGATTGAACCCCGGTCTCCCGGAGCACTGGCGAACACTCTACCCACTAGGCCAATGAATCGCTGATGCTGATATATATATATATATATATATATAGTCATCCACAGACAGATCTGTTTCGTTCTATCAGAACTCATCGGTGTGGCTAGACAGTAGCTTCCAGTAGCTGGGATCGAAACCCGGTTGACTCAAACGCGAAGCCAAAGCCTCTAACCATTCAGCCACGAGGAGCGATTAGCTGCGAAGTTAATTTTAAACGGTTATGAATCACAATTACAATTGTTTTTACATACATCCGTTCAACGGCTGCCGACACCTCAATTCATATATGAAGAGGCTTGCAATAGACGCTAATGGCAACACGACTACTTCTTCGCCAGAGAACTCATATATATATATATATATATATATATATATATATATATATATATATATATATATAAACAGGATTTGGCATTAAATAACCAACGAGGGTTTATCAGTCATAAGATCCAACCGAACAACCAACCAGCTATTGATCGTTTGAGAAATTTTTTTTCTTTGTTTGAGTTTTATGGCATTGTTGGTTATTTAATGTCAAATCCATTTTTATCATATTTACCAACTCCTCCCCTCGGGCCGGATATGACACAAGGTCAATTTTTAAGTGGAGTTTTACAGGTTTGAATTCAGAGTTTTCCTTCTCTTAGACTAGTTGCCTCACCAAGGCTGAAGAAACCAGTCTGCCCTACTATTTACTCACAGCTGGAGGGAGAATATTTGGATTCATACCTTTCCCAAGGGTATTAGTGCTATGTGAAATGCAATCAGTCTTGTCCAGGATTTGAACTCGTGTCACCGTGTCCATTTCCTACGACGATAACCATTACACCACGGGCACCTCCAAAAAATCCATTTTTATACTAATGAACATTTATCATTGAAACAATTCAGTTTAGCATAAATAAACTGTTTAATTGTCAAAACATTTTTCTTTCAACCTTGTCAGTTTAGTCAACCAGTTCTAATTCAAAAAATTCAGTTTAGCGTAAGTATAGTTTCAATGCCAAAAGCATTTTCCCAAAGCTCCAGCATTACTGGAACCCCATCATCAGATTGTTTAGAGTCATATACTAGACACGCGTTGGAGGGAGTTTTACCCCTCCGCAGAGAAGCAGCCGGTATATTCAGCTGACTGAGCAATATTGATCACTACTCGTGATATTACTTTTGGGCAAATACCTAGCAATGGTTTAAATGGTACCACTACTAGTGTTCAACAATGATCACTTTGGCAATACATTATCCATGAAGGTTGATGTGCCATTAAAGGAAAACTAAAAGAAAGAAAGACTGAGAAAGAATGCTCTATATTTCAGTACCGTTAAAGTTTCTCGTGGTAGGTATAGTTTTTGATTATACACAGTCAAATGACAAAACAGTTCCATTTCAAACAATTCATTTTAGCGTAAGTATAGTTTCAATCTCAAAACAGTTCCATTTCAAGCAGTTCAGTTAAGCATAAGTACGCATTTTTTTTCTATTTGACCTTATCAGGTGCTACCACCCCAGGCCAGAGCTGACCTGGGAGCGATGGCAATGAAAAGGTACGCCACGTTCCCCAAAGTTCCATCATTACTGGAACTTCACTATCAGATTGTGTAGAGTGATATCTAGGAAACTCGTTGAAGGGGAGTCTTACCCCTCAGCAGGAATGCAGTCGGTGTATTCAACAACCCCAGATGGCTGGGCAAATGACGAGGGTGATCCAGTTTATTTTACATCCAAAATACATATTTTTAATTTAAAAAATAGTAAAATTTTAGGGTTTTTTTTACTTAAAAATTTCTTAATCATTACCGAGAAATCTTTTTTTTAAATTCCTACTCTACATTACTTATCCTTAAGCAATCTGTAAATTGCAAAATAGTTTTTCCTCTAGGCAACTATTTAAACTAGATTTAACCTTTTTCTAGATGTTGCAGCTTTACAATTTGGTATTTTGAATCATTTAACAACCGCCGAGGTTAAAGTGCTGGACTGTGGCCTCGAACAAAGCGAGTTCGAACTCTTGTCACGTTATTACGTTCCCTTTCAGACTAGTATTCTCGGGAAAGGTATTGAACACCATTATCCCCCAGCTATGGGTTAAATACTATCATTGCTGCTCTTCTTCAAGAATGTTTTCGACATTAAATAACCTAAGAAGGTTGATATGCCATTAAACAAAGAAACTTAACCAAACTTGCCAGTATCATTTTTTACTCCCCAAACTTAACTGGATAATAATGAGCATTTTTTTAATTTAAAAAATCAATCTATTATTTAGGTAATCGCCATGCCAATTGCTAAAAAACTGAACTGCTGCATCGGCGTAAGCGAGTTCGAACTGCAGTAGTGCTATTACATTCACTTTTGGACTAATGCCCATGGGAAAGGCATGAATCCTCTTATCCCCCAGCTATGAATTAATTAGTATTACTGTGGTTCTACAAGAATCGCTTTGGCATTAAATAACCAATGAAGGTTGATTTGCCATTAAAAAACCAAATCAATCAATGATTTTCCCATCGGTGATCCACCGCGCATAAACAAATTCTTTAGCGGGTCTTTCTTTTGATTGTGGTTTCATAAATAGTATTATCTGCCATGCAGTTGCCATAAAAAAACAAAAAAAACTTCTTTCTTTGTCTGCAGTTGCATTTACGCTCTCTGCTATTGTTATGTGACGTTAAAATTTTAGAATCATCACCTAATTATTCTTGACACACACACACAGACACAGACACACACACACACACATATATATATAGTCCTAATGGGTTGAGAGTTTGTCAATGGCTCGGAAGACCGGGCTTCGATCTTCGGTCCAGTCATACCAAAGACACAAAAAATGATATTTGATCCCTCCTTGCTTAACGCTCGGTATTACAAGGTACATATCATGGGTAAAGCGGAGCAATCCAGGGAAAGGCAGAGCACCCTCCCCTACACCTATAGTAGTAGCTATTGAAAAGGGTGCATCGGGTTGCCCTCGTCTACAGTACCCAACATACTTTATATATATATATATAGAGAGAGAGGGGGATAGAGGGAGAGAGAGAGAGAGATTCAGTCTGACAGACAGACAGACTGGGTGGGAAAGCGCACTTGGGAAAAGAATGAATCCCTCTCATCTTTTTCCCAACTATGGATAGATAGTTGGGCAGTCTAGATTCTTTAGTATTTTTGAGGAAGGAAAGTAGTGGAACTATTTAACACATAGCAGGGGAGGTAAGGGGTGTTCATACCTTTCCAAAGGAAGTGAGCATAATAGCCGGACTGGAGTTCCCGCTTGCTTACTACGATATCGCTGTCCAGCATGTTAGCCATTATATCACGGGAATTCCATAGATAGATAGATAGATGTGTGTGTGTGTGTGTGTGTGTGTGTGTGTGTGTGTGTGTGTGTGCAGTGAGAGACAGACAGAGACAGAGATAGATAGAGAGAGAGAGAGAGAGAGAGAGAGAGAGGGAGGAGCGAGAAATGAATTGATATGAAAAAGACATATACCAATAGAGGGAAATAGAGATAGGAGAGAGACAGATAAATGAACCCTGGTAAACTCGAACAGATAGATAGATAGATAGATAGATGGGAACGTACATCTATTCTAATAGCTATAAATTGGCTGAGGTGATGTATTTATGTATTTGTGGGTGTATGCGTGAGAGAGAGAGAGAGAGAGAGACAGACAGACAGAGACAGAGACAGAGAGAGACAGAGACAGAAAGAGAGAGAGAGAGATCGTAAGACAGAGAGATAATTTGTGTGAATGTTTGTATGAAGAGATTAATATCTTGCTCGTTTGAAAGATAGGTTCATGTGTTCAGAAGTGAAATGCCGAATATTTATGAATACCCCAATTGCTTTTCCTGTTAAACAAACCTACCAATCAGCTGCGCTGAAATCTCCTCGGCTCTCGCTCTCATACAAATCACCCGGATAAAAAAAAAAAAGGATTGAAGATGAAAGAATTTGGGCCATATTTTATCACCGAATTTCAGAAAGAATTAAAACAAGTCTATTTTTAAACACCTACATACATACATACATACATACATACATACATACCTTCTTCTTCTTCTTCTTCTTCTTCTTCTTCTTCTTCTTCTTGCTGATAGGTTAAAGTTCACTGATTCTCCTTCGCCATCCGTCTTTATCGTCCTTCCCTCCGGGCAGCTCCTTTAGACATCTTCTTATGTCCGCAGAAAGCATTTATGTAAGTCCTTACTGGTCAGCCAACACTGGTCCGTCAATTTGTAGGAATCTATTAGAAAACGTCACTTACAAACTCGTCCTTTCTTCTCGAGCATCTTGTTTGTTTTGCTCGGATGTTTTCGGAGATAGGTGGTAGGAGGTCGTACAGCAACTTTTTGGGGGGGGGTCTACTTCTTGCAGGAATTGTTTAAAGCAGCACGTAGTGTTCTTGTATAGTTCCCATGTAGTTTTTTCTCCGTGTATTTTATAAGCATATTGGTGGTGCATTCATCCAGTAGTACTGACACAGCCACAACTTGGAAGAAATCCTGTTTTATCTTGGCATAAAGATCAGATTTCCATATGATCGATAACTTGTCAATAGTAGTCCACTCCTTTGCAATGCATATGTTGACATTGCTTTCTGTAAATGAGATATTGCTGCTGAGGTATGTGAGTTGGGTTGGTTTGGGTTTTATGGCATATCAACCATTGTAGGTTATTTAATGCCAAATCCATTTTTATGTAAATAATCTGTTCTATTTAAAACAATTCAGTTTAGCATAAGTACACAGTTTAATTGTCAAAAACATTTCCATTTCAAACTATTCAAGCAGTTATATGTAACAATTCAGTTAAGTGTAAATACAGTTTTATTGTCAAAAACAGTTCGATTTCAAATAATTCAGTTAAGCATAAGCACGCAGTTTAAATGTAAGTACAGTTTAATTGTCAAAATCATTTCTATTTCAAGCTATTCAGTTTACTCAAACAATTCAGTTTAGCATAAGTATGCTGTTAGTTCTACTTAACCCATAGATAGGGCCCTATCAGGTGCTACCACTCCAAAGAAACCAACCTTCAGTTTAGATGTCAAAACAGTTCTATTTTAAACAGTTCAGTTCAGCATAAATACGCAGTTTAAATGCATAAAAACAGTAAACGCCAAACGTTTAGTTCTATTTAACCCATAGATCGGACTCTCATCAGGTAGCTATTGAAAAGAGAGCTCTTCGGGTCGTTAACTTTACTTACTTACATTGTTTAATAATAAATACAAGCAAGGTCAGATCATTACTACTACTACTATTACTACATCTGGGGAGATGTAATATAATGGCCGAATGATTTCGTTTCATGCGTTTGGGTTTAGTTAAACTGAAAACCTTTCGGCTAAGTGCAGCGTGGACCTGGGAGCAATGGTAATGAAGGAGTGCTCCGTATTCCCCAAAGCTCCAGCACTGCTGGAACCTCACCATCAGACTGTTTAGTGTCATATCCAGGACACTCGTTAGGGGGAGGGTCTTACCCCTCTGCAGAGAAGCAGTTGGTGTATTCTACAGCCCCAGTCGACTGGGCAATGAGGTATGTGAATTGGTCAACTAATTTCAGAGGCTTACAACTCAAGGCAGAGATGGCAGCTTCTTGTTTAAAACGCATGAACTTTCTTTTATTTGCATTCATGTTGAGACCAATGCCGCCAGCTGCTTGCTCCAGACTATGTGGCAGGATTTGGCTTAGGCAGGTGTACGTGCTAACTTATCTGTGTTGCATGTGTCTGTAAAAAGATCCTTTATATATAGATACATACAATTCATGATTTACACACTTACAAATTTGGTGGTTATCACACAGTCCGGTAAAAAAAAAGCCAAAGCCTTATAATTATATTCTTTAAATACACATTTACAAATTCGGTTGTTGTCACACACCATTAAAAAAAGCCAAACCCTTATATTTCTTCATATGAGTTAACGGAAAATGTTGAGGGCGACCCGAAGACTCGCTTTTCAATGGCTATTACATCGAGTTGTAGGAGAAGACACTACTTCTTTCCCTGGACTGCTCCAATTTCTCTTGATAGTATCTTATAAAGCTGAGTGTCAATCAAGGGAGTATCAAGTACCATTTCTTTAGTCTTTCGTGTGATTCGAGCCGGGATTGAATCCCGGTCTCCCAGGCCATTGGCGAACACTCTACCCCCTCACACCCTCATAAGTATATTCTTTATATACACACTTACAAATTAGTTGGTTTTCACACAACCCTGTAAAAAGCCTAACCTTCATAAGTATATTCTTTATATACACTTACAATTTAGATGGTTATCACACAGCCCTTTGAAAAATCCCTAACCCTCATAAATATATTCTTTATATACACACTTATAAATTTGATGGTTACCACACAGCCCTTTGAAAAAACCCTCACCCTCATAAGTATATTCTTTATATACACAGTTACAAATTAGATGGTTATCAAATAGCCCTATAAAAAGCCTAAGCCTCATAAGTATACTCTTATATACACACTTACAAATTAGATGGTTATCAAACAGCCCGGTGAAAAAAGCCTAACCCTTATAGTTATGTTTTTTTTTATATTTTGGTTGTAGCTCAAGTATTCAGAGATTTCCTGTAAGCGTCAGAGATCATTTATTCATAGCCTGACTCAAAGACAAAGAACATTCATATGAACTCATTTAAAAATACAAAAATGTAGCGCAACATAATCTTTATTTCTTTATTTGGATTACGATTCAAAGTTTACTTATATTTTCGAAAGTAATATTAACCAACAAAGAAAACCACATTTCAGACCAACAATAAATTTACGAATAAATCAAGTGAGACGGTTCTTTTTAAGTGTGGCCCATGAAGATATTGATGTTTTCATTCAGTAAGAAGTGAAAGATGCTAATTTATCATTTCTGTAATATAAAGAATTGGGATTGTAAAAAAAAAAAGTTCATGAAGCAGAAAATTATCACTCAGTTACAAAATGAACTGGAAATAGCTTTATTCTGTAAATTAGAGCATTTTAAGTATATTGTTCTAATAAAAATCTTGCCCTCATGTGCTATTTTTCTTGGTTGGTTGGGTTTTATGGCATATCAACCTTTGTAGGTTATTAAATGCTAAATCCATTTTATTCCAATAATCAGATCTATTTCAAAAAATTCAGTTTAGCATGAGTACACATTTTAATAGTCAAAAACATGTCGATTTCAAGCTATTCAGTTTAGTCAAACCGTTCTAATTCAACCAATTCAGTTCAGTATAGACTTTGTTTACACACAGTTAAATGTCAAAACAGTTCTATTTTAAACAATTCAGTTTAGCATACGTACAGTATCAATATCAAAAACAGTTCCTTTTCAAACAATTTAGTTTAGCATCATAACTACGCAGTTTAAATGTAAGTACACAGTTTATTTGTCAAAAACATTTCTACTTCAAGCTATTCCGTCAAACAGTTCTAATTTAAACAATTCCGTTTATCATAAGTACGCAGTTAAGTTCTATTTAACCCCTCGGTAGGACCCTATCAGGTGCCACGACTCCGGGTCAGAGTGGACCTGGGAGCGATGGCAATGAAGGGGTTCTCCGGGTTTTTCTTAGGTTGGTATATATATATATATATATATATATATATGCAAACATAATGAAAATCTTATATATATATATATATATATATATATATATATATATATATATATATAAATCTTTTTCAAGTTAAATATATGACAACGTCATTCTAATAAGCTGACAAGGTATTATTTGGTGGCAGTGGTATTTATATATTTCAACTGATGCAAGAGATCGGCGTTCGAATCCAGATAAATCAAGAGGTTCGAACCCTGTGCAAACATAGGCTTGACCGAACAATGCTTCGTAAATTATTGGCCGATGTGGTACATCATTCAAAGAAAATAACAAAAAAATTACAGGTAAAAACAACCCTTGATATTTTTGATTTGTCAATTTTCAATCTTACCAAACTAGAAATAAAATCACCAAAATCAATTAAAACTTGCGAAAACATTCCCCCCCATTCCCCTTTTTTTAACCTATTTCCGACCCGACCACCTCTGTTCCCGGTCCAATATTGCCTTTTAGTCGTCGCTAATAATTCAAAAAGTCAATTGAAAGACATGAATTGAGGCATTTCACACGAGTTGGATTTTAAGTCCAGAATACACAACAAACCAACAGAGACGAATAAGAGATGACGCGGGAAAGAAAACGCCTTAAAATAGGTCAGGCAAGAAGGAAATTCACTTTTTTCTTTTTTCTTTTTTACTAGCGGGAATTTCTCATACATCTTTCTGCTTTTTGTTCTTTACACATTCTTCTTCTTCTTCTTCTTCTTCTTCTTCTTCTTCTTCTTCTTCTTCTAATTATTATTATTATTATTATTATTATTATTGTTATTATTATTATTATTATTTGGACTGTACAATCGAAAATAAAAAAAAAATACGCGTGAGAAAATGTTTGACAAAATTGACACCTCGTCTATAGAAGAGGATGTAATAACCAGTTTTGGCACCAAATCTCTCTCTCTCTCTCTCTCTCTCTCTCTCTCTCTCTCTCTCTCTCTCTCTCTCGGATCAGTACTGGTATGAGATTACGACAACTCCAGCTGTAGGTATTTTTGTTGTAATAGTAGCTATAGTAGTTAAAAATTATCAAAATTATCATAGCTCCAATAAGAATCAAATTAAGACTTTCCATTTTTCTTTTCTCTTCTGTCCATCACTGATCAAAATTCTCTTTCAGTGTATCTCAGTTGGATTTAAAAAAGAAATTAAAAAAAAGGAAATAGGCAAATAAAACTGTATTGCGAAGAAGGAGCTAAAACTTCAAAAAAAAAAAAAGCTAAATAATTATTTTAAAAAATTAATCAAAATAAATGTATAGGTATATAGATGATTTTTTGAAGAGCAATGCGTTTTTGCTTGAAGAGACAAGAGAAATAGATTGTACAGTTTGATCTCAACCTGAAGGCTGGTACTGCCCCTCTGATTCCAGCAAAATAGGTGGAAAAAAAACTAACTTCGGGCAGTGGTAGCTCGAGACATTAATTCATGGGGAAAAAACTAAAGATTATATTAATGTTCTATAACACATACATTGAGAAATGCAGTGTGTGTATATATATCAGGTCCTCTTGAGTGCATCCAGTGTCTACGCAGACCTGATGTATGTACGTACTTACTGGTCGGCCAACACTGACGTGTCTCTGTGTAAGAGTCCATCAGAGAACGTTACAAATGAGTTCGTCCTTACTTCTCTTGCAGTGTCCAGTAAGTATTGCTTGTTTTAACAGAATGGTTTGTGAGATGAGAAGTAAATGGCCGTACAGCTACTGTGTTGTGGAGTGCAGCTTCCAGGATTTATTCAAAGCAGCACGTAGCATTCTTAAGTAGTTTCCATCAAGTTCTTTCTCCCAGTGTTGCTATTACAGTCTAAGTGGTGCATCCATACAGTAGTACAGACACAGCCACTGCTTCGAAGAAATTCTGTTTTATTCTATTGTGAAGATCAGACTTCTATAAGATCGATATTCTGTCAATTGCAGTCCTCGCTTTCACTGTACGTATGCTGACATCGATTTCAGTTGATGAGAAATTACGATCAAAGTATGTGAACTGGTTGACTACTTTTAGAAGCTTGCTCTTTGGCTCTTTTTTTATAAACAATAGAGCTAGTACACTTGGGAAATGTATGAATCCAACAATCCTTCCTCTACATATAGATAAAATAGTAGGGCTGTTTAGCCTTGGTATAGCAACCAATTTAGGAGAAGGAAAACTTTGATAAGAAAAAATAAATTTTGCATAAAAAATTGACCTTGTGTCGCATCCTACTCGTGCGGAGAGTTTGGTATATATATATATATATATATATTCAGGGAAACCTCGGTTATCGAACGACTCTCAGCAGAGTTCGACCCAAAAATTTTGGTAAAAAAATGCCTCAGTGATCGAAAAAATGTTTGGTGTTCGAACCCGCAAGTCGAGACGATGAAAATGTAATGCATATGAATACTTGCCGAGGCAAACCGAACACGGTCGAACGGCTAACCGAGTCAATCCGAGCAGCCTATGTTTCAGTTTTGGAGCAAATCGGTAGTCAAACATCATTTTGGAATAAATGATGTTCGATAACCGAGGTTCCAAGGTATATATATATATATATATATATATATATATATATATATATATTAATCCATTCAATTTAAGATACAAATTTATCTCTTATTGTTGAATATATCTCTTACTCCTGGCAGTTGGAGTCCTGCTGTTCCTCCGTGCTTATAGATAAGCTGCCGTTGATTCAAGGAGTAAAAACTACTTGAATTGGGTCAATAAATAAAATCATTTCAGCCGAAATACAATTGTAGTCAAATCTGTTGATAGATAGAAACGTACCACCCTCTCGTCTGGGGGTAGCGTACGCTGACTGTATTCCCTACGGAGGAGTGAGACCAACCCTACAAAAAAAGGGTGTTCTGATACTAAACAACGTCAGATGATGAGGCTCTAGTCCTTGAGATTTAGAGAATATAGACTACATCCTTAACACCATTACTCCTTGTTCCACTCTGACTCAGAGTGTAGTATCTGTTAATGTTCCATCTATGGGACAAATAGATCTCTTTAATAATTATTCATATTCGATATGACGGAGTGCAATAAAATACCACTTCATAAACATCTGCACAATAAATGTAAATATGAACGTACAATGAATGCGACTCCTTATCTTCTAGGCATAAAATAACCCTATATTGTTTGACATATCGCAACAATCAGTCAATTATAAAAACGCACATACGCGCGCATACAGTCATAAAAATATCTGGAGGTGTGCTTGATATATATATATATATATATATATATATGCGTATGTGTGGGGGGCATGTTTTATCGTTATTTCATATGAACTTTTCTGCAGACAGATTTTTCGGCCCACTTTCGTATATATATATATAATATATATATATATATATATATATATACGAAGATAAGCTGAACAGCTTGTGCGTTGAAAAGTTCATATTATGACGTCATATTTGCTGTTGATAACTATTTCCAACAGTGGGATCCAAATACGGCAACGCCGATGGAAGAAGTGTGTGGACCACAAGTGAAACTATGTTGAAAAATAAACCTCATTTCGTTACATTCCATAAGTTCATCTAGGTGAACCAGTAGACTTTTCAGCCGACTCTAGTATATATATATATATATATATATATATATATATATATATATATATATATATATAATAACGGAAACAGTTTCACATATATTATAACTCAAATGTGCAAAATTAAAACCTTTTAAAGAAGCAAATATATAACAACAAATGGATATGTATCACAGAGAAAATAAGAAGAAGAAGACTCACATTTGGCATCTGTATATGACACTTGTCTGTGTGTATTTGGTTAAGAATAATGACTAAAAAAGAATATAACTTAAAAAATGGAATTGGACCTAAAAATGGAATATGACTTAAAAATGGAATATGACTTTAAAATGGAATATGACTTTAAAAGAATATGACTTAAAAATGGTATATGACTTAAAAATGGTATATGATTTTAAAAGAATATGACTTAAAATTGGATTATGACTTTAAAATGGAAGATGAATTAAAAATTGCATTTGAGTTTAAAAGAATATGACGTAAAAATCAAAAATGACCAAAAAAGAATATGAATTAAAAGGAAATATGACGTAAAAAATGGAAGCCAAGTTGATGAAATGACAATCTAGTGTATATAAAATGCAGAGTAAAATTTGCCACAAAAATACATAAAAAAACATAACAAATCAGTACAGGATGGAACGATAAAATTGTCGCCATAGAAAAAACGATATGATTCCATTTCCGTTTAATGAAAACCAGTTTTCTTTATTTATTGCAGACCATCTACAAGTTGGCCAGTTATGTACAAATCCCAAGAGCGATAGGAGCCTTCTATCATGTCTGAAAGTGACACAGTGTTCAACGAGTGAGATCGGAGATGCGCCGCTGTACAAATCATGCTCTCTACTGATCCAAGTTATGACAACAGGACCATTGCCAGCACCCGCAAAATGGATTGCCACAAATAAAAGGGACGTGTCCAAGGTCATGAAAACAAAGTTTCCGGCTACGGTTATGGTCTTTAGTGTGGTTTCAAGTGAGGGCCACATCATGCCACCTCACATCTTCGAAGTCGACTTGAAAGTCAACACCAAAGCGTACCTGGATGTGCTGAAGAGTGTGGTGATCCCCTGGTGCAATCAGGTGGCCGGTGGCAGATCCTGGGTGTGGCAACAGGACTCAGCACTGGCCCACAAGTCCAAAGAGACCCAGGCTTGGCTTCAGAAGGAGTGTTACGACCTTGTACCCTTTTCTCACTGGCCCCTCTCCTCCCCCGACTTGAACTCGCTGAACTACTTCGTTTGGTCATACGTCGAGAACATCACCAACATGACCTTCCACAACACCAAAGCCAGCCTGATCGCCGCCATCCGCCGAGTATTCACCGAGCTCCCGCCGGCGCTTGTGGAAAAGGCATGCTCCCAGTTCCGGGTGCGTATCGAGGCGGTGATTGAGGCTGAGGGCGGCTACACTGAATAGATGTCAGCTCTACTACATAATCAAGTTACCTGAATTGATTTTTTTCAATAAAAGTTTTAAAATAAAGCTGTAGTATTGTTTTCTTTAGGAGGACAATTTTATCGTTCCACCCTGTATATGACAAACACAAAGCTTTCAAGACACTTGAAAATCTCAGCGCTTTCGTAATCCAATGAAATAAAGATCACAATTTTAACCTAGAAAAAAGACCAATGACTAAAAAAGTTAAAAACAGATTAAACTACAAGTGTATAGAATCTACTTTTTTTCACAACACCGAACAGTGATACATTGTTTTGATTCTTCACAATGTGTTCATTTCTGATAAAAATAAATGGTTATTAAAAGAACGAAAATTGAATTAATCAGATTAAAGCAGGGTATACGATTAAAATATTTATTTATATAATCTTCAGATATATTTTTATTATAAATTATTAATCACAACAATATTACTCTTCCTTAATACTTTTAGTCATATTTGATAATAATAATAATAATAATAATAATAGTAATAATGATAATGAGAGGACCTGCCGAATAGTGGAATTTGCCGTCCTGGCAGACCACTGAATAAGATTAATAGAAAGCGAAAAAAGAGATGAATATCTAAACCTTGCTTGAAGACAAAAAACTAAGGAACGTTAATACCAATTGTAATTGCTTACATTGCGTAAGTCTATTTTTGTCACTCTATATACTTTTCAGCTGACTCTCATATATTTGTCACGGACTATCAATTCTAACTGAAAATTCTCAGACACAAATCCTGGCATTGAAAAGAACCACAGCTTATCAAAACGGTCATCACTCTATAAATCTAAAGGAACACAAAAAAAAAACTAAAGGAACACAAAAATAAACCATTCTACCCCTTAAAAACAGCGTAAAATGCCAGAAACACGTGTTGACGAGCACTGAATAACTTCAGAATAAATCACCTGGCGGACATATTCATTTTAAAGTATTTACTTTTTTCTTCCATTCGACCAACAAAAATTTATATATATATATATATATATATATATATAAGCCAGCACACACACACGCACACACACACACACATATATATATATATATATATATATATATATACTTAGACAGCAAGTCATTATCTAAATATGTTTGCTTGATTACCGAAGATCGTTTCTTTTTAAAAATCTTCAATTGAAGACTTTCGAATCTTTTTACTAGTCTTCTTATGTTTGGGTTAATATATAAATAAATAAATATATATATATATACATATATATATATATATATATATATATATATATATATATATGTTGAAATGATAGAGTGTGGTGAATCAGTATGATAGAAATATGTGGAAAGTTGGATTAAGAGTTTAATTTATCCAACTTTCCTCATATTTCTATCATATATACATATATATATATATATATATATATATATATATATATATATGCATTAACCAGAATCCGTCCGAGAGAATGAGATGCATAAAATTCTCTGGGATTTTGTCATACCAATGGATCACGTGATTCCGACCAGAAGAGCAGATATAGCGTTCATTAACAAGAAAAAAATTAACTTACCATTGGGTGGATTTTGCCGTTGGTCGGACAGCAGAGTGAAAAAAAAAGAAAGCAAAACGATAGACAAAATACAAGAACCTTGCCAGAGAACTACAAAAAGTGTAGAACATGACAATGATGGTGATAGCAACTGTAGTTGGTATGCTTAGAATAGTTCCAAAAAGGAGGAAAGCAAGACAAAAGGAATTGGAAATCAGCGGATGAATCGAGACCATCCAGACCACAGCATTGTTATGATCGGCTCGAACACTAAGATGAGTCAAATTGGTTCAGCTAAAAGACATATTTTCAAGTAAGTTTCCAATTTCAAATTTCAAAAGCTCTAAAACAACTATCGTTCAGTGTCTAAAGCAGATGATTACATTTTCAGTTATTATTTATGATAAATTTTAGTACTATCAAAAGAAGTTGATATATTATTTGAATAATTTGGCTTTTATTTTTCTATAGTCACATTTTCTAATCCTATTAGAGGGTCATTGGCCTAATGAGTAAATTGTTCGCCAATGGTCCGGGAGATTGGGGTTCAATCTCCAGGTCGAGCCATACTAAAGACTCAAAAAGTGTACTTGATACCGCCTTGCTTAACACTCAGCATTATAAGGTAAGAAGGGTAAAGTGGAGCAATCCAGGGAATGGAGTAGCGCCCTCCCCTACACTTTGGTCTAATATCTATTGAAAAGGGAGCCTTTGGGTTACCCTCGACAAATGTAACCATCTTTACTTATTATCAAAAATATAAAAATTCACTCGGTATCTATGTCACAAGCTACGGATTTATTGTTTGTTTGGATTTTATGGCATATCAACCTTCGTAGGGAATTTAATGCCAAATCCATTTTTATACAAATAAATGGTTCTATTTCAAACAATTCAGTTTAGGGTAAGCACAGTTTCAATGTCAAAAACTGTTCTATTTCAAACAAGTCTGTTTAGTATTCAAAAACAGCTTCTTTTCAAACAATTCAGTTTTACATAAGTACGCAGTTTAAATGTCAAAATAGTTCTATTTTAAGCAGTTCAGTTTAGCATAAGTACACAATTTAGATCTTCTTGACCCATAGATAGAACCCTAGCAGGTGCTATCTCTCCGAGTAAGAGTAGACGTGGTAGCGATGGCAATGAAGTGGTAATCCACATTCCCCAAAACTCCAGCATTACTCGGACCTCACCATCAGATTGTTTAATGTCATATGCAGGACACTCATCGGCAGGGGGTATTACCCCTCTGCAGAGATGCAGTCACTGTATTCTACATCCTCAGCCGACTGAGCAACGGATTTATTGATTAACACACGTGTGTGTACGAAAGTCTAAAATTATTTATATTTATTCATTGATGAATCTATTAGTGATTTTCGGTAAAGTTTTCAGTGCCACTTCTTTTTTTCTTTTCCTTTATTCATCTCTTTCTCTATCTATCTATCTATCTATCTATATATATATATATATATTATGTCTCTTTCTGTCTTCTAATATTAAACCACACTATCTCTTTCTTCTTTCCATAGTTTATACCAGTATTTCTCTCACTCTCTTTCTCTCTCTCTCTCTCCCTCTTTCTCTCTTTCACTATCTCTGACTTTCTTTGTCAATTTCTCTCTCTTACATCCCGCCATTTCTTTTTCCATTTTCTTCTATGTTCCCTATATCTCACTTGTCTTTTTTGTCTGTTTTTCTCTGTTTACCTCCCACTCCTTCTCTCTATCTCTCACTCTTTCTTATTCTTTCTCTCTCTCCCTCTATCTTCTTCTCTCTCTCTCCCCTCTTTCTTATTCTCTCTCTCTCTCTCTCTCTCTCTCATTAGTCTCTTTATAGTCTTTGTATTCTTCGCTCTTCATCCCCCATACC
The DNA here is from genome assembly GCA_963585895.1 of Sepioteuthis lessoniana. Lineage (NCBI taxonomy): Eukaryota > Metazoa > Mollusca > Cephalopoda > Myopsida > Loliginidae > Sepioteuthis > Sepioteuthis lessoniana. The sequence goes on along the minus strand of OY757910.1, from coordinate 72,695,803 downwards.
TTAATCCCGCCTTTCATTTTATTTTCCTTCCTCTTTCTCTCTCTCTTCCAACTCCCTTCTCATTCTTTGCCATGAACTCAATTTCTCTTTTTCACTCTTTTCCCGCCACTTGCGATTTTTTTCTAATCTACCCTGTCTAGCACAGTCAATCTCCGATTATTGGCTGATCCTTGGATAATGAAACAAAAGAAGAAAAAAAACAAACAAAACACGAAAAAAAAAAACGGTGTGTCTTTTGTCCTGAGTCGAGACGATGGCTTAATGTTACTTGGCCTGTGATTTTATGCTTCCATATTTATTCGTTTCTTTCACCGAAGCGACTCGGACAAAGCGTGCAAAGAGCTAAGATGGCGCCTGCCGAGACGAATGGAAAGTTATCGTCAAATCCCACATGCGAACTAATTGTGGGCTGGTGTGTGTATTGTCGCCGGACGTATGTTTAGAAATGGGTCTGTCGGTAAAAAAATAAATGAATAAATAAAAAAACCGAGTTTAACATTATGAATATTTGATTTGTAAAGAAAAAAATTCGTTCTATTAATTTTTGTTTGGTTTTTATCATTATTCACATCATCTTTTACTTAATAAGCAAAAACTTAGGAGAAAGCCTTTTTTTTCGATAATAGAATATGCATATGGTTGTTTTTATCTATCTATCTATCTATCTATCTATCTATCTATCTTGGCCCAATCGGCTGGGGCTGCAGAATACACCGACTGCATCTCTGCTGGGAGATAAGACTCCCCCAACAAGTGTCCAGGATATGACACTAAAGCATCTGATGGTGAGGTTCCAGTAATGCTGGAGGTTGGGGGAATGTGGAGTACTCCTTTACTGTCATTGCTTTCAGGTTCACTTTGGCCCTGAGTCGTAGCACATACGGTCCTATCTATGGGTTAAATAGAACTAAACAGTGCAGTTATGCTAAGCAGTTAAAATGTAAAAACAGTCCCTTCTCAGTCAATTCAGTTTAGCAAATGTACATAATTTAGTTCTATTTAACCCATAGATAAGACACTATCAGGTGCTACCATTCCGGGCCAGAGTGGACCTGGGAGCAATCGCAATGAAGGGGTACTCTGCATTCTCCATACCTCCAACATTACTTGAACATTACTAGAGCCTCACTATCAGATTATTTAGAGTCATATCCAGGACACCCGTTGTGGGGCGGGGGTGATCTTACACCTCTGCAGAGATGCAGTCGGTATATTCTACAACCCCAGCCGACAGGGCAAGAATATTAATAGCGAACCAAATAAAAATGTTGACAATTTCAGTCACAATCAGTTTATATTGTTCTTGGGAATAGAACGAATCAGATTCTCACTGGGTTCAGTCCTATGGTCGATTATGTGGATTAAGTTGGCATCTGATATTATATGTGTTAGTAAAGCTATCTATCAATTTCTTCATGTTTACAAATCAATTACTTGCAGATATGGGCTACCATAGCCAATGATAACAGATTGCAATGAAAGAAGTCATCAATACCTTTGATACATCCACTGCTTCTCAATAAGTAACACCATGGCTGGAACTGGAATTAACAGCGAGCTACATCTACCACTACTCTTTTCAATCTCTCTCTCTCTCTCTCTCTCTCTCTCTCTCTCTCTCTCTCTCTCTCTCTCTCTCTCTCTCTCTCTCTTCCTTTCTGTCTGTCTGTCTGTGTGCCTTTTTTATCTGTATTTGTGTGTCTCTTTCTCGAACCATCTCCCTCTCTTTCTCTTTCTCCCTATCTGTCTGTCTGCCGGCTTCTTTGTCTCTGTACTCTGTCTGTCTACTTCTCTCTTTTTCTCTATACTTCTCTCTCACCCTCCTCTCTTCTCTCTCTATGTCTCTCTGTGTGCCATTCTCTGTTTTCATGTGCTTTTCTCTCATCGAGTTTGTGTGACTCTCTCTGACCGTTTGCCTGCTTCTCTCTCTCTCTCTCTCTCTCTCTCTTTCCGTGACTCTGTCCGTCTGTCTGTCTATGTGTATGCACCTGTCTCTTATTCAATCTCGGTCTGTCTATCTATCCACCCGCCTCTCTGTCTGTCTGTTTTTATCCGTGACTCTCTCTCTCTGCCCGTCTGTATTTTGCTGTGTCTCTGTCTGTGCTTCTGTCCGTCTCATTGCCTGTTTCTCTCAGTTTCCTTCTCTTTCTCTCTGTCACTGTGTCTTTTTCTCTCTGTCTCTGTTTGTCTATATATCTCTGTCTCTTTCTGTCTCTATGTCTCTGTCTCTCTACCTGCTTCTCTCTCGTTTTCTCTCACTCTCTCACTCCACCTCTTTCAGGCTCTCTTTGACAGTCTGTCTGTCTGTATCAGATTCTGTTTGACAGTCTGTCTCACTCTCTCTTTTCTCTCTCTCTCTCTCTGTTTCTTTCTGTGCCTCCCTCTGTCTGTCTATCTGTCTGTCTTTGTGTGTGTGTGTGTGTGTGTGAGTGCTCTTTGTCCGTCTCTTTGTCCGTCTCTTTGTCTCTGTCTCTGTCAGTCAGTCTACCTGCTTCGCTCTCTCTCTCTCTCTCTCTCTCTTTCTTTCTTTGCCTAGCAGCCTTTCAAAATTATACTCCTTGGCATCAATCCCCACAACCATCACGAAGCCATTGCTGTCGCTAGCCGCTCCGACTTTTATTCCCTGAGGCTGCTCTTACAGGGGCGTCCTTTCGAAACCGGAAGTCATCTTTAACATCCGTTTTTCCGGCGGGAGGCGAAGACAAATCCATTACTACCTTGGCAGAACTTCCGCTCCAATTGAAAAGCAAGTGAGAAAGCCTTGCTGTGGATCGACCGAGTGTTACTTCCGTCGTTGCCAGTTCTGTCTCTTTAGAATTGTTGATATCACCGTCAAGCCTCATCGGCCGCTGGGATAGCCAGCCGACAGGAACAGCACCGCCAAAAGAGAAAAGATGACATTAGAAAATGGTGGTAGGCGTTCGTTCCTTGTTTTCGCCAATTATCTTCTTACATTGTTTTTCTACCTTCTTTTTCTTCTTCATATAATTTCTGTTCCTTCATTTCTCTAGCTTCTAAGATTTGGTGTGGTTTGGTTAAGGTTGGTTCTTTGGCATATCAACCATTGTAGGTTATTAATGCCAAATCCATCCTCATACATATAAACCGTTCTATTTCAAACAATTCAGTTTATAAGTATAGTTTTTTTTGCGCACAGTTAAATGTCAAAACAGTTTTATTTCAAACTATTCAGTTTAACATACAAAAGAAGTTCTATTTCAAATGATTCATTTTAGCATGCAAAAACAGTTCTATTTCAAGCGATTCAGTGTAGCATAAGTACACAGTTTAGTTCTATTTGACCCATAGATAGGACCCTAGCAGGTGCCTCCACTCCGAGCAGAGTGGACCTGGGAGCGATGGCAATGAAGGGGTACTCCACATATCCCAAAACTCCAGCATTACATGAACCTCAGCATCAGATTGTTTATTGTCATATCGAGGACACTCGTCGGCAGGGGGTTTTACCCCTCTGCAGAGATGCAGTCGGTGTATACTACAGCGCAAGTTATCTGGGCAAGCTATTTTCTATGTATTCAAAGGTAGTTGCTACTCCTTTTTATTTTCTCTCTCTCTCTCTCTCTCTCTCTCTCTCTCTCTCTCAGGAGTGTCCCCGTAGTGTAATGGTTAAAGTGCGGGACTGCAGAATCGTAGTAAGCGAGTTCGTACTCCAGTCGCGCTATTACGTTCTCTTTCGGGCAAATACCCTTAGGAAAGGTATGGACCTCCTTATCCTCCCAGTTATGGGTTAAATAGTACCACTTCTGTTCTTCTAGGAGAATGGCTTTAGCATTAAATAACCTACAAAGGTTGATATGCTATTAAACAAAGAAACCAAACCCAACCATACCCCTCTCTCTCTCTCTCTCTCTCTCTGTGAGACGTTTGTTCCTCTTCAAAAGTTTCGTCTCTATCATTTGTATCTTCTTCTTCTTCTTCTTCTTCTTCTTCTTCTTCTTCTTCTCTTCGCTTCATGTGATAATTCAATTCTTGTTCTTATTTCTTTGGTTTGAAGTTATTAATTTTCAGTATTTCAATCTTTTCGGAAGCAGCCCCTAGATGTTGATTCATACGACCTGAGATTGATTCGTGTTTTCCTGCTCTTAACTCAACCTAAAGAGTGTCAAGTGTCTACTCGATGGCTAAGATAGTTTGAGATGTACAAACTGGTCGGATAGAGAATTTCACTAATAAGCTTTGAAAATAATTCTGCTATATATTCTGGAATTCTGTATGCCTAATATATGAACACTAAATATTTACTGCATTTGAGTGTGAATTTAAATTTGAAGTCGAGTTTTTCAAAAAATTAGTCTCAGCTACACAATCCTTGCTGCTTTGTATCAGATTGATATATATATATATATATATATATATATTGTAGATATATATATATAGATAAAGGTACCCAGACGACAGAGAGTTTTATCGGTTTGGTTTGATTTCTTTTGTTTAATGGTATATCAACCTTTGTAGGTTATTTAACGCCAAAGCCATTCTCCTAGAAGAACAGTAGTGGTACTATTTAACCCATAGTTGGGAGGATAAGGGGGTTCATATCTTTCCCAAGGGTATTTGCCCGAAAGTGAACAAAATAGCGCGACTGGAGTACGAACTCGCGTACTACGATTCTACAGTCCATCGCTTTAACCATTACACTACGAGGACACCCCCAAAGTGATTCTCATTCAGACGAATGAATATACATAATGATTATTAAGAACGTATTCCTTCTCTTTCACTCCAAATACTTCTTCATATATATAACGCAAATGGAAGAACCCTTACCACAGTCATTATAGATTTATTTCGATGAGTTTTACCGCGCCTCTTCAGATGACATACAAATTTTGGGGAGAAATTTACAAATATTGTTATATACATATATAAAAGGTGAGGGGAATAAACAAACTGGTCCACCGCCAATGTCAATAGGTGTGGCTTCAAAGTGAAGCTAAGTCTCCATTCTTATGTCTTAGATTCAATCTCGGTGTCATATTTCAGTTAATTTCCTGTTTTGTTTTATTTTTTGTTAATCTCTTTCTCACGCACCACCCTAAGAGTTCACTAACTACAAATCCAATTTGACCTTTTTTCTTTTTAAGAATTTTTCAATTAGCTCCTTTGTTTATATTTTATTCATATCTTTGTTTATACTTTATTTATATCTTTTTTAGCGGGTGATAAGGCTTCTCCTTACTGTTACTGGTAAATACCACCTACCATAGGTTCCAAGAGTATAGCAATCAATTTCTTCTTCGTTACTTTAAATATATCACTAGTTCGTGTATCAATATTTTTTTTAAGAAACCCTGAGAAAAAGAAAAATAAAAGCTAGAAAATAAAAATGAAAAATTTTAAGTTTGATCCACAACTATTAAAATTCATCGTTATTCGCTTAGTAATTCACAATTAGAGGTCTGTTCTTTACTTCTGATAAAGGGGCCACCAACCTATATAAAGTAAGGTAAAGATCGCGACGTAGTCGAGGGCGACCCGAAGGCTCCCTTTTCGATAGCTACTACCCCGAGGTGTTGGGGAGGGCGCTACTCCTTGCCCTGGATTGCTCCACTTTACTCTTGATCAATACCTTATAACGCTGTGTGTTAAGCAAGGGGGTACCATTTTTTTAGTCTTTGGTATGACTCGACCTGAGATTGAACCCAGGTCTCCCGGGCCATACGGCGAACACTAAACCCATTTAATTTCCTTAAACCTTTTCATTCCCTTATCCATTCATGTTACTATGTTAATTAATATTCACCTAATTCATACATCAATTGATTAAAACAATGTGAAAGTAAAGTTGGAGTTGGCTGAATTCATTCGTTTTTCTTCTTAATCATGTTGATTTTATGTTTAAAAAATTCATCATCGTTTACCCTATTTGACTGTGAGTGAGACCATGAAAATCTTTCTTTCTTTCTCTCTCTCTCTCTCTCTCTCTCCTTGAGTTTTCTTTTAAAAATGAAACGTTTAAATATGGTCGGATATATTTTTATTATTTTGCTTATCTCAAGCAGAAGGAAAGCATGAAAATGACCAAGCTGATGCAAGTAATTTTCAATGCATGATTTTGATGAATGTCAAAATCCCCTACATTGGATGACTTTGATTACTCTCAAGTAGACCTGTCGCTATAACTCGCACCGTGGGTGCCCAGCCTCAGCTTGGCCGTCCTGGCATACATACTGGGTGGGTTGTCTGAATTTCTTAGGCGAAGCTTGATGATTTTTATCATTAAGAAGACATAGCATAGCGGTTATAAGTGTTGGTTCCCTAAGCTTCTAAGGAGAGGTTACAGGTTCAATCCTGACTGCAGGCGAGTAACAATACAGGAATACTTAACTTTTGTACCGGGTTATGGCAAACAGAATCAGGACAGGCAACCCCCATGGACTCAGTAAAGGTCGTAGTTAAAAGTTCTGTGTAGTTTCCCCAGTTCGACAAACACCCGAAGAAGGCCGGAGGACATATAAGCCGAAACGTGGTGGAAATAACAATGAATATGAATACATCAATCCGAAAACCCTTAATGATAAAAATGCTTGGTGGGGTATCAATAACATTTGACCCCCGGGTCTGGTGAATCTATGAACAGCAAGGTAACCTGGCATACGTGATTGGAGAGTTAGCAAAGGCTAGCATGGTTCACGTCGCACCTCGTGATCCTATGACCAGCATTGTCCAACAGGGCACGTGTTTTGTCTCCTCCTCTCCTAAATCCCACTATAAAAAAGATCTTTTGTCAAATCCTGTCTGAGGGAGGCAGAGATAAATAAATTCTCTCATTTAGACGAGAAACCAACAGCAGGAAACTGAAGATTCATCCCTTAAAAAAAAAAGAATTTAATCAGAAGGTACTGTAAATGCTCAAACTTTGAGACGTTTGATCACTTATAATCTTATTAAAATCCTTTCAAGTTTCATAATAAGTGTCTTGGTTTCAGGTTTGGATTTGGGAATAGAATGGGTTTTAAGATGCATGGCTATGGAGCTAGAATCATTAAGGTGCATTGTAAGCCGTCTTGAAAGAGTTGTAGAGGTAAGACCAACATACGTATTATTTTCGTTGGAGACACGGTCTCCCAAGGGACAAATGAACATATATACGACGTTTGTTCTATAAAAAAGACACAGGTGAGAGAAGAGTTATTGGAAATAATTAGGTTGGAGGTATTAAATTTGTTGTAGTTAATAATAAGTCTTATTTTTTGGTAGGATCTGTAGGGAGAACAATTTTTTGGATAAGGCTTTTTAGTTCATCTGTCTTATAATTACAATAAATTTTTTTTGTACTAAAGGTTTATTGATTGTTTATGGTTTAGGGTATTTTTTATGTGATATTGTTCAGTTTTATTAATGAAATGTTTAAATTCTTTTTCCCTAGTTTTTATTTGTAAATTCATGTAACTTTTGTTTAGGTCACATTTATCATTTTCTTAAATTTTAAAAAGAGGCCGAAAACTTTGATGACTTTCTTTCGTCTTTACTGTTGGAAGCCATAACGAAAAAGTGACCATTTAAACAAAATAAAAAAAAATATTTGCAGATATGTTATTAGTCCCCAAACAATCTGTAGTATCGCATATCAATAAGGCACTTCTATAAAAGCAGTATCTCTTCAAGAAGAGGCAAGTGGCATACCACTGTCGACAAGACAACGTCGATTCCAGAGACTGCTTTACTTCATAACACAATCAAAAACTGATTTTTTTATTGAATTGATCAAACCTAAATAACAAAAAGAGCACATAAGTATTTCTAACGCCATGGAGATGCATGTGAGTTCGTAATGTAATGGTAGGAAATAGACAGGGTGACACGAGTTCAAATCCAGGACGAGTCTGATGCATTTCACATACGAGGCGCATACGATAAGTTTCCAGAATTTTTTCCTATTGGCACTTTTATTGATAGTCCACACATGAAACTCTAGTTCCCTTCGAAGTAATCTCCTCCGACTGCAATGCACTTGTTGTACTGTTACAACAACTTATGGAAGCCCCCCTGGAAGTCCTCTCGTGTCAATGACCTTCGTCACTGCCTCTTTCATCCCCTCGATTGTCTTATGACGACGACAGCTTCTGGGCTTAGGGAATAACCAAAAGTAACAGGGAGTAAGGTCTTGACTATAGCGAAGAACTGTCTTAATGCCCATCTTGGTCAAATAGTTTGTGACAAGGATGGAGTTGTGGACAGGTGTATTGTCCTGATGGAAATGCCACTGACCCGATTTGAAGAGTGCTGGCCTCTTGCCTGGGAATCTCTTCCTGAACTCCCTTAAGACCTCAACATAGTTACCCTAACCCTAACCTTTTGGCTAATCAACTTTGGTATATTGACTTCCTTACTCTTCCAACACCTTTCATCATCTCTCTAAGACTCCCTGCCTTCCTTGAATCTCTTATGCCACTCAAAAACTGATGCTCGATTCATGCAAGATGGTCGAAAAGCAGTCTGAAGCATTCCATACGTTTCTGTGGCATTTTTTCCAAGTTTAAAACAGAATTTTATTGTATATCGTACTTCTAAAGAGTCAGATTGGATTTTTGAAATTCACCAGCTGTGACAATCAGGCTTTAGTAGTGTGTATTCCAATTGCAGCTGTAGCTATTTATTTGAACCTGAAATCAAAAAAATTGGTCAGTCACTTCATACGATGTATACCAACGACATACTGAATTTTCAAGAGTCTATGAAAATTTTAAATGCCTGTAAGAAAAAAGTTTGGAAACTTATCGTATGTACCTCGTAACACTAATACCCTTGGAAAAGATATGAATCCAATTATTCTCCCTCCAGCTATCGGTAAATAGCAAGGCAGACTGAGGCAGTCTAGGAGAAGGAAAACCCTGAATTCAAATCTGTTAAACACTGCTTAAAAATTGACCATGTGTCATATACTGCCTGTGCAGAGGGATTGGTATATATATATATATATATATATATGTATATATGAGGTATTCTTCGATCCAGTAAATCAGGAGTAGGGAACAATTCCCTCTGGACAAAAAAATTATTTAAATTTCAAATATTATATATTCCTGATAAAGAGCTCAATGTAAATAAATTCAGAGTAAATGATATCATATCAAGAAAAAAACAATATTCAGTCACATTAGGATAATAAATTTAATTCCATCCTGTAAAAAGTATTGATATGAATCAAGGACTCTAAAATAATTTTTAACATGACTTCATCTGGATCTGATGAAGTCCTGTTAAAAAAATATTATTTATTGTCCTAATGTGACCGAATATTGCTTTTTTCTTGAAATAATATATATATATATATATATATATATATATATATATATATATATATATATCCAGTAAGTGTTTAGAAGAAAATGGGTATGGAATATTCGTATATGGAACTTATGAGTGATTTCCTATAACTCTGTGGGAGTGCTCGATGTATGATTATTATTATGTATGTCTTTCAGGATGTTTATAAAAAATCTCACATACAGAGCGAATATATCTAAAACGTAAATGGAAGAATGACACTATAACTGTGGTTGAGTTTTCTTCAATTTACGTTTCTTATATATATATATATATATATATATATATATATATATATATATGTGTGTGTGTGTGTGTGTGAGAGAGAGAGAGAGATCGAGAGAGATCGAGAGAGAGAGAGTGCGTATGTGTGTGTGTTCAGTAAAATGAATGGGATTATTGCATTGGTGAAATAATTTGTAAGGGAGTCACCATGACGTAGTTGCTAAGGTGCTGGACTGACATTATTGTAAGCGAGTTCGAACTCTGACAGCGCTATTACATTCACTTACGGACTAATACCCTTGGGAAAGGTATGAACTCCTTTATCCCACCAGCTATGCTTTAAATTGTACTGTTGCTGTCGTTCTACAAGGGCAGCTTTGCAATTTAATAACCTACGACGATTGTTATCGCACTAATCAAAGAAACCCACTAAATTGTCTGTGAAGCCAGTTTGTTGATCATTGGCCTATAGTAAGCGCTTTCCAAATTTCTTTTGGTGTTAAAGGAATTGGTCTAATGTAATATGAGCAAATTCTAAGAATGTGATCATCTGTAATATAATGGCCGAGGGATTTCGTTTTAAATATCTTCCCTTTGGGTTTAGTTAGGCTGAGAACCTTTCGGCTCAGCACATGGGTTAGTTAGGTGCAAACTTGAGCACAGGTGTTGACGCGCGTGCGGGGAGGATGTATCGTTCACAGATGTCAAAATAAAAATCCCAGAGAGAGGTTGACCAGTGGATGTGAATGACGTCATGTACCGGAAGCGTGCGCGGAGGATTTGGGGGGGATTTGAAAAAAGTCAGTTGAGTTCTGCCTCGGGAGAAGACGGTTGACTCTCGCTTGCTCGCCGAGGCCTTGTGTCGGGTGCGCACGTGATGCGGGGCAGATAGAAAAGTCATCATAGAAAGATTGTGCATCTCTCTTCCTTATGTCGAAACCTTTAACTCAAAGGTAATAAAAGGTTTCGTACCTGAACTAAGAAGTCGTTACGTGTTTTTCGTGTTTCGGGATTCCTATGTTCTATGTATATATGTTATGAACATTCTATGTACGTTTCACATATCCGTATCATGGGGATTGTACACATCTTCCTGATCCTCACATCGTATAACTTTCGCACTTTATCGAAATGTATTCACGTTGATAACTAATATGCATGTACTTAGACACTTACAAATGTATTTTTCCACAACAATAAATCAGTAGACAGACAGAAAAATATTGGCACACACGCACACACACATGAACAGACTTAAATACTTTCCATCTTAGGTTAACGTCAGGTGTTAAGTAAAGTGTTTTAGAAAGTTTTTCAAATATTCTTTTAAAGAGTCGATATGATTTAAGAGAAACGACGATAAAAAGAACTTGTGACGTTGCATATCAATTCACTGAATAAGAATTATTCTCTACATACATGTATTCGCCCAACCCCTCCTCCAGAACATAATGCGATACAATATGAATTTTTAAGCGATTTTTAAGAGGTTTGAATACAGGGGTTTTCTTGTCCTTGACTAGTTGCAATAATAAAGATAAAGAGCCCAGATTGCCCAACAATTTACCCATTACCTGATTTCATACCTTTTCTAAGGTTTTTAGCACAAAGAAAAATACAAACAGCCTCTTATAGGGTTTGAACTCGGGTCATCGTGCCTATTTCCTATAACAATAACCATTACACCACGTGATCACACACCTGGGATCATCACTGGAACCTCATTATCAGATTGTTTTGAGTCATATCCTGGACACTCATTGGAGGGGTACCCTTCTGCAGAGGTGCAGCCGGTGTATTCTATAGCCCCAGTCGACTGTGCAAGGTACAAAAGAGTAATGTTAACAGAAAAAACAGCTGATTATTTTGTCATACATGCATTGGGGGTTGCAAGGATAAACTTGATCCGAGGAGTCATGCACTGTCAAGGTTACTTTTAGTGAAGCAAGGAGAGAACCTTCTTTGGCAAAGAAATGGCAGTCACAATATATATATATATATATATATATATATATATATATATATATATATACGAGAATAAGTCAAAAAGTAAGGCTTTTTTCTTTAGTTCATAAATAATTAATGACACAGGAACATGATTCATACATCAAAATCAATTTGGTCCTCAGTGGATCATATCCCTACTTCTCAACATAGTCACCATTTTTCTTAATAGTAATGTTCATCCTTCAAATGAGAGTATGTATCCCTGCCTTGTAAAATTCTGTTGACTGTTCTTTGATTCACCTCATCACAACAGTTTTCACTTCCTTGTCACTGGCATAATATTTGCCTCATGAACCCTCTTTCATATGGCCGAAGAGACGGTAGTCTGAGAGTGCTAAATCTGTCGAATTTGGAGGATGCGGTAAAGATGTCCACTTGAATGAGGTGATTGTCTCCCTTCTTCTAATGCTTGTTAGTGGTCAAGCATATTCATGCAGAAGGAAGACATAATCGACTGGCATCATCGTATACACACACAAACACACACACACACATATATATATATATAGAGAGAGAAACACACACACACAGACAGATAGAGACAGAGACAGACAGACAGACAGATAATGAGACAGACAGAAACAGACAGAAATTAATGCATGAATATTGATGCATGTATTATGTAAATTTTGTCAGAATTTTCGAGATGAGGACTTATTAGTGCAATTCACTTATGTACACGGATAGTGTTCTCACCTTTAATATTTTTATTGTGAATATCCTTTTAGGTCTTTCGAACTGAAGCCTTAATTTGATATACGCAATTATGAGGTATGTGCGTTGATCGTTTTCGTTTGCTGTCCACACTTAGTAGATGACTTCAATCAGTCAAATCTTCCAGCAAAATACATATGAATTGTCAGTCTCTTCCATTCAACCATAGAATATGTTGCAATATGCCAGTGAATCAAACATTGGACACACGACCACATGGATATTTGATAAATTTCAACCAACAGTTTAATCCCCAAGGCAAGGGCTTCTCAAACTTTTCATTTGATGCACTCCTTGTGACTAAATCTAATCTTCATTCATCTCCAAATAAAGTAATTGAATATTGCCGAGATTTTTTTTTTTTTTGGTCTCACTAAATGCTATGAGGAGAATTTTTTTAAACGTTTTCATTTTAAAAATTACATTTTTTAAAGAAATATTAATATCAACAGAAATTGAATCATATAATAACACCCACAACAACAAATTCCAGCGATATCAAAACTGATTTAATAAATGAAGATCCAGATATTTTCAGTTAGTGTAGGTGCAGGAGCAAGATATGGAATAGGGAAGATTAGATTCATGCCTGTACTACAGGTGCGGAAGAAAAATATGAAGTAATTTTTAAAACATTTTTTAGTCTGGTTAGTATGATTTTTGAAAAAAAAAACGCTATAAATGTAAATTTTCATGATTAGCTCTATCATTCAAGCACTTTTTAAAATCAAAATTCAGTCCAATATGAGTGAGCTAAAAAAGAAACGACAAAGAATCTATGATTTACATAACGCCGAAACCAAGCCAAAGTTTCTTTGTCTATCGTATACAAAGCAGGGGAAAAAATTTAAAGAAAAATAAGTTTTTAAGGAAAAGTGTGTGTAGAGGGTTGAACAAAAAACGAAAAGAAGGCTGTTTAGCTGCCTTCGCTACGGCGATTAAAGACTTCAAAACATCAATAAGAAAGCACACTAATGATATGAAAGTCGACGAGAACACTGCTATGACAGCAATAAACAAGATTCAAGCCCAGGCCTTAACCCCCTTGATTATGCTATATGGGGTGTTTTAGACTGCAATTGAGGAGGAGTGGAATAAAATGTCTGAAGAATTTTTGAAGGCATGCAAATCGTTTCGAAGACGTGTTGGTACAATAATTGAAAAAAAAAAAGGTGGACATATTGAGTGAATTTACTGTTTTGTGTCTATCTTCTTATTTTGTTGCTTATTCTTTTTTAAATTAAAATCAATCGAGATTAATGATAGTCGTTTATTATTATACTAGAATATTCCTAATTTTGCTTCTGTACCCTGTAATAATAATTCAATTTTAATTCAATTCATAAAAAATCTATTACTATGGATAAGAATGAAAATTTTAAATATTTTGATTTTATGTTTTCATTATATTTTCACTCAAGACGTCTCATAACATTCTAAAACAGGGTTTTACTCAGCATTATAAGGTATGGATCAAGGGTAAAGTAGAGCAATCCAGGGAAACGACTAGCGCCCTTCCCTACACATCGGTGTAGTAGCTATTGAAAAAAGAAGCCTTCCGGTCACCCTCGACTATGGTCGCCAACTTTATAATAAGTATATGTGTGGTGTATAATTGTTTTTTGTTCAGGAAATTAGAATCATATACGTTGCTAAACGACGCTGAAAAAATCCAGATCTTTTTGATCAGTAGCAGATTGTTCGTTCATTTAAATGATCCAGATGTTTCAAATTGTTGGGATATCCTATTTACCCAACCCCTTCGCTCGGGCAGGATATGACACAAGCGGGGTTTAACAGGTTTGAATTCAGAGTTTTCCTTCTACTAGACTAGTTGCCTCGCCAAGGCTGAAGAACCCAGTCTGTCCTACTATTTACCCATTGCTGGAGGGAGAATAATTGGATTCATACCTTTCCCAAGGGTATTAGTGCTATGTGAAATGCAATTATTCTCGTCCAGGATTTGAACTCGTGTCGCCGTGTCCATTTCCTACGCCGTGTCCATTTCCTACGTGTCCTACGCCGTGTCCATTTCCTACGACTTGTCCATTTCCTACGCCGTGTCCATTTCCATAACACCACGGGCACCTCCGTAAAAGAAAAGGAGAGATAGAGATATACGTCAAAGTGATTGTTGGAATATGAACGACACCTTACTAGTGGCTATTGCACCAAATCAGACATTCTACACGGTGTACAATATCAGGCAACTAGTTGACACGATCCAGTGATTTTCGTTCACCTGTTATAAAAGGATTTTTAAAACGGAATATCATTGTTAAATCCGACATCAGTATTCTGGTTTATCTGCAACACTTTCGTACGTCTGGACAATTTTCTAATTTTCTCATTCAGATATTCCATCTCAGTTGGTCAAGTCTTTGATGAAATTTGATACACTTAACGGTAGCTGTGGTCTCCGCACTGTCCACCTAGCCATAGCCATTGCCCAGATGTTTACAGTCACAGCCAATCACTTTGACGTATACCTCTATCTCTCCTTTTCTTTTTTTTTCTATCTCTCCTTCTTATAACCCCTTTCTCCTTTTATTCTTATTTTCATTTTTATTTATGTATTTCCTCTAAGTAGAAAAAACAGTCATTCTGAAGAAGTCTTTCTAAAATAAGGACGAAATATCATTGCTAAATCTGTTGTCAGAGTTTGGTTTATCTAATTTCTGCTTTTTTAAAATTTTTACTAAAATCCACCATACCATTTCTCCAAATACAGTATTGTAAATTCACTCCTTGTGAATGCTTATACTTTATTTCACCCAGCCCACATTTTAGCAATTCCTAAGGATCTATAGGGACGACTATAAAAAGCCCTGATCAAGATCATTGTCCCACAGCATCACAAGGACGGATTAACAGCTTCTACTGCTTGGAGGTTTGTAAGTTTTATCTAAAATTCTCCCAAGCAGTTTATTGCCTAATCGGATGGGGCAGTAAAATACACGACTGCTTTTCTGCAGAGGGGTAAGACCCTCCACCCAAACAGTGGCCTGCATATGACATTAAACAATCTGATGGAGCTTTGGGGAATGCGAAGTACCCCTTCATTGTCATCTCTCCCCGGTCCACTCTCGCCCGGAATGATAGCACTTGATAGGGTCCTATTTATTGGTCAAATAGAATAAAACTCAGTACTTATGCTAAACTTAATTGCTTGAAATAAGAGTGTCTTGACAATTAAACTGCAAACTTTTCAAAACTGAACTGCTTGAAACAGAACTGTTATGACATTTAAACTATGTACTTATGCTAAACTGAATTGTTTGAATTTTCAAACAAGATAAGATTTCGAAATCTATCTTGTTTGAAAATTGACACCAATATTTTCTTGTCCCAGTTGGGGCCGAAGAATACACCGACTCCATCTCTGCAGGTGGATAAGACTCCATCAAGGAGTGTCCTGGATATGACACTAAACTATCTTGATGGCGAGGTTCCCGTAATGCTGGAGCTTTGGGTAATGTGAAGCACTTCTTTATTGCCATCGCTCCCAGGTTCACTCTTGGCCGGAGTGGTAGCACCTAATAGGGTCCTATCTATGGGTCAAATAGAACTAAACAGTGTGCTTCTACTAAACTGGGTTGTTTGAAATAGAAGTGTTCAATGTATAAAAATGGATTTAGCTTTAGATAACCTACAATAGTTGATATGCCATAAAACCAATCCAAACCAAACCAAACTAATGTTTTCTATCACACTACTTGTTCGATGGTCAGTTGGCCAAGTTCGGTAAAATTTACACCACGCAAAGCCCTTATATACGTGTGTATGTGTGCGTGTTAACTCTATTCACTACCGATGAAATCTAATCCAATACGAGACAAACAGATGTGATCGTGGGTCACAATAATCATCGAACACTTTCATTGCGGCCATTGTATTATTGACGATCCGCAGAGAATTTTTTCAAAATTCTTTTACAACACGAAGAAGTATTGATAGATAGATAGATACGGACAGAGTGAGATAGATACATAGATACCCAAACCCTCCACACGAACACAAGGTAAATCTTCAAGTGAAGTTCATCAGGTTTGTTTTTCTTCTCCTTGAAGGGTTGCCTTATAAAGGTTACTATTTACCCATAACTGTTGGGAGAATAGTTTGATTCATGCATTTCTCAAGATTATTAGCGCGATGTAAACTGCCAACAACATCGTGCAGGGTTTGAACTTGAGTTCTGACAATAACTCTTACACCAAGAACGGCTCAAAGATGGATAAATATTTATAGACTGGGATAGATAGATAGATAGATAGATAGGAACAGACAGCGATTGCAAACAGGATAGGGTGATATCTTACTCTGTCCGAAAGAAATTTGAAAATCACAGCGTAAAATTATTACACACGCAATTACTGGTTTTATAAACATTGAATTTTATACAACTCAAGAACCTTTGAAAGAATTTTAAACAAATTACTAGGCATATCTTTTTCATGAAAAAAATTGCCGGTAAAAAATAGCAAAATTTAATGGTTAAATCATTGAATTCTACTTTGAAGAGGTTTTTCTTTTCTATGTCAATTATTTTGGATGTCATGTTTCGTTGGTAGACCGTAATATTTTTTGCAATCGGACCAAAATATATCGGGACAGAATACTTCACATCTTTTCTAATGTGGGCCAAATTTTATATTTTAGATTCTCTTGCAACTCACCTGAAATAAAATATTGGGTTGAGTCATAAATCATAAATCATTTTAATTTTCGTTTTAGTAAAATACAATTTATTCATGAATGATCAAACAATGAATTAATTTCAATCAGTCGTAGATTCACCGTTATTTTTTATAACCTCTTGCCATTTTATCAGGAAGCTTATTTCTTTCTTTCAAGTAAAACTTGACTGGTTTTGAGCTAAAGAATTTTTTCACAAACGTTTTCACCTGATCTTCTTAAGAATATTTTTCTCATTCAGAACATTTTGTAGAGATCGAAAAAGATGGAAATCACTTGATGCAAGGTTCGGTCAATATAGATCAGCTTAAATCCAATATTTTTTGCTAGTATGGTTCTTGTTGAATGTAACTTTGTGTTGTTATAGACGAAGCAAAACCGTTTTTCCTGTTGACAAGTGCAGGGCATTTTCTTAGAAGATTTTCATGCATTCATTGCTGCTGCTCACGGCACAAGTCTGCATTGAGTATCTCACTAAAATTTTAAAATTCAAAATGAATAATTCCATCATATACACAGCATAAATTTTCTTCAATAATGTTCTCCTTTAGAGTTGTTTCCGAAGATCCATCGTAATCAATCCACTGTCACTGGTGTTGAATATTGTCATAAAAGACATATTTTTCGTTAACTGTTATGATAGTCTTGAGAAACAGGTTCTTTTTTTCAGCCTTGAAAGATGACTCATCACTATGGATATGCAGATTGTGGATTGAGAAGTATTGAGGTCATGTGCTAAATTTCGAGTACTTTTGCATGGATTGCATTCCACCAATTCTCTTAAAGCATCTTGGATGAGGTCTGATGAGCGTTCTGGTATGGGTTCGTCCCTCGATCACCTATCACCAGACCGAAACTTTGAAAATCAATTTCGGACTTGGTGGTCAGTAATGACACTTTAGCCATAAACACTAAACATTTCCAGAGCTGTTTTTGTTATTCTTAAATCGCTACATGTCGAATATGCATTTTCAATTCCTTCATTTTAGGGGAGTGAGATCATAGATAAAATTATGATACGTACTTTTTCACTAATGAAATAAGAATGACCGATGAAAGCCTTCTTTAATCAGGCAATTTCCAGTTGCGTTTTAAAGCACTGGAAGTTTAAAATACGTCATTACTATTTGTTTTTGAAAAATGGAAATTATTTATGACTCAACCGAATAGTTTTCAAAAAACTTCTAAACATAAGATAGACAAGTGTTAAATGGCTGACTAAGCGAATTATTAATATTATTTTCGCTTTATCTGTTCACGCGTTAAGGTTATTATACGCATTTTGATATCTACTTACTTTTTACATATGTTTTTAATATTTACTTTTTTTTGCGTTTTGTATAATCATTAGAGGTAATGAAAGTCTTAAGGTATTTGCTTGATAAATGACTTAACAATATCACGTGTTGCGTAAACAGATAGTAAAATCATATAAAAAAAACCCAGAAATATTTGCAACATTCACATGATAGGGAAAATAAATGTTCTGTATGAGGAAAAAAAAAATGTTCCAAATTATTTTTTTTCTATGCAAGTTTTTCACGCCAGAATAAACTGGTGGTTTTTCACTGAAGTCCGTGGGGAGTGGGGAGTCCCCGTGGTGCAGTGGCTAACGTACTGGACTGCAATATTATAGTTAGCGAGTTCGAACACTAGCCGCTCTATTACGATCACTTTTGGACGAATAACGTTGGGCAAGGCATGAACCTCTTTTAGATACCACTATTACTTTTCTAAATGGATAGTTTGATCATTAAATAACACAAAAGACAAAAAGCATAACCAAAAACTGAAGTCTGAGGGACGGCAAGTCTCTCAAGTCTCCAGGACTTTTCATAGTATTCTAGTTGATCTTAATAGAGATCGTGATGATATTGATTCTTCCTCTCATCTCCGGTCTCCTCAGTCTCTTTTCCTGGCCTTTCTTGACCGTTCCAACGACACCAACTTCTGGTCTCCAGGACTCTTCTTGTTGATTTTAACAGTGCTGTGGTCTTGATTATAATTATAATCATTATTACTGCTGTTGTTGTTGTCATTTGACTTCTTGCGAGTTTTTCTCAAGTGTTTTGCACTGCTGATAACTTATTGATATCTGAGTGACAGGGAGTCCTCTGAGACCTCAAAGACTTCTTTAGATATTCTAGTTCATTCTAAATGTTGTGGTTTGGTTAGTTTCGATTTTTCTAGTTATCTTTGAGTCACCTCAATCTATTTTCCAGAACTTTTGGGAACCGTTCCAAGAGCATTAAATACCATTGGCATCACCGTCTCTTACATGTTCCACAACTTTTTCTGCTCTCAGGCAAGATCCAACTTTTTCCATTGTTTTATTTTATCTATTTATCTTTTTACCCTATAATCATCTGGAATGGACAAGCCCACGAGATGACAAGATCATTTCGCCATTTTACAAAAATTTTACCCAATAGCCTTCTGGAACGACAAAATCTACAAGTTGACTAATTCTTTTTATCTAGTTAATTAATTCTAGGTTTGGTTTTCTGGGCTGGATTCGATGATTGTTTTTTTTATTTCGAAATCCCAAAGAATTTTATGCATCACACTTCCTACGAAGGATTCTGATTGGCATATATACCATTAGTAAACTGGGTCAAATTTTCTCCCTTCCTCAATTCTCTGTGGATATAACCTTTCACACCCATTCATGTCTACACTTGTTAAAACTTGGTCAGATCTTCTGCCTGTGATTGAAGGATCCATTTGTATCTCAAAGAATTTCATGCTTCTCATTTTCAAGTTTGCGCATATACTATTTGTCTGTATGGTCAAATCTAAATCTCTTGCACAATTTCCGGGAGATCACCTTTCCCTTCCATTCATATCTACTCTTGTATTTCTTTTATAGCAGTTTGCTACATTTACTTATTATGTGATTGACCGTTTCATATCTGTCCTCACATAACCTACACTTGCTATTCTATAGCGTATTCTAACTTTCTGCTTTGATAGTGTTCTAGACTCTACCAGTGAATATTAATGGGTATGTCTCATTCCTCATAAATATTAGACACTATTGATAAGAGAGGTATTTTTGCTGATTTTTGTTATCACCACTATCAGTAAGAACCTTCTTCACGCCGAGAGGATTAAATGTTTCGAGTTGGCGCGATACCAGTCTTGTGAAAGCAGAATGAAGAAGAAGTTATTTACAGAAGATTTTTGCTCGCTTTATGATTTCATCTTAGCTGTCCTCAACTCTCTTCATTACGTCAGTACTTCGTACATTAGTTATAAAAGAAAAAGTAAAAGAAGCAGATTATATTTTTTTACTTAAAAGTTATTATCTGTTTATTATGGTATACAACACGGGAAACAAATTTTGAATGCATGTTTTTTTCCACTTTTTTCATCACCAAGGATCAAGTGACTTTTTGAGGCTTCCACAATGTAATACTAGAACCAATTTTGTTTCATCTTCAGGTACAGAAGATACAAACTGAAGTATAACTAGGGGATTCATCTCTCAAATAACACTACTTCATGGCATTAACTGGTTATTCTATTTTTTTCCAAATGATCATCTTACAACCAATATGTAATATGGGTCAGTATTGCTATTGACAATGACCATCACTAGATCTAATAAAAGAAAAATGGTTCCATATTGTTAAAGACAAGAGGCAGGTGATATTCTAAAGAAACTATGAAAAATGCAGACTAAACAGATGATCTAGCATTTCTCTCAGATACACCTGCTCAAGCCAAATCCCTGCTGTATAGCCTGGAGCAAGCAGCAGGAGGTATTGACCTTTACATGAATGCAGATAAAACGGAGTTCATGCATTTTAAAAACGATAGTGCCATTTCCAAGTAAAGGGCAAACCTCTGAAATTAGTAGACCAGTTCACATACCTTGGTAGCTATATCTCATCAACTGACATTGATGTCAATATACACATAAGGAAAGCATGGATTGCTTTTGACAAGTTGTTCACCATTTTATTTTGTGAATGTTACAAAGATTCCCATTTCATTTACAACTTCCGTTTTGGTTATTTCCCATTCAGTAACCTTTTGTTTGGTTACAACTGATATAATTAAGACTAATGGCATTATTTTGTGCTGCTATTAATAGAGATTCAGTTTCTCTCTTCAGGTTTCCCTTAGCCATTTCTAGCTTATCTCAAGCAATTGCCCTAGTTCGTTGCTTGAAATATCCATACAGTTGTTTTTCTTCCAACTTGTGTTTTGCATATGTTTTGTTTGCTTTTCTCATGCTCGTCGTTAAGTTAACGCATCTGATCTTGCAGTCGTAATCAGTCTTTCTTCTTCTTCTTCTTCTTCTTCTTCTTCTTCTTCTTCTTCTTCTTCTTCTTCTTCTTCTTCTTCTAATTATTATTATTATTATTATTATTATTATATAAACCAATAACAGAAGCCAAGGGACTTTGCTAGCCAAATTGATAGAAAAATAAAGAGCAATAGACCAGATATAAGGGCTATAAAAGAAAAACATGCCTTCTAATTGATATGTCAATACCAACAGATAATAACATGTCAGTCAAAGAATATAATAAAATAAGTAAATACAAAGACCAGGAAATAGAACGAGAAAATATGTGGCACCTTAAAACTACTACTGTGCTTGTAATAGTGGGAGCCCTGGGTATGATCAAGAAAGGGATAGATAAACACATTAACAAGATATCTGGCAGTCCCAGCTTATATGAAATACAAAAGACTGCACCTTTTGCAACTTCTCATCTCCTTAGAATACTATCAATGTGATAGGAAAAACCCCAAGAAGCTGCAATATATATATATATATATATATACAGAGAGAGAGAGAGAGAGAGAGAGAGAGAGAGAGAGAGAGAGAGAGAGAGAGAGAGAGATAGAGAGAATAATTGAAAAACAAGGTAATCCAACGAGAAGAATTTAATCTAAAAGAAAGTACACTTATTTCTAGCTCCCTGTCTTTTTCATACAGATTTCTCAAGTTCCTCCCTTTTGAATTCTCTCCTCACTTTTCTCTTTCGCTGGTAAATATTACATCTATTTACTTCTGCTACGTTTATCAAATTCTTCATTTACCTTTCTCTCATAACTACCGTTTTTCTACTTTTTAAATTTTTAATTTATAGACAAATCAATTGATACAGGTTTGATTTTTGATTTTTGATTTAATAATAATTAGTTATAATACGTTTGATGGTTTCCTTTTTCTTCCTTCTTTTTC
Organism: Sepioteuthis lessoniana; assembly: GCA_963585895.1. Classification (NCBI taxonomy): domain Eukaryota; kingdom Metazoa; phylum Mollusca; class Cephalopoda; order Myopsida; family Loliginidae; genus Sepioteuthis; species Sepioteuthis lessoniana. The sequence continues at coordinate 72,673,668 of OY757910.1, read as the reverse complement.
CTTACATTCTCCACCTCTTTTCATTATTTCCTTTTCTCTTATTCTTCCATTCTTATCTTTTCTTTTCTTTCCTTCCGTCCTTCTTCACTCTCCTTTTAATTCATTATCTCTCTTGAGGATTCTATTTATTCTACATCATTGTCTCAAACAGTCACGTGACATATTTTAAAATACAAATGCCGATTTATTCGTTGAACGGTTACCCCTTTCTCTGTATATATAATATTTCTCCTTATTTTGTATTTCACTAAGTTATTTATCATTGATTTAATGTCATTCGATATCATCCTTCTAAGTCCCGATGATGGTTCATTAGAACCAAAACATAAAATTCTTCTCTTTGGATTACCTTGTTTTTCAATTTTTGTCTATATTGTCAGATTCATTTCCATTATTTACTTCCATATATATATATATATATATATATATATATATATATTTCTTCATCCTAGTTCTTGGGTAAAGACTGTAAGGGATTGTGAAAAACCGAAAATAAAGCAGAAAATTAAATATAGATATAAAATTCTACATAAAAATGTACTCAAACGCATACAGATCACCTGATACCGGCCAGAAAACCAAACCTACAGTTCATTACCAATAAAAAAAGAACTTTCCATCTTGTGGATTCCAGCAGACAACAGAGTTCAAATAAAAGAAAGTGGTTTGGTTTGGTTTGGTTTGGTTGGTTTGGTTATATGGTACATCAACCATTGTAGGTTATTAATGCCAAATCTATTTTTAAACATATAAACATTTCTACTTCAAACAATTCAGTTTAGTATAAGTATAGTTTTTGTTTACACACAGTTAAATGTCAAAACAGTTTTATTTCAAACAATTCAGTTTAACATACAAACGAATCATTTTAGCATACAAAAACAGTTCTATTTCGAACACTTCAGTATAGCATAAGTACACAGTTTAGTTCTATTTGACCCATAGATAGGACCCAAGCAGGTGCTACCACTCCGAGCAGATTGGACCTGGGATCGATGGCAATAAAGGGGTATCTCCACATTCCCCCAAACTCCAGCATTACATGAACCACACCATCAGATTGCTTAGTGTCATATCTATTTCAAACAATTCAGTTTAGCATAAAAAAAGTTCCAATGTCAAAACTCGTTTTATTTCAAGCAATTAATTTTAGCGTAAGTACGCAGTTTAAATGTCAAAACAGTTATATTTCAGACAATTCAGTTTAGCATAAGGATATAGTTTAGTTCTATTAGACACATACGTAGGACCCTATCAGGTGTTACCACTCAGAGCTAGAGCAATGGCAATGACGAGGTACTCCACATTCCCCAGAGATCTATCATTACAAGAACATCAAGATTGTTTAGTGTCATATCAGGACACTCGTTTTTCGGGAAGGTCTTACTCTTCTGCAGAGAAGCAGTATTCTACAACCCCAGCCGATTGGACAATAAAAGAAAGTGAAACAATAAACTAATAACTAGAACTTGCTAGAAAACTAAAAACGTTATGGAACATGAAGGTGTCTTTGATACCAACTGTAATTGGTACACTCGGAACAATCACCAAAGGATTGCATAAGGGGCAAGAATATTTGGAAATCGGAAGACGAGCAGACCATCCAAATAAAAGCATTAAAATCGGCCAGATTACCGAGAAAATTTGTGTAGATCTGATTTGGTTTGGTTTCTAATGGCATACCAACCTTTGTAGATTATTTAATGCCAAATTCATCATTCTAGAATAACAGTAGTGGTACTATTTAACCCATAGCTGGGAGAATAAGAGGGTTCATACCTTTTCCAATGGTCTTTGTCCGAAAGTGAACGTAATAGCGCGACTGGATTTCCAACACGCTTACTACATTTTCATAGTCCATCACCTTAACCATTACACCACGAAGATCTGAGGAGATTCGGATTTACTCAGACTCCATTGAAAGACTACCAACTAAAACTGGTTTGAAAAACTCGCTAGAAATAAAATAATAATTAGTCAAATCAAACAATGAAACAAAATACAAACCAGGATTGAAATTAATGATTGACAATGCTTCATCTAAATATAAGTAAATAATACTATTCATATTTGTGTTCAAAGACAATATTGCCCAGTCGGCTGGGGCTGTAGAATACACCGCCAATAGGAGTCCTGGATATGACACTAAACAATCTGATGGTGAAGATCCAATGATGCTGGAGCTTTGGGGAACGCAGATCACCCCTTCATTGCCATTGCTCCCAGTTCCCATATGGCCCGGAATGGTAGCTCCTGATAGGGCCCTATCTATGGGTTAAATAGAACTGTATACTTATGCTAAACTGAATTGTTGGAATTAGAACTGTTTGACTAAACTGAATAGCTTGAAATAGAAATGCTTTTGACAATTACACAGTACTTACATTTAACCTGCGTGCTTATGCTAAGCTGAATTGTTTGAAATGGAACTGTTTTTGACACTGAAACTCTACTTAAACTAAACTGAATTGTTTAATAGAGAACTGTTTTGATATTTAACTGCGTGTAAACAAAATCTGCACTTATACTAAACTGAATTAGCTGAATTAGAACTGTTTGAATAAACTAAATAGCTTGAAATAGAAATGTTTTTAATAATTAAATGTTTACTCATGCTATGCTGAATTCTTTGAAATAGAACAATTTGCATAAAAATGGATTTTGCGTTAGATAAGCTACAAAGGTAGATATGCCATAAAACCCAACCAACCAACCAAAAACAATGAAAAATGTGGTGTTAATGAAGGTAAGGTAATGAAGGATGGGTTAAAAGTTTGGTTTCTTTGTTTAATGGCATATCAACTCTTTTTAGGTTATTTAATGCCAAAGCCATTCTCCTAGAAGAAGAGTAGTGGTACTATTTAACCCATAGCTGGGAGGATAAGGGGGTTCATACTTTTCCCAAGGGTATTTGCCCGAAAGTGAACGTAATAGCGCTAGTGGAGTACGAACTCACGTACTACGATTCCGCAGTCCATCGCTGTAACCATTACACCACGTGGACACCCCCCCTTGGATTAGTTAAAGGTGTAATTTATGATTCTGTAATACTTGTAGCTCTTGTAATTTTGATGATTAAGCATCTAATATAGATCTAGATAACGCATGAACAAAAAGGGAATGCGAGTTTCAGCCTTACCAAGAGCTTTTCATTTATTATTGACAGTGATACTCATTGTTGATTGCTACTGTAAACATGATAAACGAGGAGGTGCCTGTGGTGTAATGGTTATCGTTAAGATAAAATTATGAATCCAATTAAATTCCCTCCAGCTATGGTTAAAATAGTTGAACACTCTGGCATCTTTAACTTTGGTATGGCAACTGGTCTAAGAAAAAGAAAAATCGGAATTCAAACCTGTTAAACTCCGCTAAAAATTGACCTTGGTTCACAACCTACTCGTGCAGAGGGGTTGTTAAATACAAAAATGAGTGATTTACGAAAAAAAAAAAAAACAAAAAAAACAAAAACAGCAACTAAAATCAAAATATGAAAGAAAATAGTCTAAATTATTATAGATGATTTTTATTGTTCACTTAGCTTATCTTAGTTGCGACCCAATTATAAGGCACCTCGTGAGACTTAAACTCATAAACAAATGTTTGTTAGTTTAGCTTGCTAATCATTACTCTGCGTGATATGCTCTACAACTAGTGATGTTTAATCCCAAAAAAACAAAATAATGTGCTATTTATACTATCATTATCGTCATTATCAAGTCGTGTTGACACCATAGATTTCCCAGACTCTCTCTTTCCATCCGTTCCAATCACACATCGCTCTCAGCAAGTCCTCCATATTAAGTACAGTGACCGTTCAGAACTGATGTAAGTAAGTTCTTACTGGTCGGCCACCACGAGCGCGTTCATGAGTGGGAGCCTTTAGAAGAACATCACTCATGAGTCCGTCCTTGTTTCTCCAGCAGTTTCCGGGCATTGACATTTGTTGTTGTTTTTTAAGAAAGGATGCTATTTTCATGTTATTTATTTTACTAATTCCTAGGGACTCCCATGGAACTCTACATTTGGCTCTTGGTTTGGTTGGTATGCACTCTGCTGTTATTTACATGTGGGCGTTGACGAAGTTTTCGTATTAATCGTTCGGTGTATGTGTTTCAGATATCTCCTGAAGATTATCGAGTTGGTTTCTTACAGTTACCATCAGTCGTAATTTATTCAATATATATATACATATATATTTATATATATATATATATATATATGTGTGTGTGTGTGTGTGTGTATGTGTGTGAGTGTACGTGTGTGTGTATACACTATATAAATATCAGAGACGAACGTCGAGATAGTAACAATTAAAGAAGGTAGATTTTGCGGCGCCAACCTTCCTGGTGATGAGGTTTTCCTACATCTAAAATCTTTATACGGAATATTGAGGAGATAATAATAATAATAATAATAATAATAATAATAAGAAGAAGAAGAAGAAGAAGAAGAAGAAGAAGAAGAAGAAGAAGAAGAAGAAGAAGAAAAGCTGTTGAAAAGAAAATATTTGAAAAGTGAAACAGTGTTGATAGCTAGTAGAAAACAAATTTCGGTAAATTATGCAAACACAACTTGGAAAACATTTTAGCAGAGAGAGAGAGAGAGAAAGAGAGGGAGAGAGAGAAATAGAGAGAGAGAGAGAGAGAGAAAAAAGAACTAAGAGACAGAGATATAGAAAGAGAGAAGGAACCGAAAGAGAAGAAGAAGAAGAGAGAGAGAGAGAGAGAGAGGGAAAGAGGAAAAGAAAGAAAAAAGAAACTGAGAGACAGAGGAAGACAGGGAGAGATAGAAAGAGAGAACGAGGAATAGAAAGAGAGTGAGAAAAGAGAAGGAGTGAGAGAGAAGAAAGCAACCGAACTACAAAAAGTGATTGATAAAAAGAAAGAGGACAGTGAGAGAGTGTGTGAGGGAGAGAGAAAGAGAGGAGAAAGTGACTTACAGACAGAAAGAGTTAGATAGAAAGAGAGAGGGTAGAAGAAAGAGAGAAACAGACACACAGATAGAACGAGACAAAGAGAACAGGATGGGTAATTAATCGATGCAGTAAACTTGCTCAGTAAAAATACAGAAATAAATTTGAATATGAATGAGTAAACCCAGTAAGAGAAACAAGGACTCAGTCATATGCGACGTACTCTCATAGAGTCCTACACATGGACGTGCCAGTGTTAGTCGAATAGCAACGATTTACTTACATCAGTTCTGTGCTGGCATATCAACCATTGTAGGTTATTTACAGCCAAATCAAGTTTATACTTCTATATTAAATCTATATGATTCGTAAACATACGTCAAGTTACATAGTTCCAAGTATTGCTATGTACTACTAACAATTCAAATAGACATCAGTCATTTATTTACACACAGTTAAATGATCAAACAATTCGATTTCAAACAATTCAATTTAGCATAAGTCAACAAAGCTAAAGTGTTCCAAGTATTCCTATATATCACTAAAAATTCAATTAGACATCAGTCATTTGTTTATACACAGTTAAATGATCAAACAATTTGATTTCAAACAATTCAATTTAGCATAAGTCAACAAAGCTAAAGTGTTCCAAGTATTGCTATATATCACTAAAAATTCAATTAGACATCAGTCATTTGTTTACACACAGTTAAACGATCAAATATTTCGATTTTAATCAATTCAAGTTAGCGTAAGTCATTTGTTTGCACTGAGTTTAAATGTCCAACTGTTCTATGTGACCCATAGATAGGACCCTATCAGGTGCAACCACTTCGAGTCAAAGCGGACCTGAGAGCAATGGCAATGAAGCGGTACTCTGCATCCTGCAAAACTCCACCATTACTAGAGCCTCACTATCAGATTGTTAAATGTCATATCAAGGACACTTGTTGGTGGGGTCTTACTCCTCTGAAGAGATACAGTCGGTGAATTCTGCAGGCCCAGGAGCGGTTATAAGATGCAGCTTTGAAGACCCGCTAGGAGCTATGGATGATAGGGATGGATGGCGTGAGAGAGTCAGGGAACTGCGTGCTGTCAGTGCGACTAGATGATGATGTTGATGATGATGGTGGCGGTGGTGGTGGTGAGTTAATACACGGTATACTTTTTGTGTCAGAATTGAGACAGTTTGCTATCCAGGCCATCCGATCAGTTCCTGTAGCAAATAAGGAAAGGAAACTCTGTTAAAGAGACGACATAAACATTGGGTTAATCACAGGAAGGAAACAAACGAAAAAAAAGGGAGAATGATAAAGGAAAAAAAAATAACGAGCTTTTTTCTTGGCGAGTGAAGAAGAGAGAGATGGAAAGAGAGAAAAAGAGTGAGAGAAAGAGAGAGAGGGTAGAGAGAAAAGGAAATAAAGAAAGTAACTGGGTGTTTGTGTGTGTGTGTGTGTGTGAGAGAGAGAGAGAGAGAGAGAGAAAGAGAGAAAGAAAGAAAGAGAAACTGTGTCGAAATATTGGATTATTACTATTATATAAAAATACTTGAAACCATACAATTACTAGTATTAGATAAAAAATACTTCGAACCTTCTGGCCCAAAACGATAGAACCTGATAGGACCCTATGCATGGGTCAAATAGAACTGTTTGACATTTAAACTGCAGGCAAACAAATGACTCATGCTAAATTGAATTATTAGGAATAGAACTGCATAATTATAAGTATTAGACTGAAATATTTAGGACCATGTTATTATTGTGGAATATATAAGTTCTTGTCTTATTGGAATAATCAGAGATTTTCCAAAATTCCTATTGAAGAGATCAGGAATTTGGTGAATATCCAAGCCGTTACTGAAAAATATACCGATGAACCTGAAAAGAAAAGTTTGATGAAGACAGTAACAGACTTGCTGTCACTTATCCTCTTACAATGGGGACTGATTTAAAACTAGGCAATTCTAACAAAATTGATTATCGATGATCATCCATGAATATATTATCAAAATTAGTGATGAACCATCTTATTTTGAATAACGTTCATTCAAGAAGATGATTATAACTTAACGAGCATCCTCAATCATTCTGTTGGTGGGAATACTCTGTTAGTATTCCCTAAAGAGGGGGTATGCCCTTTTAAAAACGGGTGTCTTGGGTATGACACTCAGCAGCACCTGATGGTTAGGCTACAGTTTCGGAGATATGGGGAAAATGCAAAACCCTCATTACTCCTAGGTCTACGCTAAGCCGGTGTGGCTGTACATATTAGGGTCCCTTCTATAGGCTAAATAGTTTTCTTGGAAAATTATTACTATTAGTTAGAAATACTTGAAATCGTATTACAGTAAATAATTTGGAATAAGAATAATTACCTGAAGCTATAAATGTTCATGAAGAAGTATTGTTATAAGGTAGTTGAAATCTTATACTCTGAATAAATCATTTGTATTTGATAGGAATACTTGCAACCATAAAACTGTGAGTAAATTATTTTTATTAGATAGAAATACTTGAAAACATATTAAAGCAAATTATCATTATCACTTAGAATATTCGAACTATTGTTTTCATCTTCATTTTTGTACTCACAACGTGTCGGTCGATATGTCCTTCGGCCCTCTTCAGGTGCTTCATAGTTAACGCAATAGGAATACTCTACATGAGAGGATTAAATAAAGGGTTTAATTCGAGTTTATGTGTAGGCTCCTGAGTCCGACATGAAATATTAGTATTGAGAATAATTTGAAGCAATAATTATTTACTAAGGATTATTATTATGATAAAATATATATAACAAATAACTTTTATCCAAAAGAAATAACTGTTTGTAACCATATGATTATTTGTATTAGATAAAAATACTTGAAACCGTATAATAATTAGCTTTAAATAGAAATACTTGGGACTGTTTAATTATTAATATTAGATAGAAATGCCTGGAACCATATAATTATTAGTATTCTATAAAAACACTTGGAACTACTTAGTGATTTTTATTAGGTCGAAGTATTTGGAATCATATAATTATTATATTACATTGAAATACTTTAGATCTTATAGTTTTCAGTATAAGATAAAAATACTATGGACCATATAATTATTAGTATGTGATAGAATATTTGGGACCATATAATAATATAATAATTAGATAGAAACACTACGGGTCATTTGCTCAGTCGGCTGGGGCTGTAGAATATACCGACTGCTTCTCTGCAGAGGGGTAAGACTCCCCTAACGAGTGTCCCGGATATGACACAAAACAATCTGATGGTGAGGTTCCAGCAATGCTGGAGCTTTGGGGAATGCGGAGTACCCCTTCAATGCCATCGCTCCCAGGTCCACTCTGGCCCGGAGTAGTAGCACCTGATAAGGGTCCTATCTATGGGTTAAATCGAACTACGTGCTTCTTTCACTATACTGATTTTCGCATTTAAACTGCGTATTTATGCTAAACTGAATTGTTTAAAATAGAACTGTTTTGACACTGAGACCGCGTATTAGTGCTGAACTGAATTGACGTCTAAACTGTGTACTTATGCTGAACTGAATTATCTGAAATAAAACTGTTAGACATTTAACTCTGTGTATTGCCCAGTCAGCTGGAGCTGTAGAATACACTGACTGCACCTCTGCAGAGGGGTAAGACCCCCCTAACGAGTGTCCTGGATATGACACTAAACAATCTGATGGTGAGGTTCCAGAAGTGCTGGAGCTTTGGGGAATGCGGAGTACCCCTTCATTGCCATCGCTCCCAGGTCCACTCTGGCCCGGAGTGATAGCACCTGATAAGGGTCCTATCTATGGGTTAAATAGAATTAACAGCATACTTATGCTAAAATGAATTGTTTGAGTAAAGCTGAATAGCTTGAAATAGAAATGACTTTTACAATTACACCGTACTTACATTTAAACTGCGTGCTTATGCTTAACTGAATTGTTTCAAATAGAACTGTTTTTCGACGTTAAAACTGTATTTACACCTAACCGAATTGTTACATACAACTGCTGGAGTAGTTAGAAATGGAAATGTTTTTGACCATTAAACTGTGTACTTATGCTAAACTGAATTGTTTTAAATAGAACAGATTATTTACATAAAAATGGATTTGGCGTTAAATAACCTACAAAGGTTGATATGCCATAAAACCCACCCAACCAAACTACGGGTCATATAATCATTAGTATTTAAAAGAAATACAAGGGACGATATAATTATTACCGCTTGATAAAAATACTAGGATCATAAAATTATTATCATTAGATAGAAATACTTGGGGTCATATAATTTTAGCGTTTGATAGAAATACTTGGGTCCATAAAACTATCAGTATTATATAAGAATACTTGGGACCACATAATTATAAGTACTAGATAAGAATACTTGCGAGGATATCATTATGAATATTAGATATCTCTAGGGACCGTATTATTATTAGTGTTAGATAGAAATACTAGGGACCATTTAATTATAAGTGTTAGATAGAAATACTTGGGATTGTATAATCATTATCGTTTGATAGAAATCCTAGGGACCATATATTTATTAGTATTAGATAAGAATACTTGAGACTTTAGAATTGATTATATGAAGACAATATCCTTTTGTGAAGTTTTAAGAGGAAATATTGTCAATACGCTCTGGTGATTCTTTTGGGCTAATATCGTGATCTGAGTCAAAAGCCTGTGTTTAAGATGGACCCCCAAGAAAGGTCAGAGAGTAGAGTGGTTTATATGCTGTGATAAAAACAATCAAGATAAGGATGTAATAATACTAACCACCACGGCATTATTATCGATATTTAACAGATTTATCTTAATACAGCACAAGCCCAAATCAAGATAAAGATTAGGATTTATTGATTTTAATAGCGTGTCAACCAGTATAGGGTTATTTTATGCCTATAGTTTTGGGAATAACGTTCATTGGAGGTTCATATTTACGCTTTTGGTGTCGCTCTTTCTTAAAAGTTATTTTATCTGTTAAAAAATTATTCGTATTCGATGTCTTATTGATTACGAATAAGTTTTAAACAGATAACGCTCAGAGATGACACCTGAACAGTGGACCTGGGATTAATGGCATCAAGGAGTATTCCATACTCCTCAGACTATCATCATATGCAGTTTAGTGTCATATCCAGGAACCCCCTTTTTGGCAGGAGAATACAGGACGGAAGATTGGTTTGGTTTGGTTTAGTTTGGTTTGGTTTTATGGCATATCAGCCATTATAGGTAATTTAATGTCAAATCTACTTTATACATATAAATAGTTTTATTTCAAACAATTCAGTTAAGCAGAAGTACAGCTTATTGTTTTCACACAGTTAAACGTAAAAACAGTTCTATTTCAAACTATTCAGCTTAGCATAAATATGCAGTTTAAATTCTAAGCAGTTCTATTACAAATTATTCAGTTTACCGTCAGTATACAGTTTAGTTCTATTTAACCCTTTGATAGGGCCCTGTCAGGCGCTACCACTCCGGACCTAAGTGGACCTGGTAGCGATGGCAATAAGGGGATACTGTGCATTCACCAAAGCTGCAGTATTACTGGAGCCTCACTATCAGATAGTTTAGCGTCATATTCAGGTCACTCGTGGTGGGATCTTTCTTCTTTGCAGAGAAGTAGTCGGTGCATTCTGCAGCCTCAGCCAACTGGGCCAGGGAGGGAAGATGAAGATGTTACTCGAACTAAATGATTGTTTGATTTGGTTTCTTTGTTTAATTGTATATCAACCTTCGTGGGTTAATTCCAAAGGTAACTTTGTAGAAGGACATTAGTAGTACTATTTAACCCAGAGCCGGTGGGTATTAGCTGCAAAATGAGTGTATCATAGCGCAAATGGATGTTGCAGTCTAACACTACGCCACGGGGACTCTTTCTTAAGTGATTGTGATTGTGATTAAGTGATTGTGAAATATCAATAATTATTATCATCATGGAACAATTAGTATTTAACTTAGTAGGTCACGAATGTCACGAATTCAAACATTGTATTGTATGACCTTTCTATGGCATCACTTTTCTGAAATTTGAATATCGATCTCTGAAAATGGCAGGAAAAAATCTATCCACGTTACATCGCAAACTTTATTATTACTATTCATTAAGTCTGACTTAGTTTGTCTCAAGATCTTTAGTTTGGAGCACTCAGTGCAGGACCAACTCACTACATTAATATTGATCTGTAGTGCTAACATATTGTTAACCGCTGATCGATGTCGAGACGTTCATCATGAGAGGATTACGAACTACGATGAGTCGGATATGAACATATAGAAATAGTGGCATAGCTGGTTGCCATGGGAACTTTAAAGGGGTAAGTTTTAAACCATCTTCGACAAGATTCAAATGCATTTTTTTTTATTTGGAAGAGCTCAGGAACCAAGACAAAATTCATTCGTATCAGCCAATGGCGACATCAGAGACAGCATTTCCTCTTTCCATATTTCTTATACCAAATCTCTCTCTGTCTCTTTCTGTCTCTCTGTCTCTCAGTTACAGTTCAAAGTCCCCCCAAAACTGATCACTTTTCTACTTCCCTTGACCTCGCATACTCATCGTTTTACTTATTTTATTTTGCGAGGAAAAGTCGACGGGAAAAATGAGACAAGGGTCGGTATGGAGTTGTTTTTTTTCTTTTTTTGGAAGGGGTATTTTTTTTTTCTTGCTTCTCCCGCCGTTTCGAGAAAAACAAAATGGCTGGCCCCGACCCGGATGTCAGTCGGCTTCGATAAACGGCGGATACGTATCGGAATGAGTTCAAAGGAAATCAAACCTTCTTCCGTTCCGTAAGTGGTTACCATAGCAACAGACATCCGGGTGAGGCGAACAGTGAAAGAGGTGGAGGAGGCAGAGATGGTGAGGCTGGATTCCTGTTTGTTACTTATTTCATATATAGGATGATGCCCTTTCTCTCTTTATCGTCCTCTCTTTTTCTTTTCATTCTGTTTCTTCTTTCCTTCTTCGCCTTCCTCTCACTTCTCTTACTTTCTCTTCTTCCTCTATGTCATCCCCCTCTCTTACTTCTTAGTTTCTCTTTTTCTTTCTCTTCTTCTCTATCCCCGACTTTCTTCTGTTATCTTTTCTTTTTTTTTCTTTATACTCCATTTTTATCGTACTCATTCTTCTTCACTTTCCTCTTCTTGGCTTGTTTCGTTTGTCTCTTACTTCTTCTTCTTCTTCTTCTTCTTCTTCTTCTTCTTCTTCTTCTTCTTCTTCTTCTTCCGATAGTCAATGATTTTATTTTTCAATCTTCCCTTACGTCACTCTCCGTTTCAATCCCCCCCCTCTCTCTCTCTCTCTCTTGTCTTTTTATCAACCCGTTAATTTAACTTTCTTTCTTTCTTTCTTTCCTTTTCAGCTCAGCTTTGTTTTTTCGACCAAATTTCTTTTCAATTTTTTTCCCTTTCTTTAACCTTTTCTTACGATATTTCCGGCCACTCCCTCAGTTTTTCGATCCGGCTGATCTCTTTTCTTTATTTTATTTTCTTCGTCTCATTTTCTGTTTCTTTTCCTTGCTTTTGCAAGTCTTAAATTTCTTTTCCTTCCCTTTTACTTCTGTATATATATATATATATATATATATATATATATATATATATATATATATATATATATATATATATATATATATATGCGACCGCCATTTTTTTACTGTTAACATTATAAAATATTTTCTCTCTTTCTCGTTCCACCACTGCCTTTCTCTCTCTATCTCTACCTCTATCTCTACCTCAATCTCTCTCTCTCTCTCTCTCTCTCCCTCTCTCTTTGTTCAAGATGGCGATAGGCTCACACACCCTAGAGTTTGTTTTTTTTTCTTACATATTTATTAATAGTTTGTTTTGTTTGTTTTTTCCTTTGTTGCTTTACCCAAAGTCGAATTTCCTCCACCGTCCTTATGCCTTTGAATGTCGCTTCTTAAAAGGACTTCTACGCAGATATACGCATACACACACACATTCACGCATATACGAATGTATACACACACACTCGCACTTAGACACACATATATATACAGAGACACACACACACACATGGACACATAGATGAGCAGACACGGATGCACACATACTCACAAGCATGCACTCCCACACATGAACACATACACATACATGAACACACATTTATACATACGCACGTACAAACGAACTCACACATACATACACACCCACCCACTCATACACATCCATATGGACACATACACATACATCAACACATACAGACACACCCACAGACTTGAGCATATACAAACGCAATTATACACTCACACATACAGGAACACATACACATACACATACACACACACACACACACACATACACAGTGATATTTGGCACATAAATGCATGCAAACATACATACACATGGATCCATATATGTACATAAACATACGTGGATATACATATATACACACATACATGCCTACACACACACACACACACACACAGACTCACACATACACTGTTCAGTGAACGCCTGTTCTGGCATCTACTAAAAACCTCGTCTCTGAAATACAAGCTCACGTGAACACTCATTCAAGGAAGCATTCGTGCGTAAAAAACATACGTGCCAACACGCAGAGACTAAAGCCTAATGCCCCTCCCCCAGTGGAAGTACACACCCTTACATTCAAACTTTTTTGGGGTGGGGGTATATGCATACATTATAGACTGAGACTGCGCACAACGACAACCATTGTCGTTCACCTCTATCATCCTCACCGCACCAATAATTTGAGTTACGGAAAACATGTGTTTTGAAAACCAAACATAGAGGATATTGATTTTTTTTTTAAAATCTTTTTTATTATAAAAATAAGATAAATAAACAAAAAGAAAAAAGCTTGGGGAAATTTTATGAAAGAAAACAAAATTTTTAAGTTATCTATTTTCATTTCTTTCTTTTTTTAAATCTTTTTTTAATAAGATGAAATATTTTCATATTGGTAAGGTGTCTTCAATGTCAGACAGAGTCTAAAGGTTATAGGGTTCAAGTCTCGGCGAAGGTTATTTCTTTATTTTCTATCTCTGCTGCTTATTCAAAGAGAAAATAAATAAATAAATGAATAAATCGGTTAAAAAACAAAAAACAAAAGCAAAACAAACAAACAAACAAACAAAAAAGATCAATGATAAAAACTGAGATAAAACGTTTTCATCATTCCTTGACTTAGACGAGTATCTTGATTTTTGTTTTTTCGATTTTCTGAGTGTTTTAACCTCAGCCATTTGTTTGCATTCAGTTGAATGGCTATCTATCTATCTATCTATCTATCTATCTATCTATCTCAGTCTACCCACTACTCTCTGTTTCTCTTGCTATCTATCTATCTATCTATCTATGGATACAAACAGGACCACAGTCTATCTTTCCATTTTTAGCATAATGCATTCACACACAAATTCACACGTACATACACTCATACTGATCTGGGGATAATGCCTGTGGCGATTGCCTGCGACACCGAAATGAGTGAGTTCGAACTCCAGTCGAGCTAGCATGTTCACTTACGGACTAATTCTCTTTGGAAGGGTATGAACCTTCTCATACATCCAACCCTAAAAATGGTTTAAATAGAACCATTACTATTTTTCAACAAAGATGGCTTTGGCATTAAATAACCCGCGAAGATTAATATGTCATTAAAAAAAAGAAAGAAACCCATAAACATCGAGAGAAAGAGTTTGTTTGGTTCTATGGCATATCAACCCTTGTAAGTAATTTAATGCCAAATCCGGTTTATATATACGCGCGCGCGCACACACACACACACACACACACATATGTATATATATATATATATATATATATATATATATATCGAAGATGGTTGGTTAGTTGGGGTTTATGGCATATCAGCCTTTGTCGGTTATTTAACGCCAAATCTATTTTTAAATTGTCAGTTCTATTTCAAACTATTCAGTTTAGCTTGAGTACACAGTTTAATTGTCAAAAACATTTCTATTTCAAGCTATTCAATTTATTAAAATAGTTTTAATTCAAACAATTCAGTTTAGTATAAGTATAGTTTTTGTCATTACACAGTTAAAGATCAAAACAATTCTATATCAAACAATTCAGCTTAACGTAAGTAGACTTTCAATATGAAAGCAGCTTTATTTCAAGCAATTCAGTTTAGCATAAGTACGCAGTTTAAATGTAAATACACAGTTTAAATGTCAAAAACTTTCCATTTCAAACTATTCAGTTGAGTCAAAGAGTACTAATTCAAACAGTTCAGTTTAGCATAAGTATTTAACCCATAGATAGGACCCTTATCAGGTGCTACCAGTTCGGGCTAGGGTGGCCCTGAGAGCGATGGCGATAAAGGAGTGCTCCTCAATCCCCAAAGCTCCAGTATTAATGGAACCTCACCGTCGGATTCTTTAGTGTCATATGCAGGACACTCGTTGGGGGAGTCTTATTGCAGAGAAGCAATCGGTGGATTCTATAGCCGCAGCCGACTGGGCAAATATTCAAGATGATTTTTAAACAAATACTTCTTAGGAAGATTTTAATCAAACCAGAGCTCATTTGATTGCACACATTTAAATGGTTTCAAGTATTCCTATCGAACACTGATAATTCTATTTAGTATTAATCATTTGTTTGCGCACAAGTTTAAAGTATTGCTTTGTAACACGAACAATTCTACCCAAGACATTTGTTTGCATACAATTAAATGGTCATCTATCTATCTATCTATCTGATCTTCTTTTTCATGGAGTTATATATTCTTTTAATATTGGGTCAAGGAGATAGGGTGTCTGGATTTTTATGGAATTTTTCAAAATTTTCATTAGAAATTTCTCATCATTTCTTTGTCTGAATTATTTGCTCTGTATTTTAATTTATCATTATTTTACATTGAGCTCTCTATTAGATTATGAATTACAAGGATATTGAAAAAAAGAAAATCATAAAATAGAATCGTTCCCACCATTGTCAGATTTGGCTTTGGGTAATACACACACACACACACATATATATATGATTTGTAAGAGAATATTTTCTTATTGATAATTTTATCTTTAAATGAGTGTGAGCTAATTTGTTGACCTGCAATTGAGTATTACTTTTATTTGCAAACTGTTAAATTGTTTCAAGTAAACCTATCTAACACGAATGATTCCATACAGTATTAAATATGTTTGAACCCTCTTCAATAGTATTGCGACCAAACGCCAATAGTTTTATCTGCCTACAGTTAAATAATTATTGCGATGTAACACTATCAACTCTATTTGATATTAGTCATCTTTTTGCAGAGAGTTGAATGGTTAAAGTTTTATTTCATACATAGATGGGACCCTAACAATTACTATCACTCCAGGTCAGTGTGGACCTGGGAGTAATGACAATGAAGGAGTACTCTATATTCCTATATCTTCAGGACTGGAGCCTCGCCGTCAGATGCAGTTCATTGTCAAATCCATCATAATCGTTGGTGAGGGTTTCTTAACCCTCTGCCGAGATACAGTCGATGTATTCAACAGCCTCAGCTGACTGGGGTGAGAGAGAGAGAGAGGGAGAGAGGGAAGGAGAGAGAAAGAGAGAGAGAGAGAGAGAGAGAGAGAGAGAGAGAGAGAGGTGGGCGTGAAGGAGAATTAATGAAAGAATAGACGTTGGTAAATAAATTTAAAAAATTTGTTAATCTCGACTAGTTTCAGCCACAAACCATCATCAAAGGATGTTTATTTCTAGATTACTTGCCTTTCAAGACTGATAGACTTATTGACGCTTGGGGATTGGTATATTCGTCTGTACAAGAGTCGAAGAATGACGATATCTTAACAATTAAAATGAATTGGCTGTTGTTTAAAACATTTGCAAATTTGGAATTTTCGTTTCTCTCAAACTTGTTTAACAGGATAATCAGTCAATGAAAGGTGATGAATTTTTGAATAATGGATTTTTAAAACACACGCGTGCGCGACCCCCCCCCACAGTATGAATTAAAGAAAAGACGCAAAAGATGTTAAATAGATATTATAATTTACTTAATCCTGACTGCGTTCAGTCTTAAGACATCATCAGGCGTTGTTTATTTCAAGATTATTTATATTAATAAATAAATAAATAAAAAAGAAACTGATACCTCTACTCTCATGATTCATTAACTTTTTGGGGTAAAAAAAATTAAAATGTCAAAAATTCACGATTTAAAAAAATACATGAATTTTTATAACACGGTTTTCCAAATTGACAATATCTTCGAAAAAAAAAAAGCGATTAAAATTTTTTCTTTTTTTTTTTTTGCTGGTGTATTTAATTTAGTTGTCAAAATTTCTGCGACGAAGTTTGATGATTTTTATCATTAAGGGTTTTCGGACTATTGTCTTCATCTTTATTGTTATTTCCACGAGGTTTCGGCCGATATGTCCTCCGGCCTACTTTAGGTGTTTGTCGAACTCGGGAAACTTCACGGAACTTCGAACTACGTTCTTTATTGAATCCATGGTGATTTCCTGTTTTATTCCGTTAGCCATAACCGGGTACAAGTCTTAAGTATTCCTGTATTGTTACTTGCCTGCGGCCTCCAGATGACTGTCTCCTTAGAAGCTTAATGAACCAGCGCCTATAACCGTTACGCTATCTGTCCTGCTGGTATTTAACTTATTCTTTGTTCGTTTTGAGGAAATGTTTCAAAACGGAACATCCATCTACATGGCTTGATAATTATTATCGATAATTTAGTGACTCTTTTAAAGTCATGGTTTTGCTAGGCAGTTTAAATGAGATCAGTTTATTATAATTCAAACATATAATTCTGTATCTATTGTTATTTATTTTAAGATTGAAGAGTTATTCTGATTTTCCAGTATATTGGTTGGAGCAACATGTGCCATTCAAAAGGTAAATAAGGTTTTTGGCTATTGCAATTTGAGTCTTATTGTTTATAGAATTAGCATAACTTATGTGTTTAAAACAGAGTCTGTTTCTGTCTTTACAAGATTGGCAAAATTTTATAATTTTCTTTGTTGATTTGTTTTAGATATATTTGCTGTTTAAGATTTTGTTTCTATCCATCATATTTCTAAGAATTTTTAGACCAACAATATAAAGCATATATTGTTCTAGAAAAATTTTTTTAATCCAGATCTTATTTTATGGATTTCCTTGCAATTCTTAATAATTTGTCTTAGTCGCTCGTTTTAGTTTGGTTTCTTTCTTTAATGACAAATCAACTTTTGGGGGTTATTTAATGCCAAAGCCATTCTTGGAGAATGACAGTAGTAGTGCTATTTAGCTTATAGCAGAATATTTCTAGCGGAACGTTGCACAATCAAAATGGATATCACTAGGTACAATATCACTAAAACGAAATATACAAGGATTTTATTATTTCTTGTGGTTTAGTTTAGTGTTTTAATTTAATGACATGTCATCCTTCGAGGGATATCTAATGCCGAAGTCATCGTTTTAGAAGAACAACATTGGGGGATAAAAAGGTTCATACCTTTTCCAAGGGGATTAGTCCAAAAGTGAACGTAATAGTGCAACTGGAGTTTGAACTCGCTTACTCATTACTATTATGCCACTCTACTTGTCAAAGGAGGGTACTATGAATGTTGTCACCAAGGACATAATGTTTCTTTCCTTTATTTCAGAACAGGTCCTGGATGCAACACCCTACTAAGCAGCAGCTGTACGGCCTCCAACCACCCATCACGAAAATTATCAAAATTGGACGAAACAGACATGCAGGACACTGCTGGAGAAGTAGGGTCGAGCTCATAAGTGATTTACTCCTATGGGCCCCTTCACATGGCCGAGTAAAAACAAGGCGACGAGCTCGAACCTACAAAGAGCAGCTCTGTGAGGATATGAGGTGTAGTCCTGAAGACCTGCCGGAAGCGATGAACGATAGGGAGTGGTGGCCAAAAAACGTGCTGATGGCACGACAAGATGATGATGATGATGATTTCAATCACTATAAGGGTTTCATTTTTAGGATGGTGACAACTTAATAAATTTGATGTTCAATAGAATTTTGGTTGTAGCCATTTGCTATAAGATCTGTTTTGAGTTTGTTGATATGATTAAATAAGTCATTATTGTTGGAGCATATTATTCATACCCAAAGAGTGTGAGTTCAATACCCGGTGAAGGCAGTGGAGAACTTTCAGAGGGGAAATTAACAGGAGATAACTGATAACTGATATCCATTAAACATGGGTCGTGAAACTAGAACAGTTAACCCCGGTAAGCGAAATAAAGGGTTTGAATTCGACATTCCAACCACTTGAAGAAGCCTGGAACGATGTGTTAAACTTGGCAGTGAGGACGATTGTCCGAAAAATAAAAATAATGTACATATTATTCTTATCCAAAAAAAAACTTTTAAATATCCTCCTCCCTACTTAAGACACTGAACCTGAGAAGATTTAAAGTGGAGATGATTATATGAATCCGTTAGTTTAGTGTTATGCAGTTTTTTGTTGGTTTGGTTTGCTTTGCTTGTATGGCATGTCAACCATTCTAGGTAAGTTATTGCCAAATCTGTTTTTAAACAAACAGTTCTATTTCAAACAGATCAGTTTAGAGCAAGTACGCAGTTTAAATATCAAAAAAGTTTTATTTCAAACAATTTAGTCTTGTATAATCATTGAGTTTAGTTCTAATTAACCCATACATAGTATCCTGCAAGCGCTGGCAGTAAAGGGATACTCCGCATTCCCCAAAGCTTCAGCATTACTGGAGCCTCATCATCAGATTGCTTAGTGTCATGTCCAGGATACTCGTTGGGGGAGTATTACTCCTTTGCAGACATGCAGTCAGTGTATTCCTCAGCCCAAGCCGACTGGGCTTAGTTATTTGTTTTTGATAATATATTTATATATATATAGAGAGAGAGAGAGAGGGAGAGAGAGAGAGACAACAAAATATGAAATATAATATATGAAGTTTCCATATCAAAATTTTGTCGAATCAATCGTATTTCATGGTTAAGTAAATGAAATATGGTTGGTTGGTTGGTTGGATTTTATGGCATATCAACTTTTGTAGGTTATTTAATGCCAAATCTATTTTTACGCAAATTGTCAGTTCTATTTCAAACAATTCAGTTTAGCATGAGTACTCAGTTTAATTGTCAAAAAACATTTCTATTTCAACCTATTCAGTTTATTCAAACAGTTCTAATTCAGCTTATTCAGTTTAGTATACGTTCAGATTTTGTTTACACAGTTAAATGTCAAAATACTTCGATATTAAACAACTCAGTTTAGTGTGAGTAGAGTTTAAATGTCGAAACAAGTTCCATTTCAAACAATTTAGTTTAGCATTAGCACACAGTTTAAATGTAATTACTGCTTGTCAAAAACATTTCTATTTCAAGCTATTCAGTTTAGTCAAACAGTTCTAATTTAAACAATTCTGTTTAGCATAAGTATGCAGTTTAGTTCTATTTAACCCATAGATAGGGCCCTATTAGGTGCTACCATTCTGGGCCAGAGTGGACGAGGGAGCAATGACATTGAAGGGATGCTCCGCATCCCCCAAAGTCCCAGGTTCACTGGAACCTCACGATTAGATTGTTTAGTGTCATATCCGGAACACTCCTTGTGGGTGGTCTTACCCGTCTGCAGAGATAAAGTCGGTGTATTCTACAATCCCCGCCGACTGGGCGAGTAAATGAGGGAATTTTAGATTTTTGTTTTTCTCCATAAAAAGTAAGAAACCCTATCAATGAACCTAAACGAAAAAAGGCAGTCGCTATTAATTTCTGGATTTCCTCAAAATTACTCTCTCTCTGTCTCTCTCTCTCTCTCTGTCTCTGTCTCTGTCTCTCTGTCTCTCTCTCTCTCTCTCTCTCTTTATTTCATGATTGCAATAAAAAGACGAAAGGTTTTATTCATGATGAAAATTAAAACTTAAAAGATGGAAAACTAGCTAACCGGTTTCATTCCTCGCTCAACAGAGCTAAATCGAGAAAAATTTGCAATTAAAAAGAAGAAATATGTTGCGTGAGAAAAAAATATATATTGGCGACTACATCGAAATAATATCAAGTCCAAGCAGATATTCTCTCCGTTTACAAAGAGACTGCCTTCAGGACAAAATATGAATAGTCTCCAATATTTTTCGGAGTAATGAGGACTGTGTCTTGCTCAATATAAAAGGAAAAGTCAACACAGTTTATTGTTGACTTTTTCTTAGTACAATCACGGTTATTAATTAGGAGTTCTGCAATTGATGAACCGTACGTATTATTGAGAATATCAGTCGAGCCAAAATTATATATATATATATATATATATATATGTTTGTGTGTGTGTGTGTGTGTGTGTGTGTGTGTATGTTAGCGTATGACGGTGCAAAGACTGGGAACATAGGATAGCTTTTAATTTGTGGGGAATATTTCCATTATATATATATATATATATAAATGTGTGTGTGTGTGTGTGTGTGATGAAATAGAACCGACACTTCGATTCTATCTATTTTATCGCGGGCGCATTTAAGTTTTCGCTGTTTTTTTACTTCTGCTTGGAATAAATTCACGAAGGTACCGCATTTTCCCCCCAAGTAATTTCGGTCCCAGCTGGAGCCATCTTTGGGAATACAAATTATGAAATAACAAACACAATGACGGTTCATATACAGTGGAATTTACGTAAGAAAATGATTTTACTTGAAGAAGAATTGGCGGGAAAAGTATTAAAAGCATTTTAGAATGTATTCAAAGTTGATCTTATTTAAGGAAGGTATGATAATTTCAATGGTTGATAATAATAAAGATTTATATAGAAAGAGGGAAAAAATGAAGGAAGGAAGGAAGGAAGGAAGGAAGGAAGGAAACGAAAACAGAAAAAAATGATATAAAGAATATCCATGGTTTTCTTTAAAGTTTGTGTTCAGTCAAACTCAGAAATAAAAGAATTCACAAGTTTTATTTAAAAATTGTCCCAAAGTATTATTAATTATATTGGAAGGAACCCCCCACCCCACCCCAGAACAGCTGCTGTACGGCCACCTGCCTCACATCTCAAAAACGTTTCAATTAAATCGAACACACAGGGCACTGCTGGAGAAGGAAGGACGAAATCATAAACGACGTTTTCATATGAACTCCTGCACATAGACGTGCCAATGTTGGCCAACCAGCAAAGACCTTCTTACATTAGCTCTGTACAGACACAGGATGCAGTCTAGAAGACCTAATAAGAGCGATAGATGATAGGGATCCATGACGAGAGAGAATCAGAAAATTCCTTGCTGTTAGTCGACTTGATGATGACTATCATTATTAATATTATTATTATTATTATCTAGTCTCGCCTTTTCACATTCACGTTAGCAGGTGATCGTTCACTGGCGTCTAAGAGCAAGTCTCCTCAGGTCTAATGGACTCTTCTCGGTATTCTAACTGATCTTAACAATGATGTAGTCTGTATAGTCTCGATTCTTCTAATCTTTTCAGTCTTTTTCACAAGCCTTTTGTAACTGCTCTTTGCATTCCAGTTACAATTGGTACGACCG
The DNA here is from genome assembly GCA_963585895.1 of Sepioteuthis lessoniana. Classification (NCBI taxonomy): domain Eukaryota; kingdom Metazoa; phylum Mollusca; class Cephalopoda; order Myopsida; family Loliginidae; genus Sepioteuthis; species Sepioteuthis lessoniana. Next base: position 72,651,258 of record OY757910.1, on the reverse strand, counting down.
TCACCTTAATATTCTGCAGCTTTTTCAACTCTCTGGCAAAATCCAGGTATTTTTATATTCTTTTACTTTCTTTCATTTCCAGTTTTTGTTCCGCAGGTGTAGCAAAATCCACGAGCTGTTATGTTACTTTCTCCTCGACTTATATCAACACTAGTGTTGCATATTTGACAGAGCCGGGTGTTCCAGCTGCGTAAACAATCTGGTTGACGGATGCACCTCTATTAATAAGCGGAAGCACATCATAAGAGTGACAAGTGGAATACGTAGGCGTCGTGAAATTATACATACACGGTCCACAAAAGATACCTGGAGTCTTGAAGGGGTCAGTCTTCAATTTGAAGTCTTGGGTTTAGATACGGTCACTCACGGAGATTGGCCACTTGGCGCCCGGTGAGGCAACGACCCGCAGCGCCCTCTGGCCGGGAAGCAGAAGAGGAAAAGTGTAAAGATCCTGAAGATTACACAGCGTGGTATGGTCAAGAGAAGTTATAGCAGTGTCAAGTCTTTAAAGTCTTCTAGCCTAAGTCAAGTGATTCATTTATATCTCAAAGACTGAAAAGATTTTTTGGGTCTCATTTTCCTGGACGGGTTCTGGATTTTACATCTGGTAGGATGGTCGAATTTTAAATCTTTGCACAATTCTGTTTTCTAGATGTTGTTGTTTTCTATTTGTTTTTAGTGTTTTCATTGCTATTACTAGCTACTGTATTTAGTCTTTCCTTGTTCTTCTTTGAGAATTCTTCAAATTGTGGCATCCAGGTAATCCTCAATGTTGGCGAGTCCTCTTATTCATTCTTTACAAGACACACATAGTCTGTGTCATCTCTCGGGTGTAAGGCCGTGTACGCCATCAATTTTTATTATTATTATTATCATTATCCCTTGTGAGTTTTTCACAACAGGGTTAGCAAGTCTCTTCATGTTTCCAGGACTCTTCTCAGTATTCTGGCCGATCTTAACAATGGATTGGATAGTCTCAACTCGTCCACCGATTTCCAACTCTTCTAGCTCCCTTACCAAGCATTTGTGGATCGTTCCAAGCTCCCCAATTACAAGTATCATTGTCACCTTCGTGTTCCATAGCTTTTTTTAGTTCTCTGACAAGGTCTAAGTACTAGTCTTTTCGTTTTCTTTGATTTTCACACAGTAGTCTGCAGGAATAATAATAATAATAATAATAATAATAATAATAATAATAATAATAATAATAATAATAATAATAATAATAATTGTTATTATTTTTATTTTTATTTTTATCATTTAATTTGGTAATGATTAATGCTGGTTCCAAAGTACAAGAGTACTGGTGCTGGTAATTCTAATATGTCAAACAGAAGGCGTAGATTGTGCTTCGTGTAACTGAAAAGTTGAAAGATGTCAGATGTCTAATTTACTATCCACTGCTTTTACAATTACTCGAGTTTGTTATTATAATTCTATTTTTTATATTAGTAGACGAAGTATAGAGTTGAATATAATATGGGAACCAATAATTAAAAAGGTTAGATGAAAAAAATCTGAATATGAGCACAGGTAAAAAAAATCATTCATAATCGTAGTAATCTTAGTCAAGTAAGAACATTAATGTTGTATAGCCACATAATACAGCTATACAATACATATACAAATATAAGCGGAAACATAGTCAACAATAATGACGACTTCAATGAACGAACGAAAACACTTCTTTATAAAAATATACCTCTCACACTTTATTCTCGAAAGGGTTGCGAAAGGGTTGTGAAAGGGTTGATGTTGGTTATTTATGAGAGGTGAGTTAGAGACGGGGACAGACTGCTACATATTGACCCAAAGTTCTTCTGAAGACAGTAGCATTTCTTCCGCATTCTGGCTGGGCTGCGCAACCGTGGGTCACTGAGTGCTCCAAGCCCTCAGTTTGCAAGCTGATTCTCACGCTGGGATCTTGTCCCCAACTGACTCCAACTGCAACTGAAACTCCAACTGACAGATTCGAGCCGTATGTGGCACCTGGTTGTATAATTGCTTGACGTTCACCTGCTTCCTGAGGGCGTACGCATCTGCACCGAATTCAACCACGTTCACAGGTCAAGGTGATATTCCGATATCTTCGACCGGATGCAACTATTTCGCTGTTTTTCCGCTTATTTACACAGGTGCATCTCTTGATTGACGGCTCGATCGAGGGTCAATATGTTACATTAAGTTTATAAGTCCCCCAAATTCACCCTAAACTGTCCAGCAGGACACATAGCGTAACGGTTATAAGCTTCTAAGGAGACAATCATCTGGAGGTTGCAGGCGAGTAGCAATACAAGAATACTTAAAACTTGTACCCGGTTATGGTTAACGGAATCAGAACAGACGATCCCCATGGATTCAATAAAAGGACGTAGTTCGAAGTTCCGTGAAGGTTCCCGAGTTCTACAAACACGTGAAGAAGGCCGAAGGACATCTCGGCCGAAACGTTGAGGAAATAACAATAAAGAAGAAGACAATAGTCTGAACCCCCTTAATGATAAAAATCATCAAGCTTCGTCTCAGAAATTTAGACAACTATTTTTTTGTTCTTCATTTTAGTTGTGCCTAATTTACCTGTGAACGTTTATCATATCTATTGTTTAGAAAGATCACGAAACAAAAAAAACAAAACAAAACAAAAAACTTCGGACAGCTTCGTGTAGCTTCGTACAGCTTCGTACACTTTGCAATTTTAGACATCAGCTGGGGATCATATAAACATGCCCACAACCGGTAAAGTCGAACTACAATTTACCTTGATAGGACAACCACTCTGGGAGAAGGAAAAATTCTCAATACAAAACCTGAAGGATGTGTGGCGCATTGATACACTATTCCTGTTATCAACTCATCGAAAAGTGTGGTTCTATACACGCCTTTATCACTTGCCAGTATAGCCAATCCAAAGATTCACGTCGATTTACATGTATATATTTGTCCTGTCGGCTAAGGCCGTAGAATACACCGACTGCGTCTTTGCAGGGGGGTAAGACTTCCCCAATGAGTGTCCTGAATATGACACTAAACAATCTGATAGTGAAGCTCCAGTAATGCTGGAGCTTGGGGGGAATGCAGAGTACCCCTTCATCGCCATCGTTCCCACGTCCACTCTGACCTCGAGTGGTATCACCTGAGAGGGTCCTATCTATGGGTCAAATAGAACTCAACTGCGTATTTATGCTAAACTGAATTGTTTGAAATAGAACTGTTTGATAAAACTTTAAAACATATTTTTGACATTGAATTTGTGTACTTACGCCAAATTGAATTGTTTGAAATGGAACTGTTTACTTGTATAAAAATGGATTTGACATTAAATAACCTACAAAGGTTGATATGCCATAAAACCCAAACAAACGAACAAACAAACGAATGAAACTGGAAAACATAACCACTGATAAGTGGGAACCACAGTATATTAGTTCATTTTTACTGGTAACCTTGTCTTTTAACTGATGTTTCTTTTTCGTTATTCAGTTCATTTTTCATCAGCTTTCTTCATTTTTATTGTTTTTATCACAATATCATAGTCAATACAAACTTCGGCAACTGCATTGTCTGAAGTTTTGAGATGAAATGTTTTTGTCAACTAGTATTTTTTAACTGTTGTCTTTGTCTTTATCATCTTTAATATAATGTTTCAGACTACATGTTTTTCAATTTTTCGCAATAGTATATATATATATATATATATATATATATATATATATATATATATATATATATATATATTCTATTTTGCACACAGTCAAACAATTCCAAGTATCTCTGTAGAGTACTAATATTACTCATTCCTTTACACACAGTTCAATGATTCCAAGTATTGTTAGGTATATCATAAACAATTCAAGTAAACATCAATGATTTGTGTGGTGTGGTTTAGTTTATTGGCATATCAACCATTGTAGGTTATTTAATGTCAAATTATTTTATACACATATATTAGATATAAGATTTCTAAACACATTTTGGGAATAACATTTTTAAACGAGCCTGAGGTCATTAATTTTTTCACGTAGTTAAATGGTTCAATCAATTTACGAATGATTCGATTTATATTTAATCATTTATTTCCTCACAATTTAATGTTTTCAACTATTGCTTTATATTACTGATAATTCAATAAAACATCAGTCATTTGTTTACACACAGTTAAATGTAAAAATTGTTCTGTTTCAAACAATTCAATAAAGCATGTCAACAAAGTTAAATGGTTCCAGGTAAACAGACAATTCAATTAAACATCAATCAATAGGGGTAGCCTAGGGGTTAGAGTGTTCGCCAATGGCCCGGGAGACCTGGGTTCAATCCCAGGTCGAGTCATACCAAAGACTCAAAAAATGGTACTTGATGCTTCCTTGCTTAGCACTCAGCATTATAAGGTACGGATCAAGGGTAAAGTAGAGCAATCCAGGAAAGGAGTAGCGCCCTCCCCTACACATTGGTGTAGTAGCTATCGAAAAGGGAGCCTTCGGGTTACCCTCGACTATGGTCGCCAACTTAATAGATGAAAAAATGAATAAATAAGGAGACACATCTGGATAAAAAAACAATTGAATAAAAAGACACTAATAGATAAAAACATGAATTAATATGGAGACACTAAGATGAAAAAATGAATGAATAAGGGGACACTACTGGACAAAAATAAAAAAAGAATAATGAGACACTGATAAAAAAAATGAACGAATAAGGAGACACTACTGGATAAAAAAATGAATGAAATTGGAGACACAAAGATATAAAAAAATGGCTCAATAAGGGGACACTACTGGACACAAAATGAATGAATAAGGATACACTACTGGATAAAAAAATTAATAAATAAGGAGACACTAATAGATGAAAAATGAATTAATAAGGAGACACTAATAGATTGAAAAAATGAATAAGGTGACACAAATGGATACAATAAACGAATATACAAAAATAGGAAAAAACAACAAAAGAAGAAAATTTGCAAAATTTTTCAGTTTCTTTCAACTTCTGGATTGTTTCTCTTTTTCCTTTTTTTTCTTCATCGTTTTTTTTCTGTGTCGTTTTCTTTCATGTAACGCTTTTTAAATTTTTTTCCATCTGTCTTTTACTTCAGTTCTCTCAATAATTTTTTTTTGTATTTTTATCATTTCATTATATTATTCTTTATCCTTCTCTCTTCTTCTTGTTGCTCTCTCTATTCCTTTTCTCATTTCTCTAATTTTTACCCTCCCTCTTTTCTGCATTTTATTTCGACGTACCCCATTCTCTCCTCCTTTCCCTTACTCCCTTTTGCTCTCTTTCTCTCTCGTTTTTCTTTCTTTCTTTCTTTCTTTCTTTCTTTCTTTCTTCCACCACATTTTTCTATTATTTTCTTTCTTTTCCCTCTCTCTCTCTCTCTCTCTCTCTCTCTCTCTCTCTCTCTCTCTCTCTCTCTCTCTCTCTCCATATATTCATAACATTTTTTTCATTCTCTCCCACATTGACTCTGTGATTACTTTTCTCTCCATCACTTCTTTTTTCTATATATGTCTCCCTTTTTTGTCTTTTTTACTTTCTTTGCTTATTCCCTTCCTGACTCTTCATCCCTTTTTTTCTCCCGTTTCTTACCTGGTTTTCTCATATTTCAACTCTCTCTCTTTCCATACTCTCTCTCTCTCTTTCTCTTTCTCTCTCTCTCTCTCTCTCTCTCTCTCTCTCTCTCTCTTCATTACACATTTACCCTTTTTTCTGTTTTGTGTCCCCTCTCTTCAACTGCCTTTCCTTCTCTTCATCACATCTTCATTCTCTTTATCCTTTATTCACTCCCACTGAAATCCTACCAATAGCATCTTCAAAAAGAAATCTCTGCAGCAATGAGACCCAGCAACCCCACTCACGTTCTTTACTGCTACTGCTGAACAACAGCCTCCTCCACCCTGTCATCCATCAGAACGAACACAACCCCCTACCTGTCACCCGTCATCATATCATCACGCCGCACGAGATTGATCAAGAATTCCATTTGATAGGACATTCCGCGCCAACGGAAAGAGACGGCGTTTTAGCAACAAGGATGGGGAAGTGGGGTAGGATGGGTGAGAGGAGTTCCCGGATGTTGGCGATAGATGTTAGGCTAGGTGCAAGCGGGTTCGATGTGCGGATTGGGGGTTGGTTTGGTTCAGGAGAAAAAAGTGAAAGAAGAAAGAGATGAGGAGGATGAAGAGGAGGAGAAGAGAAGAGGCGTGAGAAAGAAGGAAAGAGAGGAAAATGAATAGTGAAATGTGAAGAACAAATGAAGAAGACAGAATGACAGAATGAGAGAAAAGGATCAGAAAAAAACGTATAGATGAGGAGAGAAAAAAGAAAAGAAATGGGATCTAAAGAAAGACAAATTTACAAGAAACAGAAAGGAATGAAAAGAAAGAAAGAAAGAAAGAAAGAAAGAATTTATAGAACAATTAGAATAGATAATTACTGACAATAATTTGTAAAAAGTCAAAATAGAACAAGAACCACTCAGTGAGAAGCGAAATCATTATAATAATGCCAAAATCATCCTTGTAGAAGAACAGTAGTGGTACTATTTAAACTTGTGGCACAGTCGACTACAACAGTAGAATACACCGACTGCATCTCTGCAGAGGATTAGGACTCCCTTAACGAGTGTCCTGCATATGACACTAAACAATCTGATGGTGTGGCTCCAGTAATGCTGGAGCTTTGGGTAACGCGGAGTACCTATTCATTGCTACCACTACCAGGTCCGATCAAGCCCGTAGTGGTAGCACTTGATAGGGTCCTATATTTAGGTCAAATAGAACTGTTTTACATTTAAACTGCGTGCACGCAAATGACTTATATTTAACTGAATTGCTTGAAATAGAAGTGTTTGATCACTCAACTGAGTGTAAACAAATGACTGACTTCTAATTGAATTGTTTGTGATACATAGCAATAATTGGAACCATTTAACTTAGTTTACGTACTAAATTGAATTGTTTGATCATTTTACTGTGAGTAAACGAGAGACTGATATTTACTTGGATTGCTACTGTTGAATAGAAATACTTGAAAAAATTCCACTGTGAGCAAATAAATGATTAATAGTAAATAAAACTCTTCTTATTTGATAGGAATAAGGGAAACCATTTAACTGTGTGCAAAAAAGACAATTTACCTCAGGCTCGTTTAAAAATATTATCAACAAAATGTGTTTAGAAATTATATATCTAATATATATGTATAAAAAGGATTTGGCATTAAATAACCTACAATGGTTGATATATAATTAAACCAAACCAAATTATTTTTATCCAGTCGGTTGGGGCTGTAGAATACACCGACTGCTTTTTTGCAGAGGTGTAAGATACCACTCCAACGCATGTCCTGATATGACACTAAACAATATGATGGTGAATTTCTTGTAATGCTGGAGCTTTGAGGAATGCGAAGTACCCCCTCATTGCCATCGCTCCCAGGTCCACTCTGGCCTGGAGTGATAGCACCTAAAAGGGTCTTATCTCTGTGTCAAATAGAACAAAACAGTGTACTTATACTAAACTGAATAGTTTGAAATGGAACTGTTTTTGGCATTTAAACTGCGTACTTATGCCCAACTTAACTGTTTGAAACAGAACTGTTTTTTATGCTAAACTGAATTGTTTGAAATAGAACTGTTTTGATATTGAATCTGTGTACTTATGCTAAACTCATTTCTTTGAAGCTATTATCAGAATGACTTAATTCGTCGTTAAATGACCCGAAAAAGTTCATACGCAGTAAAACAAAACAAATCTATTTAAACCATAATTTGGTGGTGTTACGTTTATCATAAGTACACAGTTTAGTTCTATTTGATCCATAGATAGGACCCTATATGGTACTACCACTCCGGACTTGAGTGAACCTTGGAACGATGGCAATGAAGCGCTACTACGCATTCCCTAACGCGCCAAGACTGGAGCCTCACCATCAGATTGTTTACTGTCAAATCCTGGACACTCGTTGGGGGAGTCTTACCCTTCTGCAGAGATGCAGTCGATGTATTCTTCAGCCGACTGGGCCAGAAGAAAAAGAAGAAAAAAAAGAAGGAAATAAAGAATGAAAGAAATGAAGAAATAATATTCTTCACTGCTTCAACTAAAGGGAATAGGTAGCGACAAAGAAGACGAGAAATAAATTACGAGAAAAAGAAAGAAAATCTTAATGACAATATATATACATATGTAAGGCATTAAAGGCAAGGGGACGATAACCCCCACAAACTATTACGGACGCCAACTATACAGATTACACAGTACTTCTAGCAAGTACACCTACCCAAGCTGAATCCATGCTGCATAGGCAGTAGGTGGCATTGGCCTCCACGTGAATGCTGACAAAAGAGAGTATATGAGTTTTCATCAAAAAGGAGTGATTTTCTGAAACCTGTGGTCAAGTTCACGTTCCTCGGAAGAAGCGTCTCATCGACAGAAAATGACATTAATATGCGACTAGTGAAGGCATGGACTGCTATCGATAGATTATCGATCTAACGGAAGTCAGACAAACCCGATAAAATGAAATGCAATTTCTTCCTAGAAGCGGTCGTGTCAATTCTACTATACGGATGCACCACATGGACGCTGACTAAGCGTATAAAGAAAAAGCTAGACGGTAACTGCACAAGAATGCTACAAGCCATATTGAACAAATCCTTACGCAACATACCTTAAAACAGCACCTGTACAGTCACCTACCTTCCATCTGCTAAAGCCATCCAAATAAGACGAACAAGACACTGCCGGAGAAGTAAGGATGAACTCATAAGTGACCTTCTTTAATGGACCCTTTCACACGGACGAGCGAGTGTTGGACAGCCAATAAGAACTGATTTACAACAGCTGTGTACGGACACAGGATGTAGTTTAGAAGACCTACCGGAAGCGATGAATGATAGAGGCAAATGGCAAGAGATAGTCAAGGAAATCCATGCTAGCAGCACAACATGATTATATATATATATATATATATATATATATATATATATATATATATATTACTTTTTTGATCACTGTACTTTCTACCTTTCACGTTGAAAATAATGTCATCATCAAGCGTTTGAAACACTTTAAAAAAATCTTATTTGAATAGTTTATGGAGATTTCTCCCTAAACTTTGCTCCATGGTCGGATATACCAGGAGATAGCAATCAAATGATATGCACTTTGTATAAAGGCGTTGGTTAGATCCAGTGACATACCCAAAAGAGTGTGAGTTCAATACCCAGTGAAGGCAGTGGAGAACTTTCAGAGAGGAAATTAACAGGAGATTATTGATAAAGGACATCCATTAAACGTGGCTCGTGGAACTTGAACAGTCTACCCCGGTGAGCGAAATAAAGGACTAAGCACGTCATTCCAACCACCAGAAGAATGCCGGAGCGTATAACGGCCGAAACGTTGTGATAAACTTTGCGACAAAGATGAGGAAAACAGTTCGAAAAATGTAAATAACGTAAAAGAATTATAATTCGATGAAAACTCCAAGGTGAACATACTCTTGGATTCGTTAAAAGTAACACTCAAGAAAATACCAAATCAAGAAACGCCAGGCCATGATGATATTTATGGATTCTAGTTTTAAGAATTCACGTCCATCAACGACAGATTGGCCTTCCAACTAAGTAAATGCTTGCAAGACGCAAAGCTATGCTGATACTGAAAGACCCTGCAAAAGGGACTACCCCTTACAACTCTAGACCGATAACGTGTTTACCTATGATGTGGAAAATTCTGACAGCACGAACGAGAGAAAAAATCTATTACTCTCTCATATACCATGGAATTTTTGCGGAAGAACACAAAGGATTCGACAGGGGAACAAGGGGAACAAATTACTGGTTATATACAGACCAACACATCTTCAAAGAAGTCAAAAGGGCCGGGAGAATGTAGTCATGGCATGGATGGACTATTAAAAGGCAAATTTGGATAACAGAATTTCAGAAAATTTACAAAATATCTGACAAAATCATAAATTTCATCATCAGTGCTATGGAAAACTGGTGGGTATAATTGACAACACAGGTACAAACCCTAGCACAAGGATAAATCCATAGAGGTGTCTTTAACAATTACTATTTATAGCAATGAGGCCACTCAACTATAGCTGCAGAATACACTGAATGCATCTTTGCAGAAGAGTAAGATTCCCCCCACCCACAACGAGTTTCCTGAATATAACATTACACAATCTGATGGTAAGGCTTCAGTAATGTTGGAGCTTTCGAGAATGCAGAGTGCCCCTTTATTGCCATCAATCCATGGTCCACTCTAGCTTTAAGTGGTAGCACTTGATAGGGTGCTGTCTATGGGTCAAATAGAACTAAACAGTGTACTTATGCTAAGCTGAATTGATTAAAATACAACTGTTTTTTAATTTAACTGTGAGTAAACAAAAAAACTACTTATGCTAAACTGAATTGTTTGAAATAGAACTGTTTTTGGCATTTAAATTGTGTACTTATCGTAAACTGAATTGTTCCAAATACGACTGTTTTTTTAATTTAACTGTGTGTAAACAAAAATCTGTACTTGTTTGAAATAAAACTGTCTATATGTATAAAAATCGATTAGGCGTTAAATAACCTACAATGGTTGGTATGCCATAAAATCAAGTCAAACCAAACCATGCTACTCAACTACATAGGAAATGCTCGTGCAGGTGGGGCTAGGAATTTATTAAACCACAATAATAGATTAATCATCTTTTGTACATGGACAATATGAATGTATTTGTAAAAGAACTGGAAACCCTGATTCAAAAATAAGAATATACAGCCAGGATATCAGGATGGAATTGAATGATGAAAAATGTACCACGTTCTTAATGAAGGGTAGAAAATGACTAACAGAATGAAACGAATTCGTAAATCAGGAATGCATTAGAACGCTTGGAGAAAAGGAAAATTACAAATACATGAGAATACAAGAAGACCCGCTCAAACAAGTGGAGATAAAATAAGAAATAAGAAAAGAATACCTCAGAAGAACGAGAAAGCTATATAGAGAGGTAATTTCATCAAAGGGGTAAACATCTGGGTAGTCCTTAGTGTAAAATACTCTGGATCATTCCTAAAAATGGAAAAAGGAAGAACTTAGACAAATGGATTAGAAGATAAGATATTTGATGACAGCGCACAAGGCTTTATGTCCGAAAGATGAAACAGACAGACTCTATGGAAAAAGAGGACTCGCCAGCGTTCAGGTTTGCGTTCATACATCAATACTAGGACTCAGGGACAAGACTGTAAAGAGCAAAAAACGATTAATTACAGCAGTCAATAACAACATTAGCAATATAAGTACGGACAGAAGAACAACAAAAACTAGGAGACAGAAATGAAAAGAAAAACAACTTTACGGATATTTCAAGCGACAAACTAGCGATATTGCTCACGACTTTGCTATTTCAACGGATTGAAAAATAAGAGCAATAGACTTGATATAATCGTTAAGAATAATAAAAAAACTTGCCTTGTAATTACTATACCAATTCCAACAGATGTTAAAATATCAGTAATACCTACTGGGTGAATCCTGAGTAAGATCAATAAAGTGGACAGATAGACACATCAACAAGATACCTGGTAGTCCCGGCCAATAGGAAATGCAAACAATTGCACTTAGCGGAAATGCTCATCTCCTCTGGAGAATACAATTAATGCAAATGAAAAGCATTAGGCAAAAGATGGTTAATTGGTTGGTTGGTTGGTTGGTTGGCTTGGTTTTATAACATATCAACCCTTTTAGTTTATTTAATAACAAACCCTCTTTATACATATATTAAATATATATGACTTATATTAAAAAGTTTGTTGGTGAAATTTTTTACACGAGCCAGAGCTCATTTGTTTGGGCACTGCTAAATTACTATCTAACACTAATTGTTTTTTGTACACACAGATTGGTTCAGGTTTTGCTATCTAACACTAATAGTTTTATGCACGCACAGATGGGTTTAATGTACGCACAGATGGGTTTAAGTGTTGCTAACACTAATAGTTTTATGTACGCACAGATGGGTTTAAGTGTTGCTATCTAACGCTAATAGTTTTATGTACGCACAGATGGGTTTAAGTGTTGCTATCTAACACTAATAGTTTTATGTACGCACAGATGGGTTTAAGTGTTGCTATCTAACACTAATAGTTTTATGTACGCACAGATGGGTTTAAGTGTTGCTATCTAATACTAATAGTTTTATGTACGCACAGATGGGTTTAAGTGTTGCTATCTAATGCTAATAGTTTCATTTGCACTCAGTTCGAGGGGTTTAAGAGTTGCTATCTAACATTAATATTTTTATGTGCACGTGGATAGATTTAAATGTTATCTAACACAAATAGTTTTATTTGCACACAGATCAGTTAAAGTGTTGCTACGTAACATTAATTGTTTCATGTGCACACAGGTAGATGGATTTAAGTGTTGCTGTCTAACTCTAATAGTTTTATTTGCCTACAGTTTAACCCTTTCAAGTATTGCTATTTAACATTAATAATTCAATTCAAATTTATTCATTCGTCTGCATACAGTTGAACTGTTCCAAGTATTACTTTGCCATACTAATACCAGTCATATGTTTTCCTACGTTTGTTTTAAGTATAGAAAATGATAAAACAGTTTTATTTGAGCCATAAACGAGACCCTATCAAGTACTAACAGATGAGCCTCGGAGTAATGGCATTGAAGAGGTACGCTACATTTCCCAAAGCTCCAGGACTGGAGCCTCACCATCGGATTGTTTAGTTTCATATACAGGACACTCGTAGGGTGGGGGTCTTACTTTAAGCGCCTCGGGAGTAATGGTTAGCAAGCTAGACTAGCACATTTACACAAGCGAGTTCGAGTCTCGTTGGGTACCCCATTTATATGGCCTTGCACTACGTCTAAACAAAAAGCTTAGTAAATTACTTCTCTGCAGAAAAGCAGTCGGCATATTCTACAGCCCCAGTTGGATGGGTTCAAAAAGGAATTAAAAAAAGAATGACGGAGGAAAAGAAGAAATAACAATAGCAAAAAAAAGAAAAAAAAGAAAGAGAATTGTAATGATTAATTCCGAATAAAGCGACAGAAAAGAAAAAGCAAAGGAAAGAAGATTTGAATGGAACTGAGAAAGAAAAAGCAAAGGAAAGAGAAGTTGAACGGAACTGAAGAAGAAAAAGCAAAGGAAAGAGAAGTTGAACGGAACTGAGGAAGAAAAAGCAAAAGAAAGAGAAGTTGAACGGAACTGAGGAAGAAAAAGAAAAGAAAAAAAGAAGTTGAACGGAACTGAGAAAGAAAAAGAAAAGGAAAGAGAAGTTGAACGGAACTGAGGAAGAAAAAGCAAAGGAAAAAGAAGTTGAACGGAACTGAGAAAGAAAAAGCAAAGGAAAGAGAAGTTGAACGGAACTGAGAAAGAAAAAAGCAAAGGAAAGAGAAGTTGAACGGAACTGAGAAAGAAAAAGCAAAGAAAAGATAAGTGGAACGGAACTGAGAAAGAAAAAGCAAAGGAAAGAGAAGTTGAACGGAACTGAGGAAGAAAAAGAAAGGAAAGAGAAGTTAAACGGAACTGAGGAAAAAAAAGAAAAGGAAAGAGAAGTTGAACGGAACTGAGGAAGAAAAAGCAAAGGAAAGAGAAGTTGAACGGAACTGAGGAAGAAAAAGCAAAAGAAAAAGAAGTTGAAAGGAACAGAAGAAGAAAAAGCAAAGGAAAGAGAAGTTGAACGGAACTGAGAAAGAAAAAGCAAAGGAAAGAGAAGTTGAACGGAACTGAGGAAGAAAAAGCAAAGGAAAGAGAAGTTGAACGGAACTGAGAAAAAAAAGCAAAGGAAAGAGAAGTTGAACGAAACTGAGGAAGAAAAAGCAAAGGAAAGAGAAGTTGAACGAAACTGAGGAAGAAAAAGCAAAGAAAAGATAAGTTGAACGGAACTGAGAAAGAAAAAGCAAAGGAAAGAGAAGTTGAACGGAACTGAGAAAGAAAAGGAAAAGAAAAGAGAAGTTGAACGGAACTGAGGAAAAAAAAGAAAAGGAAAGAAAAGTTGAACGGAACTGAGGAAGAAAAAGCAAAGGAAAGAGAAGTTGAACGGAACTGAGGAAGAAAAAGCAAAGGAAAGAGAAGTTGAAAGGAACAGAAGAAGAAAAAGCAAAGGAAAGATAAGTTGAACGGAACTGAGAAAGAAAAAGCAAAGGAAAGAGAAGTTGAACGGAACTGAGGAAGAAAAAGCAAATGAAAGAGAAGTTGAACGAAACTGAGGAAGAAAAAGCAAAGGAAAGAGAAGTTGAACGGAACTGAGGAAGAAAAAGCAAAAGAAAGAGAAGTTGAACGGAACTGAGGAAGAAAAAGAAAAGAAAAGAGAAGTTGAACGGAACTGAGGAAGAAAAAGCAAGAGACAGAGAAGTTGAACGGAACTGAGGAAGAAAAAGCAAAGGAAAAAGAAGTTGAACGGAACTGAGGAAGAAAAAGCAAAGCAAAGAGAAGTTGAACGGAACTGAGGAAGAAAAAGCAAAGAAAAGAGAAGTTGAACGGAACTGAGAAAGAAAACGCAAAGGAAAGATAAGTTGTACGGAACTGAGGAAGAAAAACAAAGGAAAGAGAAGTTGAACGGAACTGAGGAAGAAAAAGAAAAGAAATGAGAATTTGAACGGAACTGAGGAAGAAAAAGAAAAGGAAAGAGAAGTTGAACGGAACTGAGGAAGAAAAAGCAAAGGAAAGAGTAGTTGAACGGAACTGAGGAAGAAAAAGCAAAGGAAAGAGAAGTTGAACGGAACTGAGAAAGAAAAACCCAAGGAAAGAGAAGTTGAACGGAACTGAGGAAGAAAAAGCAAAGGAAAGAGACGTTGAACGGAACTGAGCAAGAAAAACCAAAGGAAAGAGAAGTTGAACGGAACTGAGAAAAAAAAAGCAAAGGAAAGAGAAGTTGAACGGAACCGAGGAAGAAAAAACAAAGGAAAGAGAAGTTGAACGGAACTGAGAAAAAAAAGCAAAGGAAAGAGAAGTTGAACGGAACTGAGAAAAAAAAAAGCAAAGGAAAGAGAAGTTGAACGGAACTGAGAAAGAAAAAGCAAAGGAAAGAGAAGTTGAACGGAACTGAGAAAGAAAAAGCAAAGGAAAGAGAAGTTGAACGGAACTGAAGGAATAAAAAACAAAGGAAAGATAAGTTGAACGGAAATGAGGAAGAAAAAGAAAAGAAAAGAGAAGTTGAACGGAACTGAGGAAGAAAAAGAAAAGGAAAGAGAAGTTGAACGGAACTGAGGAAGAAAAAGCAAAGGAAACAGTAGTTGAACGGAACTGAGGAAGAAAAAGCAAAGGAAAGAGAAGTTGAACGGAACTGAGAAAGAAAAACCCAAGGAAAGAGAAGTTGAACGGAACTGAGAAAGAAAAAGCAAAGGAAAGAGACGTTGAACGGAACTGAGGAAGAAAAAGCAAAGGGAAGAGAAGTTGAACGGAACTGAGAAAGAAAAAGCAAAGGAAACAGAAGTTGAACAGAACTGAGAAAGAAAAAGCAAAGGAAAGAGAAGTTGAACGGAACTGAGGAAGAAAATACAAAGGAAAGTGAAGTTGAACGGAACTGAGAAAAAAAAGCAAAGGAAAGAGAAGTTGAACGGAACTGCGGAAAAAAAAGCAAAGGGAAGAGAAGTTGAACGGAACTGAGAAAGAAAAAGCAAAGGAAACAGAAGTTGAACAGAACTGAGAAAGAAAAAGCAAAGGAAAGAGAAGTTGAACGGAACTGAGGAAGAAAAAGCAAAGGAAAGAGAAGTTGAACGGAACTGAGAAAGAAAAAGCAAAGGAAAGAGAAGTTGAACGGAACTGAGGAAGAAAAAGCAAAGGAAAGAGAAGTTGAATGGAACTGAGGAAGAAAAAGCAAAGGAAACAATAGTGCGCAGAAAATAAAAAGGGCAATTGTAACGAAAAAAAGAAAGAAAAAGGTGTAAGAAAAAAACAAAAAAGAAAAAAAACAACAACAAACAAACAAAAGACCAACAGTCTAAAGAAAAAAGAAAGAAGCCCGAGAGAAGAGAAAAAAAAAAGCGGGTCGAAAGAAAAAAAAAATGGAGTGAATGGAAAAATAATACCAAAAAAAAACTTTGGCAAAAGACATAAATGCTTCGAATAAATATAATCACTATTTTTCCTCACATGAGGTCTCGGGTAAACTTCTAGTGAAGGATTGTAAAAAACCGAAAGTAACGCTGAAAATTGAATAATGATAATAATAATAATGATAATAATAATAATAATGATAATAACAACAATAATAATGATAATAATAATAATGATAATAACAACAGTAATAATGATAATAATAATGTAAAAAGGGGTGAAAGGCGTGGAGAGAAAGAAAAGTAAGAGAGAAGGAAGACGTAAGAGCATGAAGCGTAAAGGAGAGAAAAAAAAACAGATTGAAAGAATTATTAGAGAGGGGGTAAAAACGAAAATGGACAAAGATTTGAAAGTGAATATAATGATCAAAATGTGGAAGAGTCATTTTCAAATTCATGTAGACCACCCGTGTCGCTTATGCAAGGGTGACAGTCTGCTAAACACCCTCTGAATGTACCCATTGCATTTACATATGCATTTAGGGATGGGGAGAGGAAGAGGAGGAATGGAAAAGAAAGAAAGAAAGAAAGAAAGAAAGAACTGCGATGAATGAAGCAGCGGATGAGAAAGAAAGAAAGAAAGAAAGAAAGAAAGAAAGAAAGAACTGCGATGAATGAAGCAGCGGATGAGAAAGAAAGAAAGAAAGAAAGAAAGAAAGAAAGAAAGAAAGAAAGTGAGCGAAGATGCCGGTTAAGAAAGAAAGAAAGAACTGCGATGAATGAAGCAGCGGATGAAAAAGAAAGAAAGAAAGAAAGAAAGAAAGAACTGCGATGAATGAAGCAGCGGATGAGAAAGAAAGAAAGAAAGAAAGAAAGAAAGAAAGAACTGCGATGAATGAAGCAGCGGATGAGAAAGAAAGAAAGAAAGAAAGAAAGAAAGTGAGCGAAGATGCCGGTTAAGAAAGAAAGAAAGAACTGCGATGAATGAAGCAGCGGATGAAAAAGAAAGAAAGAAAGAAAGAAAGAAAGAACTGCGATGAATGAAGCAGCGGATGAGAAAGAAAGAAAGAAAGAAAGAAAGAAAGAAAGAAAGAACTGCGATGAATGAAGCAGCGGATGAGAAAGAAAGAAAGAAAGAAAGAAAGAAAGAAAGTGAGCGAAGATGCCGGTTAAGAAAGAAAGAAAGAACTGCGATGAATGAAGCAGCGGATGAAAAAGAAAGAAAGAAAGAAAGAAAGAAAGAAAGAAAGAAAGAAAGGAAGATTTGCTAGGGAAGCTGTCGAAAAAGAAAAGGTGTTGAAGAAAGAAAGTAAAAAAGAAAGTTGATGGAGGCTGTGGTAGATGAAGTAAAGAAGAGTGCGCGGTAAAATGCGACAAACAAACAAAAAGTTGAACATAACTGAAAATAAAGAGAAGTTGTGGGAAAATATCGATTCTTTCCCAAATCTGATACAAGTAAAATCAGTCTGGAATCCTAACTAGACTATGCAGACATGTTATTTGACGATCTCGCCTTCTGATTGGTCAGTTAGGCAATAAGAAGGCCGCACCGGCCGATACAAAATAGTGTAATCTTGGCATTTATAAATTCGCAACAATTTACACGAATGCAGGCATCTTTCACAGGAGAGAGACAGAGAGAGATTGAACGAGAGAGAGAGAGAGAGAGAGAGAGAGAGAGATAAACAGACAGACAGAAAATCTCAAATTTTGTTTTGAAATAGGGAAAGAAAGAATCTCGTATTTTTGTTGGAGGATGAAAGAAAGAGAGAGAGAAAGAGAGTGAGAGAGGGGGGGGTCAGAGAGAGAAAGAAAATAGGAGTTAATAGGAGAGAGAGAGAGAGAGAGATAAACAGACGGACAGAGAATATCATATTTTGTTTTGAAATGAGAGAAAGAAAGAATCTCGTATTTTTGTTGAGGGATGAAAGAGAGAGAGAGAGAGAGAGAGAGAGGGACAGAGAGAGAGGGACAGAGAGAGAAAGAAAATGAGAGTTAATGAGAGAGAGAGAGAGAGAGAGAGAGAGAGAGAGAAATATCATATTTTATTTGTCGATAAGAGAGAGAGAGAGAGAAAGAATGAATCTCACATTTTATTTGTAGATGTGAGAAGTAAGTGAGAGATAATGAGAGAGAGAGAGAGAGAGAATCTCATATTTTGTTTGCAGATGAGAGAGATAAGTGAGAGAGATAATGAGAGAAAGAAAAAGAGAGAGAATCACATATTTTGTTGGTAGATATTAGAGAAAGAGAGTGAGTGAGAAAGAGAGGGAGAGAGAGTGAACCTCATATTTTGTTTGTAGATATTAGAAAGAGGGAGAGAGAAAGAGAGTGAAAGATAGAGAGAGAAAGAAACATTTTTTCTCGAAATGAAAGTGATAAGCGACAGAGTGAGAATTTATATTATCCTACATAGGATTTTTCAAGAACCCACCATTTAAATGTCAATAACAAAATACAAAACATCTTAGAAACTTAATACCACAATCGACAATAAATTTACAATTCAACTTGGAACTGGCTACGATGACTTTTTCCACAGCCTAGTTTTTGGATTGTCGATGCGCTTCTTTAGTAGCCTAACTTAAACAGGCATAGCCTGTTAGAACCAATCCCTCTCCAGGTCTGTTTTAAATTTTGAGATTTCCTTCTCCTAGAACATTTGCCATACCAAAGTTCAAGAACCCAGTCTGCCCTTCTATTTATCGATAGCTGGAGGGCGAATAGTTTGATTCATACCTACGCCAAGAGTATGAAATGTAACCACCCTCATTCAGGATTTGAACACGGGTAGTCTACTTCCGACGGCGATAACCGTTTGGCCACGAGCGCACCCGGGTGCAATAAAATCTTTGAATACAAAAGAAGGAAGAATCTTGGATGAGGAAAAAAACAGCAAAAAAAAACAAAAACAAAAAATGAGAGAAGAATTGATGATAGTTTGTTGGCATTCCAAACTTTGTAGGTTATTTAATGCCAGAGCTATCTTTTTAGAAGAATAGTAGTGGCATTATTAAACCCATAGTTGGGAGGATAAGAGGGTTCATACCTTTCCCAAGGGAGTTTATCCGAAAGTGAACGTAATAGCGCGAATGGAGTTCGAACTCGCTTATGACGATTCCGCCATCCACCGCTTTAACCATTACACCACGAGGACATCCCCGGATGGAATTGAAGAAGGATTTGAAGAAAGAAAGACAAAAGTGAGATAATAAGGACAGTAAAATACTTTTGATAACTTTTATTGCCTTTACCTTTTAATTGCTAAGAAATTAAACCCCAAATATTGACAGATTTTTTTTGGTGGGGTTGTTTTGTTTACGTAACTTTTTTTTTTTAAATATAGATAAACATGTTTAATTCCCTAGCAATTTGTCTACAGGCAAACAAATATAAGTACGTAATAGTCGTTTCTTTACGTGTATATAGATAAATGTATGTAAAACATCAATAATTTGCAAGGTAATCTCGCAGACCATTACCAGCAAAATAATTTTGATACTCATTTGAATGCTCAATTATCAGCTTTGTAATCAACACGTTAAAAACAAACGGCTAAGATGATTATACAGTTCAGTACAAGAACAAAAATGTACAGCACCTGATAAGGATCGAACGGAGACAAATTATATATATAAGAATTATGATTCGATGAAACAGACGGTCTGTGGATGACTGTATATACGCTCCCTACGCCCGGGTTGGGGGTGAGCACTCTGGTGAAGGAATTAACGGCTGCCACTCGCGTAATGCAAAGCACGTTGTATGAATTGAGCACTCTGGTATCCAGTAAGACAAAATCTAAACAAACTGAAGCTACTAATAATTATAATTCCTGAGCTGCCGTAGTCGACTGATAACTGAATTGTATGATACTAAGTCTAACGTAAAGTTGGGCGGGTTTCAATCCCAACTTGAAATGTCCAACGTGTCTAGCAACATTGAAGTGTTGTGATACAACGAAACAGTGTGTCTGTGGATGACAATATACATATATATATATATATGGATGATTTGATTTCATGGCTTATCAACCATTGTTTGTTATTTAATGCCAAATTCTGTTTTTACATAGATATTGAATATAATTTGTAAATACATTTTGTAAAAACACCCATTTAAATGATCAAACAGTTCCATTTCAAACTATTTGTTTGAGCTTCAATGAAATTTAAATGGTTCCAAGTATTGCTATGTATCATTTATAATTTAATTAAACATCAGTCATTTGTTTACACACAATAGTCAAACAGTTCTATTTCAAACAATTCAATTTGGCATAAGTCATCTGTTTGCACTCAGTTTAAATGTCAAACCGTTCTATTTGATCCATGGATAGGTCCTATCAGGTGCTACCACTCCGGGCTACAGCAGATTTGGGAACAATGGCAATGAAGGGGTACTTCACATTCCCCAAAGCTCCAGCATTACTGGAGTTTCGTCATCAGATTTGTTTAATGTCATATCTATTAGATCGCAGAGATGCAGTCTGTGTATTCAATAGCCCCTAGGCGACTAGGCTTATATATATATATATATAGTCATCCACAGACAGATCTGTTTCGTTCATTCAGAACTCATCAGTGTGGCTAGACATACTAGCTTCCCGTTGCTGGGATCGAAAGCCGGTTGACTCAAACGCCAATCCGAGACTCTACCTGTCATCCACAAGGAACTAATTGTAGCGAAGTAAATTTTAAACGGTTATAAATCACAATTACTATTGTTTACATACATCGATTTACATACATACATCAATTTACATACATACTTTTTTGTTTTTTCTGTTCCTTATATATATATATATATATATATATATATGTATATATATATGAATAGAATATATGAATAGGATATACAAAAATGTTAGAATAATAGACACAATACATCTGTTACGTAAAGTTTTAGGTATTTCCCACATGTTTTAGACGTTCGCACGTGTGAGTATATATATATATATATGTATCGGTGGAAATGAAAATAAATCTGACGATATCTTAGAAAATAAAGTATTCAACGGATGATTTTAATTATGGTTGAATTATTAGCCATCTTTGTTTCGGATTCTGTATTAAACCCTCATCAGGGTAATGATAATATGTGAAGTTGTAGCTTCTGAATTATGTTCAATTTTAAAATGAATCGAAAGTAGAATACTGAAAGTTTTATCAATTTTTTCGTTTCATTTTAAAATATAATCTTTATCCTGATGATGGTTTGATATAAAATACCGAAATGTTTGATGATGGCAAACAATTTAAGAATAAAAACATCCTCTGAATATATATATATATATAATCTGCTAAAGTCCGCCTAAAAAATTATCCTGTGTTACATCCCGCTCTACGGAGGGTTTGGTAAGTACATATGTGTGTGTGCGTGTGTGTGTGTTGGGTAGGTGGTCCTGCAGAATGATCACTAGAGGATTTCAATTGCAGGTTCAATCTTGAGTAGAGTTAAAAATTACAAGGAATATTTACTATAGATTTGGTTTAGTTTAGTTTTATGGCATATCAACCATTGTGGGATACTTAATGTCGGATCCATTTTTATATATAAAAAGAGTTCTATTTCAAACTATTCAGTTTAGCAATGTATAGTTTTTTGTTTACACATAGTTAAATGTAAAATCAGTTATATTTTTAAAAATTCGGTTTAGCATAAGTACACAGTTTAAACGTCAAAACAGTTCTATTTCAAGTAGTTCAGTTTAGCATAAGTATATTTTTTGTTTACACAATGTAAAAACAGTTCAATTTCACGCAATTCAGTTTAGCATAAGTACACTGTTTAGTTCTATTTGTCTCATATATAGGACCCTACCACACAGATACTGGTGGCAATAAAAGAGTTCTCTATATTCCCCAAAGCTATAGCATTACTGGAGCCTTAGCATCAGATTGTTAAGTGTCATATCAAGGACACCCGTTTAGGGGAGTTTTACCCCTCTGCAGAGATGCAGTCGGTGTATTCTGCAACCCCAGCCAACTGTGCCCGCAGTATTTACTACCGCTTAACACTTGTACCGATTTATAGTAAACGTTATTAGAACAATGTACACCGTGAATTATAAAAAGTGTTCGGCTTGAATTTCCGTGTACGCTCCCGAATAGAGCCGAAGGACGCATCGGCCGAAACTTTATGAATGTAACAATAAAGATGAAGACAATAGTCCAAATATGTTAAATGATAAAAGATTAATCTAAAAAAAATGGACAAATGAAAAAAAAGACAAATTTCTATTTTAAAAATTACTTTAAAAAAAGCGTTTAATCTGAAATCTTAATTTTCGAGATCGACCATATATGAAAAAAATTGACTAAAAACTCAATATTTTATTGAGTATTTTAAAGCAATCATATAACCATTCCCGACAAGAAATTTCCCTTTTACTAGTATGATAGGCTATAATGATAAATTTTACAATTCCAACATTAATTAGACTTAGTTTGTCTGATGTTTACCGCCATTTGTGACCAACAGCCAGGCTTCAAATAGAAATTACCGGCGTCTGGGCCACCATCAAACGAGCTTCACAGTAGAAACTCACGTACAATCAAAGTTCAAAGCATCTATCAATAAAAACATCTTTCCCTTCCCACTGTTCTCTCCTCTATGATGTTGTAGCGATTTTTAGTGAAGTTTTCTCAAGAACGTATACGACAAAGGTTTCTTAAATGTTTTATGAAGTAAATTAGTAAAAAAAGACTGTACGCCATCTTTATTACGTTCTTTTTGTTTAATGGCATGTCAACCTCCGTGTGTCTTTTAATGCCAAAGCTACCCTTGTAGAAGAATAGCAATGATACTACTTATCTCATAGCTAAGAATAGAACATGCTTCATAGCTTTCCTAAAGGTATTAGGTTTAGTTTCGTTTTAGTTGGTTTAGTATCGTTTTATGGCATATCAACCATTGTAGGTTATTTAATGCTAAATCCATTTTTATCCATATAAGCAATTCAATTTCAAACCATTCAGTTTAACGTAAGAAGAGTTTTTTGTTTACACAGAGTTAAATGTTAAAACAGTTAAATGCCAAGCAAATCAGTTTAGAGTAAGTACACTGTTTACTTCTATTCAACCCATAGATAGGACCCTATCAGGTTCGACCAGTCCGTGAACCTGGGAGCGATGACAATGAAGAGGTGCTCCACATTACCCAAAGCATTACTGAAACCTGATCATCAGATTGTTTAGCGTCACTTACAGGACACTCGTAGGGGAAGTCTTACCCCTCTGCATTGACGCAGTCGGAGTATTCTGCAGCCGAAGCCGACTGGGCCACCAAGGGTGAACGTAATAACACGACTGGAGTTCGAACTCGTTTACTTCGAGGCTGGAGTCCAGCGCTTTAAATATCATCGCACAGAGATTTCTCCCAGCTACATTTTTGACACAATTGTTGATTTCTTTCGGAATTATCTATATTTATATATGAAATGTTTTTCTCTGTCAAAAAAATTGAATAATTAAATATGTAAACTAATTTGATTTTAACTCATAAGAAAATTAATATCTTTAATCATTTTTTATTAATTAATAAAATCCTCTTTTTGTAAGAAGAGCTTATGTTTTTGTTACTGCATTCTTTAATTTTCCGTGAATTAGACATTGAACAATTTTGGGGTGCTTTTTAGTTACTATTCATATGAAAACCTTATTAAAACCTTGTGTTGAGCCTATGCAATAGTATTTAAAAGAGTTACCTCTAAAATCTACTTGTAGTAAGTAAAGTTGGCGACTGTAGCCAAGGACGATCAGAAGGCCCCCTTTTCAATAGCCACTACACTGAGGTGTTAGTGGAGGGCGCTACTCCTTTCCCTGGATTTCTCCACTTTACTCCTGATACGTACCTTACATTGCTGAGTGTTAAGCAAAGAGGTATCAAGTATTATCTTTAAAGTCTTTGGTATGATGCGACCTTGGATTGAACCCAGGTCTCCCGGACTATTGGCGAAAGATAAGAATTTCGTGTAAAATCTACTAAATCTGACAAGTGTCATTTCTTTGTTTTAGAGCATTGTGTGAAAAGACCATGTGCTGATTTCATTGTTTGGTTTCTTTTTACAATAGCATATCAAGCTTCTGGGGCTATATAATGTCAAAGCTATAATTTTTGAAGGTTTGGTTTGGTTTCTTTATTTTATGGCATATCAGGCTTCCTGGGTTATTTAATTCCAGAGCTCTTCATGTTGAAGGTTTTGTTTAGTTTCTTCCTTTAACAGTATATCAAGCTCTCTGGGTTATTTAATGCCAGAGCCTTGCAGAAGAAAATTTGTGATACAATTAACCCCGAGCTTGGATGATAAGGAAGTTCATGCCTTTCCCAAGGAGCATTAGTAAAAAAGTGAACGTAATAGCCTTCTTACTTCGAGGCCACAATCCAACATTTTAGCCATTACGCTATTGGAACTGCTCCCCTCTTGTTACCACCTGGGATAATTTATACAAAAAATGAGTGTCAGAAATGCAATTCTTATAATTGCAATATTGCGTTATTTTCCGGAGGCACGCAACTGTATGTTGATTTCTGTTTTGGTTTCTTTTCTTTAATGGCGTATCAACTTTCGTGGGTTATTTAATACCGAATCCTTCCTTGTCGAAGAACAGCAGTGGTACGATTCAAACCTAAGCTGGTGGGGTTATGGGAGTTCTGACATTTCCTGAGGGTATTAGGTCGAAAGTAAGCGTGATTTGAGACCGAACTGGCTTACCACGATGTCGCAGTCCAATACGTTAGCCAGAACAAAACAGGGACTTCTACCTCAGCATGATAACAAATCTTTGAGCAAAAAAATAGTTTTATTCATCTTATCTCGTTTCCATGACGACTAAGTTTTAATTTGCATAAAATATATAATTTTAAAGTGTTATGATCAAGGTTTCTCAAAATGGTCCACAGATATCTCGGGCCACAATTTACTATTCATATGAAAATTAAATTCGACAATTTTAAATGGCTGTACAAAAAAAATCTGGAAACTTATTGATGCTCCATGATTATTAGTATTAGATTGGAATATTGGTTATCATATAAGTAAGTTAGCGACTTTAATCGAGGGTAAACTGAAGGCTCCCTTTTCAATTGCTACTGTCACTTGGTGTCCCATTGAGAAGATAGAAATATGATTACCACTATCCTCTTGTTTGAATTAACGGTAGCAAGCCATCAGAGAATGACCGTTAAGAACAGATGTTTGTACTCGGTGATCTCCCTCGGGTCGCCTGACACGGGAAGGAAGAAGGTAGAAGCCAAACGATTGGCTGGGACCCCAAAACGGAAGTGGGGTCTCCTTCCCGTCAGCGGAAATAGATAATAAGAAAGTTAGTTGTTGGACAGGGTTCGTGGGAGACGGAACCAAAGCCAGTACTCCGGGTAGAAGAAGACAAAAAAATATCTCGGTCACGAAGGAGCCAAGTTCTTCAAGCCAGTATTAAAAATAGCATAAAGTCTATTAGCCCGTAAAAGAGGAAATATTCTCCACAGGAACTCCATCAAAGAAAAAAAGATAAGTAAACTTTGAGACCATTTCTCCTTATACCCAATTTTATATACCCTCTCTCTCACACACAATTTGAAGAAAAAAGAAAGAAAAGAAAAGAAGAAAGACATTTATGTTCATGGACTATTCATTCATGATATATTTGACACGTTGAAGGTGTATATCTATGCGTAGTAAAAGATTGATATATTTTAATGTTCCCACGTGGTCTAAGTTGTTATTTGTGGCGTCTGCTACGAATTTGTTACTTCATGTTTCTTTTCCAGCTTCTATTCGCCTTATGATATGCTCGCTTAAAATTGTCCTATTAATTCCTTTAAAATATCACACGGGAAACCGGAATTGCCAACTACTATAATTAATATTATTACGTCTCAACCTAGAGATCCATATCTCCCATTGTCTAGGGGAGGAAGACTAGTGGCCTTGGTGTGTGTGTGTATCGAGTGAAATTTGGAACCCCTTGCCAGCGGCGGTCAGTCTGGCCATAAATTAATCCTCCACATAATATGCCAGTTCTTATATGCCTGAGAAAAAAACTCTGAACGAGGACTTATTCTATAAGGGATCAAGTGCCAACCTGCCCCGTCTTCACACGTGCGAAAATAAAGTCCCGTTTTGGGATTTTAGTCAATTTGCCGTCACACTACTCCATTCCATGGATTGCTTCACTTTACCCTTGATACGTACTTTATATAGCTGTGTTAAGCAAGGCTGCACCAAGTACGATTATTTGAGTCTTTAATATGACTCGACCTGGGATTGAACCCTGTTTTCCCGGACATTTGGCGAACACTCTACACATTAGGCCAATTAACTGTGCAAAATATATTTAAAAAGCTAAAATGAATTTTTAGTAATTGCACCAAATGCGTTGGTATTCACTAAGCCACTAGTGTCGATACGAAATAATAATAAAAAAAAACAACCAAACCAAACTAAACAGAATTACAAGTGTTAAATAGCAATACTTTAATAATTAATCTATGCACAAACAATGAATAGCAATACTGAAACCATTAAAAGTGTGAAAACCGTGTAGACTTATTAATATTGGATTACAATAATTGAAACCATTTAACAAGTAAGCTTTGGTTCGTTTAAAAATGTTACCAACAAATTATTCGCTTACAAATCATATATATATATATATATATATATATGATTTGTAAGCGAATATATATATATATATCTAAACAGGTTTGATTTTGTTTGGTTTGGTTTGGTTTGGTTTTATGGCACATTGTAGGTTATTTAATGCCAAATCTATTTTTATACATATAAACAGTTCTATTTCAAACAATTTAGTTTAGCATAAGTACGCAGTTTAGTACGATTTAACCCATAGATAGGACCCTATCAGTTTCTACCACTCTGCACCAGAGTGGACCTGAGAGCAATAGCAACAAAGGGGTACTCCGCATTCCCCAAAGCTCGGACATTACTGGAGCCTGATCATCAGATTGTTTAGTGTCATATCCAGGATACTCGTTAGGGGAGTTTGCGCCTCTGCAGAGATGCTGTTGGTGTATTCTACAGCCACAGCCGACTGGGCCAGTATTAACAAGATTTGGCTATAAATAACAATAGTTAATATGTCATAAACACAAATAAACTAACAAAATGTAAATATGGGTGCTTACTCAATCGGAATATGCAACATTAACAAGGTAACAATTACTGTTGCAATATTTGTGTGAGTTTTTTTTTCTTTCTCATCCTCAAAATTGTTTAGCATTTTATACGGAATACGTCAGACTAGGAGTTTGCGAATTTTATACAATTGATCTGGACGAAAAAAAAAAAAAAACACTTAATTTTTCAAAATATTTCATAATGAATAAAAACAAGATATATAATAAATTTCCACTCTGTTAGTGTTTCGTAAATGTCGCAGAATAAGTTCCTTATTGGTTTGGAAATTTTAAAAAAATTTGAATAAGAGTTATTTTACAATCTGCAAGTGTCCGGAAGATGAGTATCTGCAAGGATTGTCGAAGCTTAACAAGAATCTGAGGGAGACAATGATTTACAATGATTGGAAATAAAACAAAACAAAATAAACAAACAAACAAAAACAAAAAAAAAACAACTGTCTGTTTTTGTTTCAAATGATCTTTACTTGTTTTCAAAGAATTTCTTTTTCTTTAATTTAAAATATTTCTAAACAAAGACAATTTAAGAAAACCAAGAACTCCAAAATCCAAAACATGTTCCCCAAAGATTCAATAATCAACAAAAATGTATCAAGTTGTTTATTTATTAACTGATTTATTCATTTTTCACTAAATATACTTCGAACATCTGTAACATATAGAAATTTATGATGTTTTTTTTGTTTTTGTCCTGGAACAGTTCAAAATCAATTTGTGATCAACTGTTAAGAACAAAAATCTAACCCGTTTACTTGGTGAAAAGGTTTCTCTTCGTTTTATTTGACTAATTGATTGATTAATTGATTTTAACGGTGTATCAACCCATGTAGGGCTATTTTATGCCTTGAGGTACGGGAATCGCGTTCACTGCATACTCATGTTTATATTTTTGTGTAATTGTTTCTTAAGAGTTTTTTTTTTGTTTTTATTTTTTGCACCGTCATACGATATCAAATACTCCTATTTAATGCTAATAATTATATGGTTTTGGATAATTACTTCTATTTAAGAATAGTCATTTGCTTACTGTCAATTGCATGGTTGCAGGATTAAGACAAAAAATAATCCTAAGAAAAGTCATAGTTCCAAGTATCTATCTTTAATGCAAATAATTTACAATTATATCTATTTGACCCAAAGATGGGACCCAATTTAATATTACAACTCCGGTTTACAGTGGACCTAGGAGTATTGGCAATTAAGAGATACTTACACTCCTCGGATCTCCAAAACACGAGCCTCACTAATGATCCTATTTACCCAACCCCTCCGCTCGGGCAGGATATGACTCAACGTCAATTTTTAAGCGGAGTTTAACAGGTTTCAATTCAGAGTTTTCCTTCTCCTAGACTAGATGCCTCACCAAGGCTGAAGAACCCAGTTTGCCTTACTATTTACTCATAGCTGGATGGAGAATAAATGTATTCACACCTTTCCCAAGGGTATTAGTGCTATGTGAAATGCAATCAGTCTCGTCCAACCTCACTAATGATGTTATATTTAGGATACCCATTTTTTGTGGGGGAGGATCTTCGCCTATTACACGAGCAGATTATTCTAAGCCTCATCGGGTTATTTTTATTCGACTTGACTACGAAGTCATAATGCGCGGCAAAATCACATGTCAGTGACAAATATCTTTTTATTTTCTGTTCATTATTTAAATACCATCATGTTTATGTTCGTAATTGAATTTTCTTGGCATACAGTACGGTCCAAGAAGCTCACCTGTGTAAAGAGTGGCTTGTCGTCAAAGACTTCTTCAAAGCAACAAGATACATTTTTGTACATCAATAAATATTAGGGAAACATGTTTTGGGTTTTGGAGTTCAGCTTTTCTTAAATTGTCTTTATTTAGAAATATTTTAAATTAAGGAAAATAAATTCTATGAAAGCCAATAAAGATCATTTGAGACGACAACAGGCAATAGTTTCTTTTTTATATATTTTGTTTTATTCTTATTCCCATTCGTCGTAAATCAATTGGTTAAAATTGCGTTTCGTCGTCATACTGTCTACAGGGATATCTTCACAGCAGATTTTTTTCCCGGTCTAGAACTAATCAGAAATGTGCCGAACGTAAGTTATCGAAGATGGCGTTGGAAGTAAATCAATATCATTGTGTTAATTTTTCGGGATGGCGTGATTGCTTGATGTATTTCGTGGTTCCTTTTGATTCAGGAAGACGATCGATTTTCTTCGTATAACCCTTAACTTTGGAATCTTACAGCCTCATTTGAAGATGGTTTTCGTTTGTTGACTTCGAACTATTTGAATCTCTGGAGACGATAGGAAAGAGTTTACAAAATTTCGATTTTGTTGAAAGGAGTCGTTTCCCTCCCCACCCCCCCTCTCTCTCTCTATATATATATATATATATATACTGACCAGTAGAGTAAGATTTTTTATTGGTTTCTTTGCTTGAAGGTATATCAACCTTCGTGTACAATTTAATGCCAAAACCAAGCGCGTAAAAGAACAGCGGTAATAATACTTAAACCATAGCCAGGGAACAAGGGGTTTCAGATCTTTCCGAAGAGTATAAGTCCGAATGTAAACGCAATAGTATAACAGGAGTTCAATCTCGCTTATTTCGAGGCCACCCTCCACAACGTCGAAATTGCGCCATGAGTATTCCTTGCAGAGCGGATTGAAATCTAAAATAAATGCTCCCTTCCTCATAACTACAAATTTCATCTATTTGATTTGGTTTCTTTGTTTTATAGCACATCAACCTTCGTGGGTTATTTAATGCCAAAGGTATTCTTGTAGAAGAAGAGCAGTGGTAATATTCAACTCATAGATGGAGGTGGGGGAGAGGGGAGAAAGGAAGTTCATGCCTTTCCGAAGGGCATTTGTCCGAAAGTGAATGCAATAGAACAATTGAATTTCGAACTCACGACGATGTCGCAGTCCATCATGTTAGCCAGAACGCCATGGGGATACCTACTACATGTATTTGTAAAAAATATATATGAAAGCTATAGTCATGAGATTGACGTGAGATGATGAGAAAACACCACACACACACACATACACGCACACGCACACGCACACGCACGCACGTATATATATATATATATATATATATGGGTGAATAAAGACACCGACGAAATTATCATTCACTTGCCAATTGGACTGGAAATTGTTTCTTTTTATAAGAGAGTTTTAAGTGTATTGCTCTAACAAAAATCTCGCTTTGATTTGCCATTTTTGCCACCTTATGATTGTAACAATAAGAATTTTATATATGTTTGCAGCCCGTTAAGTCAGCTCACGTCGCTACATTTCCATTGCCACAGAACTTAAGAGTGACCAACACAAAATGAATTGTGTATGTGTTTGTTAATGACGGATGAGTGTGTGTGTGTTTTTTTTTTAAAATATTTTTCTTGTTTTTAGTTTCGGTTTCTTTGCATAATGTTATATTTAAGAAAAGCTGAACTCCAACATAGGTTATTTAATGCCAAAGCTATCCTTCTAGAAGAACTGCAGTGATATTATTTAACCCTAGAGGATAAAGGGGTTCATATCTTTCTTGAGAGTATTTGTCCGAAAGTAATAGCTCGACTGGATTTCGAACTCACTTACTTCGAGGTTGCAATTTAGCCATGACGCCACGAGGACATCTCTGAATGTATGTGTATGTGTATGTGTGTGTGTGTGTGCGTATGTGTGTGTGTGAGTATTTATGTTTGTGTGTAAGTATGACTGTGTGTTTTTGATTGCGTATGTGTGTATGCTTGTGAGAGTGTGTTTACGTGTGTGTATGTGTGTTTCCGTAGGTGTGCTTATGTTTGAGTGTTTGTGTGTGTATGTGTGCATGTCTGTTTGTGTACGTTAGTTTGTGTATGTGTGCTTTGTATGTGCGTTAATGTGTGTTTGTTTGTGTTCGTGCGTGCGTGTGTATGCGTTTGTTTATATATTTATGTAAAATAGTTCATATTTTTCACAATCTATCACCATCAATCACGATCTATCACAATCTATCACAATAAAGAGGAACCTAAAAAAAAAAAAAAAAAAATTAAAAACACGAATTTGCTAAACACGCCATGATTTACAGCATAATGATACCTCCCTACCGATCGATGGATACTATT
The DNA here is from genome assembly GCA_963585895.1 of Sepioteuthis lessoniana. Taxonomy (NCBI): domain Eukaryota; kingdom Metazoa; phylum Mollusca; class Cephalopoda; order Myopsida; family Loliginidae; genus Sepioteuthis; species Sepioteuthis lessoniana. The sequence goes on along the minus strand of OY757910.1, from coordinate 72,619,973 downwards.
GTAGATTAACTCTTGAACGCCCGGGAATTTTCCGGACTCAAAAAAAACGCTCTTCAACGTGAAAACGTTTAATTGCGAACTCGTGACAAAAATTGCGCAGTCGGCTGGGACTGCAGTACACCAACTGCTTCTCTGAGGATCAAGATCCCCTCCTCCCACAATGAGTGTCTTGGTATGACACTAAACAACCTGATGGTGAGGTTCCGAGAATGCAGAGTACCTCATAATTGCCATCGTTCCCAGATCCACTCTAGCCTGGAGTGGTAGAACCTGATAGGGTCCTATTTATTGGTCAATTAGAACTTAACCGTGTACTTATACTAAAAGGACTTGCTTGAAATAGAAGTGCTTTGACATTAAAATTGTACTTATTCTAAACTGAATTGTTTGAACTGGAACTGTTTTTTGATATTGAAACTATGTATCTATACTAAACTAAATTGTTTGAAATAGAACTGATTTTGTCTGCTAAAATGAATTGTAGGAAATACAATTGTTTTTTGACATTGAAACTGTACTTATGCTAAATTGAATTGTTTGAAATAGAATTGTTTTGACATTTAACCTTGTGTAAAAAAAAAAAAAACTATTCTTATACTAATCCAAATTGTTTGAAATAGAACTGTTTATGTATATAAAAATGGATTTGTCATTAATAACCTACAATGGTTGAAATAAAACTAAATCAAATAAATCGAGGCAAAAAATTAATAGATAAATAAATAAATAAATGTCGGTTACCTTGAAATGGGTTGTTAATAAAAAAAAAAAAGAAAACAAGACTGTCCTTATGTCACCTTGTTAGAAAATGTTTCTTTCGTTGCATGCTTAGCAAAGAAATAAAAATAGAAGTGAACTAACTTCTACAAAGATTAGAAAGAAAAATAATGAAAAATAAAAAAAGAAGAAAATATCAGAAATTTAACAAAATAGCCGCCAATTATTTCAAAGCTTCGTTGCTAATTAAAGCGAATTAGTCAGACAAAAATCCTAATTACAACTCAAAGCCTTGCCACACCCGGGCCTTCGTACAGAGGAAGTCATCAAACGCCGGAAGTCGATCAGTAGCGGGAGTTAACCAGTGCCGGAAGTCCACCAAAAGGAAGTCGATGAAGGCCATGGGTGAGAATCGCTCTGTGTTCTTTGAAATAAATAAATAAATAAATAAATCAAAATACAAGGGAAGAGAATAAAATGGATAATTTCCAGAAATAAAGAGAAATCAAATTATTTGAGACTTTGGATTATGATCAGGTTGAATTTAAACGTTTCCAAATTGTTCCGGAATTAATTTGCTTTTTAACATTTCGATCGCCTTCATTCCCGGCTTTTCTCAGAGGTCAATATGGCCTCTTTCTTTCTTTCTTTCTTTCTTTCTTTCTTTCTTCGCATCTCTTTCTTTCTTTTTTTCTATCTTTCTTTCTTTTTCCACATCACCTGGTTTCTTTCTTTCTTTCTTTCTTTCTTCGCATCTCTTTCTTTCTTTTTTCTATCTTTCTTTCTTTTTCCACATCACCTGGTTTCTTTCTTTCTTTCTTTCTTTCTTTCTTCGCATCTCTTTCTTTCTTTTTTTCTATCTTTCTTTCTTTTTCCACATCACCTGGTTTCTTTCTTTCTTTCTTTCTTTCTTTCTTTTTTCTATCTTTCTTTCTTTTTCCACATCACCTGGTTTCTTTCTTTCTTTCTTTCTTTCTTTCTTTCTTCGCATCTCTTTCTTTCTTTTTTCTATCTTTCTTTCTTTTTCCACATCACCTGGTTTCTTTCTTTCTTTCTTTCTTTCTTTCTTCGCATCTCTCTACGCATCTTTTTCTTTCTTTTTCTTCATCTCTTTCTTTCTTTCTTTCTTTCTTTCTTTCTACATTCATGTACACTAACGTATACACGTGTACATAAATTACATTTACTTATAATGATTCCATCCAATTAACAAACATAGAGATATATCCAGAATTACTATAAAGAATTAACGAGTCCGATGCACACACACACACTCACACACACACACACACAGAGACTTATATATATACATATATATATATATACGCACGCGCGTGGGTATGTGCAGAGATCAGAACCAATTTCCCAAGGTCATGGTAGTCAATCTGTAAATGATAACCTAAAAACGTGAAACTGTTAAATTACACCTCGAGTTCATTCAGCTGCAGTCAATAGTCTCTAAATTGAAAAACTTGGTAAATAAAAAGAATTTCACTGCCTAATTCATGGATTAAAATCATATTCAGCAAATATGCGTTTTTACTGCAAATAACAGGGTCAAAGGATTGCAGAAAAGATCCGGTTCAAAATTCTAAATACGACAGGTATCTGAAGAAGGCAACAGAGTTACACGGCCGGAATTCAGAAACTATAAATATCAGGATAAAGACACCAATCAATGATAGATATCATTTTTTAGCTGTAGAATCCTTGATCGATTTATCGAATTGTTATTGTTTTTTAAACAAGCATTTGTTTCCCGGAACATGATGAGAGAAACCACCCCAACTCGGTATAGCTGTTCAAAGAATAGATCTGAAAATACTCTTTCACGTTTTCCTTTTTTTGTGTGATAGGTCCAGAAGAAAGTACGAATCGAACAGGGTTTTTTGTGAGCACATGATTGAGATTTTTACTTGGTATAATCAACACATCTTATCATCATCCCCTTCATCTCCGACTCATCTTTTCGTCTTTGGAAAATTTCTTTGAGACACTCACAACACCAAAACTGTTTTGACTTGGCCACTCAAATCCAAATATCTAACTAATTTTTCTAGATTTCTTTTGCTTCAAGTATTCTGGTCGGTTAGTTCTGTTCCGTTTATTCTCTTTTCCCTCTTTTCTTTTTAATCATGACCCATTTTTAATAATAGTAACAGACAAATTAAGTTGCCCAGTCGGCTGGAGTTGTAGAATACACCGACTGCTTTTCTGAAGAGGAGTAAAACTCCCCCAACGAGGCCGGTCCAGTTGGCTGGGGCTGTAGAATACGCCGACTGCTTTTCGATAGAGAGGTAAGACACCCGCCTCCAACGAGAGTCCTATGTATGACACTAAACAATCTGATGGTCAGGCTTCAGTAATGCTGGAGCTTTGGGTAATGCGGAGTACCTCTTCATTGCCATTGCTCCCAGGCTCACTCTGGTCTGGAGTGATAACACCTGATAGGGTCCTCTCTATGGGTCGTATAGAACTAAACTGCGTACTTATGCTAAACTGGATTGCTTGAAATAGAACTGTTTTGATACTTAAACTGCGAACTCACGTTAAACTGAATTTTTTGAAATGGAACTGTTTTTGTTTCCTAAACTGAATTATTTGAAAATGAACTGTTTTTGATAATTAATCTATGAACCTATGCTAAACTGAATTGTTTTAAATAGAACTGTTTATTTTTATAAAAATTGATTTGGCATTAAATAACCTATAAATGTTAATATGACATAAAATTCAAAAAAAGAAACAGACAAACAAACAAATTAAGACTGTTACAGCTCGTCATTATTTTCCTCAAAATTTGCAAACTTATATCATCCTCCAGACACTGGTCGTCCCACTGATAAAATAGCTATTGTTGACAATAGCCACTATGATGTGCTGTATTAGCCACTTTGCGAAATTTGTTCCCCAGGGAAAAATTTTCGAATTGTCTCGATATAATATCGCAATTGCTTAAAAACTGACATCATAGCTTTTATAGAGATTGATCAGGCTCCTCACGGAGCCAAAATATGACATCAGAACAATTGTTTGGGATACTCCACAATTTAAAATCCCGCAGAGCGGAGTCAAAAATTGCTTTGTATAATAGGTATTCAATTTCAAAGATGCCTCAGGTGCCAGGCAATAAACTCATGCCTCCCCGCTTGGAAACGATGTAGCCCGGAAAGAAGGCCTAATAGAACGCTAGGGAAGCATAGTTATTCAGTAAGCTTAGCTTAGATGTGGAACACAGACGTAAGTATAAGGTACTCGATGAGAATCCAAGCCACTTACTATGGTCAGGTAATCTAGCTTTCTAGCCTCAGTAGAAGGACTGCAACATCGTAGTCAACAAGTTCGAACTCTAGTCAATCTATTTTGCTTACTTTCGGACTAACATCTTCGGAAAAGGCTTGAACCCATTTATCCGCCCAGCAATAATACCACTCTGGTTCTTCAACAAGAATCGCTTTTGTTTTAAATAACCCACAAAGGTTGATATGCTATTAAACAGACAAACCAAACCTTTATAGTTATCAATTATCAATTCAAATGAATTCGTCCTTAATTCATTGGTAGTGGATAGCTTGTTTTCTTCGCCTTTCTTGGATAGATTGCGAGATTGAAGGTATATGGCCATACAGCTGTTGCTTTGTTGGGTGCTGCATTTAGGATTTATTCAAAACAACATATTTGTATTATTCCTATGTACCTTTTTATCCAAGAAGTGCAACCATCCAGTTGTACTGACATTGCTACAGCTTGGAAGAATTGCGTATCTATATACGCGATGCAATGTTGATCGACTTGAAGATTCTACTTCACGTCTTCTAGGTCCAAAGTGATTTTCAGCATCGACAATAAATTGATCGAGATTTTTTGGTGACCACATGTCTGATTTTTCCTCATTGATATGAATAATCTCCTTTCGTCTGAAATTTCTAAAAATTCATCTTAACGATCGACAACATTAAAATACTTGACTCCTTCAGACGTTGGTCGAAAGTGCAAGGAATTAATACATCCACGAGGTTGAGCAGAAAGGTTTATGAGCAAAAAGGTTTAAGTGTTGAAAGGTTTATGAGTTGAGAAGTTAACATCATGACATCATGACAGCTGTTGATGGCCGTTTTTATTTATTAAGATTATTATTAATGGGGTATTCAAGCATTCCAGTACCAATAATAGAAGTGTGTGGATCACACTGAGGACTATGTTGAAAAATAACCCTTATTTAGTCACATTCCATGAGAAAATCAGGGTCAGTCTATGAACTTTTCTTCCGAACGACGGACGAACATTATTACTTAAATTCTGGTACAGTAGAAGGTTCATGTCAATATCCTCTTTGAACAAACAAGTTTGCTGTTCAAAATCTCCACCATGAAATTTAGTACAGTTGAAGGATTTTGTATTCACATCCAGGCATAAGATCCTCTCAGAAAACTTTTTTAAGTTCTTGTGGAATTTTTATCATTAAGGGTTTTCGGACAATTGTCTTCATCTTTATTGTTATTTCCACAACATTTCGGCCGATATGTCCTCTGGCCTTCATCAGTTGTTTGTCAAACTCGAAAAGCTACACGTAACTTCAAACTACGTCCTTTATTGAATCCACGGGGGTCGCCAGTTCTGATTCCGTTTGCCATACAAGTGTTAAGCATCCCTGTATTGTTACTCGCCTGCAGTCAGGATTGAACCTGTGACCTCCAGATGATTGTCTCCTTTGAAGCTTAGGGAACCAAGGCCTATAACCGTTACGCTGTGTGACCTGTTGGACACACAATCGATTAAGTTGTAAAATACTGTCTTGATTGATTTAAAATTGTTTTAAAGACTATGAAGCTTTAAGGAAAATTAGGTTTTAAGGATAATTATGTTTGGTTTGGTTTTATGACTTATCAACCATTATATGTGGTGTATAGTGGCTCGTACCACGTGACTTCCGGTATCGCGGAAGTATAAAAGACGCCGTGTCTCTTAAGCATGACGATGCAGAAGTAAAAGCAGAAAGGGAGGCAAAGAGACAGCCCTGTAAGGACGTCAGTCAGTAGTAAGACCAACTTTGGACGTGACACCAACAGCGCAAGACTTATAATACTAGTCAGACTGTACTACTTAAGTTGATAAATAATTGAATCTATTTCACTGTTTATCTTTTCGTTACCACGATGCAACAGTATGTTATTTAATGGCAAATCCATTTTTATACATATAAACAGTTCTATTTCAAACAATTCCGTTTACACTGTTTAGTTCTATTTAACCCCTAGATAGGACCCTATCAGGTACTATTACTCCTAGCCTGAGTGGACCTGGGAGTGATGGCAATGAAAAGATACTCTACATTCCCCAAAGCTGCAGAATTACTGGAGCCTGGCCATCAGATTGTTTTGTGTCATATCCAGAACAATCGTTGGGGGGTCTAACCCCTCAGCAGAGATGCGGTCGGTGTATTCTGCTGCCCTCCCAGTCAACTGGACTAACGTTATTAGGATGGTGATCGTTATAATTTGGTTTAGATTGGTTGTGTTTTACGACATGTAGGTTATTTAATGTCGAATCTTGTTTATACAATATATATTAGATATACATGGTTTATAAAAGGATACTTTGTAGGTGACCATTTCCGGACGAGCTAGACATTTTTTACACGCCGTGTTAAATAGTTATACTTGAAACTATTTAACAAATAGCTTTTTTGGTACACAGTTAAATTGTTTCAAGTATTACTATCAAATATAGATAGTTTTATTTGCATGCAAATGGTTTCAAGTATTGTTACTTAACACTAATAGTGTTATTTGCACACAGTTAAATGGTTTTAAATATTGCGATCTAACACTGAAAGTTTTATTTGTACACAGTTAAATGGTTTCAAATATTGTTATATAATACTAATAATTCATTTTAACAGTCATTTGTTTGCACACAAGAAGTGATTAATCAATTCTATTAGACCCATAGATAGGACTTTTTCACAAACTATTAATCCATGTCTGGGTGGACCTGAGACCAATAGCAATGAAGTGGTACTCTATATTCCCCAAATCTCCAAAAACTGAAACTTTACAGTCAGAAAGTTTAATGTCAATTCTAGTAATATTGTTGGGGATGGGGGTGTTACCCTCTGTAGAGGTGCAGTGAGTGTATTTCACAGCCCCAACCGACATGGACTATTTGGTTTAGAAGTGTATCGGCTTCTTTTCATTTGTTTTTTTTTTTTTTTTTTTTCTATTCCCAAAGCCACCAGAAGCAATTGATACGTACATGTATAATTTTTTCTATAATTTAGCCAAAACAGCCCAGCCATTGACAAGTTTATGTCGAAAATGAGGCCATTAGTCTTGCCACTAATATTAAAAGGTTGACTGTCTCTCAATTCTAGGCTTCCTCTTTTGAACTAGGTAAAAATAATTTAAAAAAAAATCGCTTAATGTCTGTTAGCCAATAGAATCTGTTAATTAGCTTCCTCCCCCTCCTCCTCCTCCTCCTCCTCCTCCTTTTACTCTGCTGACTCACTGAATTAGCTAACATTTATCTGGTTTGCCTTAAAACGGTCATTGAAAACATTATAAACAAACAAAAACAAAAAAGAAAATTTGAAAAGTTGGTATTATTATCATTTTTTTTTTCTAAGGCTAAATTGGCTACTGGAAGAAATTATAACAAAAACAGCTTTGAACAACTGAAATTGACTATGAAATGTTAATACTAGGTGCCACTGAACAGTTCTCGGCTCCACTTAGAAGAAATAACTTCAAGATATGATATCTACCAACTATTTTATATATATATTCTTATGGTAATTTAACAGATTATCTAGTTTCTTTAACACTTCAAAAAAGGCTTATTTTTCTTTTCAAACATCGCTTTTGTGACCAATGAAATGAAACTTTCAAATTTATCCATTTATATAAAGGAATCATTATACAAAAAATTGATTCAGAATACATTCGCAAATCTCGAAGACTACATAACTCTAAGCATTTTGGTCATTTTTGTATAACCAGAGAATAAATATATGTAAATTTTGACCTACAAGTTAAGACTTAATGTAGATGAAATGTGCAGATCTGTCTGGTTTTTGATAAAATATAGGTTAATTTCTAATCTCAATTATCCTCGGCACAAAAGCTAAGTTTGAACGAAATAACGGCCATTTTTCTGTACAATATAACCAATTTAGAAATAATACATACAATCCAGGAAGAAAATTTATGGTGTATTATGATTATTTTTCTTTTTTTACTCATTTGAGAATTTTTCTAACCAGAGTTAGTTGATGGCTTTCCACTGGAGTCTAAGTGACGGCAAGTCTTCTCAAATCTCCAGAACACTCTTTAGTATTCTGACCGATGGTCTTCACTCGTCCTCTTATTTCCAAGATCTCCAGTCCCTGTACCAATCCTTTAGTGACTGTACCGAGCAAACCAATTACAATGGGCATCAACGTCGCTTTCATGTTCCATAGTTTTTCAGTTCTCTAGCAAGGTCTAGGTATTTATTTCCCTTTTCGTAATCCTTCGGTTTTATCGTGAGGAGAGCCGGAACGCAGAGTTCACTATTCGACAAGTTCTCTTTTCTTTCCTTTTTTTTTTTGTGGCTGTCACGAGGTCTGGTCATCTTGCTGAGATTAGATAATCCGTTTGTATCTTAAAATCCCAAAGAATTTTGTAAGTCTCATTTTCTCGGGCGGATTCTGGGTTGCGCATATACCACTTGTTCGTATGGTCGAATCTAAAATTCTTGCACAATTCCCAGTTGCCCACCAAGTCATGTTTAGTCTTACACTCTCTTTGCGCTTCTTTACTGCATTCGCTTATTTTGTGATTAATCTACATCTGCTATTTTGTTGCGTCATGTTTATTCTTGCTAATGGCGTTGTTTTGCGCAGCTATCTGAATAGATTCAGTTTCTCTTCCGTTTCTGAAATATATCCAACTTTTCTCGTGTGAGATTTCGCTTGTTTTTTGCTTGAAATTTCCATACAGTTGTTTTTTTTATTTCCATTTTTCGTTTTCTGATTATTTTTTTTTTCTTCTGTTGATGCTTGTATTATCTGCATTGTTTCTAGTCACTATTATCAGTCTTCCCCCATGCTTTTTTTATGTAGTCTTCTTGTCGTTGTATCGATACATTGACGCTATCTTGAATGCTGGCAAATCCTCTTCCTCTTTCTTTATTGACATATAGAGTCTGTTTACGTCATTCCTGGAATATAAGGCCTTATGCATTATCATTAGTTTTCTTGTCTACTGGTTCATTTGTTTAACGTTCTTCTCTCGTCCACTTCAAGAATGGTCCCGATTATCTAACGAGGGGGACAGCCCAGGTATTTATCCCTTTGCTAAGATTTCTGCTATATAGTTTCGATTTTTGGTTGGTTGGTTGGTTGGGTTTTACGGCATATCAACCTTTGTAGGTTATTTAAGGCCAAATCCATTTTTATGTAAATAATCAGTTCTATTTAAAACAATTTAGTTTAGTATGAGTACACAGTTTAATTGTCAAAACATTTCTATTACAAACTATTCAGTTTATTCAAGCAGTAATATATAACAATTCAGTTTAGTGTAAGTACTGTTTCAAAGTCAAAAACAGTTCAATTTCAGACAATTCAGTTTAGTATAGGCACACAGTTTAAATGTAAGGACAGTTTAATTGTCAAAAGTATTTCTATTTCAAGCTATTCAGTTTAATCAAATTCAGTTTAGTATAAGTATGTCGTTAGTTCTATTTAACTTATAGATAGAGCCCAATCAGGTGCTACCACGCCGGGCCAGAGTGGACCTGGGAGTAATGGCAATGAAGGGGTGCTCCATATTCCCCAAAACCATAGCCTTCCTGGGAACCCACCATCAGACTGTTTAGTGTCATATCCAGGACGCTCAATGGGGGGGGGATCTTACTCCTCTGCAGAGGTGCAGTCAGTGTATTCTACAGCTCCAGCCGATTTTGGTTTCAAGTAGTTTTCTCTTTCTCCTGAGGTATTCTTCTTGATTTTTTTCTTTCACCTCCACAAGTTTGATGATTTCAGCTTCCAATATTCCAAAGTATTTGTACGTTTCCATTTCTCCGAGCGTTCTAGGGGGTGTCCTCGTGGTGTAGTGGTTAAAGCGATGGACTGCGGAATCGTAGTACGCGAGTTCGTACTCCAGTCGCGCTATTACGTTCACTTTCGGGCAAATACCCTTGGGAAAGGTATGAACCCCCTTATCCTCCCAGCTATGGGTTAAATAGTACTACTACTGTTCTTCTAGGAGAATGGCTTTGGCATCAAATAACCTAAAAAGAGTTGATATGCCATTAAACAAAGAAACCAAACCAAACCGAGTGTTCTGATTCTTTCTTGATTCGGTAGTTCTATTATTTCTGTCATTTATTGTTCTCTGCTTTTCACTATTATTAAGTCACATTTTTCTATACCAAATTCCATCCCTACATCATCACTACAAATCATCACTGCCTGTATTAGGTTTTCTAAATTCTTTCTTTATTTTTGGCAAACACTTTGATGACGTCTTGCGATTTATCAAGTTTTTATCCGCCCCTGCATTTCCTAATTTTGTGATTGAGTGGTATTATTATGATCATTATAATAATTATTAGACTCCTTGCAAGTTTTTTGTTTAAACACAGTTAAATAAAACAAACAATCTATTTCAAACAATTCAGTAGAGCATAGTACACAGCTAAATATCAAACAGTTCTTGATCCATTGATAGGACCCTATCAAGTGCTACCACTCCGAGCCAGAGTGGACATGGGAGCGATGGCAATGAAGAAGTATTCCACATTCCTCAAAGCTCCAACGTTACCAGAGCCTTATCATCAGATTGTTTTATGGAGGTGCCCGTGGTGTAATGGTTATCGTCGTAGGAAATGAACACGGCGACACGAGTTCAAATCCGGGACGAGACTGATTGCTTTTCACATACCCTTGGGAAAGGTATGAATCCAATCATTCTCCCTCCAGCAATGGGTAAATAGTAGGACAGACTGTGTTCTTCAGCCTTGGTGAGGCAACTAGTCTAGGAGAAGGAAAACTCTGAATTGAAACCTGTTAAACTCCGCTTAAAAATTGACCTTGTGTCATATCCTGCCCGAGGATCATCAGATTGTTTAGTCTCATATCTAGCACACACGTCGAGGGAGTCTTACCCCTCTGCAAAGATGCAGTCGCTGTATTCTGTAGCCTCAGCCAACTGGGCCAGGTAATTATTTTATTTAGATGTTCTTAAGAAAGTCAGTTTATCTTTTCAGAAGTTCTAGAAAATTGAGAGCTATTATCAAGAATGGTTTGACGTTTCACACTGTGTGTATGTGCGTGTTTTTGTGTATGTGTGTAAGCATGTTTAGTTGGTAGAGTGTTCGCTAATAGTCCGGGAGATCGGGGTTCAGTTCCAAAGACTCCAAAAATGGTACTCGGTGCCTCCTTGCTTAACACTTGGCATTATAAGGTATGGACCAAATGCAAGTGGAGCAATCCAGGGAAAGGAATAGTGCCCTCCACTACACCTCGGTGTAGAAGCTATTGAATAAGGAACCTTCGGGTTGCCTTCGACTAAGGTCGGCCACCTTATACGTGTATATGTGTATGAACATTCGTATGAGTATGTGTATATGTGCGTATGAATCCGTCATTATGTTTGTATGTGTTTGTGCCGGTGTTTATGTATTTGTGTGTGCTTGTGCATATATATGTACATATGTGAATGTGAGTGTGTTTGCATATTAGAGTGCGTTTGTGTATGTATGTATGTATGTATGTCTGTATGTATGTGTATGCATATACATGTTTTTGTGTGCATGTGTGCGTTTGTTTGTATCTGGTTTGGCATATCAACTCTTTTTAGGTTATTTAATGCCAAAGCCATTCTCCTAGAAGAACAGTAGTGGTACTATTTAACCCATAGCTGGGAGGATAAGGTTCATACCTTTCCCAAGGGTATTTGCCGAACGTAATAGTGCGACTGGAGTACGAACTCGCGTACTACGATTCCGCAGTCAATCACTTTAACCATTACACCACGAGGACACCCCCTGTTTGTATCTGTGTGTATGAGTAAGTGTATGAGTCTGTATAGGGGTAAGTATATTTGTGTGTATGTGTATCTATTGGTACGCGTGTATTTGTGTGTGTGTGTTTTGTGTGTGTGGGCGGGGTGTATACCACTTTTGTACGTCATCAGAGTATCCCGTTACAGAGAAACGAATAAACTAAATAATGAGAAAATCCTTTGTTACGGTAATACGAGACTTGTTCGGCGTCGGTTGAAGCGAGCAAGCGTCATGTTACCATAATAACAAAAATGTGATAATTAACTAACTGCCCCAGTAAATACCTGTAAATATGTTATTTTTATTCGTTTTTTTAATGACTACGTAAATTTCAATTTTTTTCCCCTTCGGACAATGACTCGTATTTATAAGAACCGTAATCTTCCTATACTGTCAAAAAATAGTAACAAAGGTTTAAGTAGATATCTACTAAGCTTTGCTTATTTGTGACACAAGATCATATGTATGGGTCACCTAGTGAGGTTCGAATTCACTAGTAACAAGGGTTTAAGTATAACATCCTAAAAACAGATTCCATAGTATTGCATATATTTGTCTACCTTTCTTGGCTCAATCGGCATTTCTACCTAGAGGGACCCTTCAAACATCAAGCAATTAACCTGACCTTTCCTTTTTTTAAGCTAAATATTTGAATTAACAAACACCACCGGGAAATAATTGCTACCTAAAAAACAAAGAAAACAGGCCATAAGAAAAATTAAATTCAAATGGAATAACTGTTTTATTTTTCATTTTAGATATTATTTTTTTCATAACCTATTTTTGTCTTTGTTTTTGTTTTTTTTTTAAATTCATGAATGCTTAATTGATAGCATTTATTAAATTTCGACGTATAAGTCGACCTGAAAATTTTCTACAGAACAAGGGATAGAGTTAACAACCAAGAATAAAATCCAAATCTTGACCCTAGAGGTAAAGATTTTGATTTTAGCCTTGGCATATAAATTAACCTCTAGTTTTGAAGAGTTTTTTTTTTTTTCAGGCTAAAAAGGTCGACTTATACACTGCAATTTACAGTAAACTGCAGTACTGTTGTTATCCACCTTGATCTCTTCGTTAAACGGCAATATTAACCTTACTGTTAATCAAACTTCTCTGAAAAGTCAAACAAGTTTTTCCCAAAAATAAGATAAACAAATTTACCTACACACGTTAACTATATACATTACAAAAGTGAATCTTCAATTTTTACATGCAATAAATCTTTTTTGATTTTAGGGTTTTTTTTTTTTGGTTTTGTTTTTGTAAGATTATAATTCTTTTGTTTTCATTACACCAATCTTGCTACAACATTCACGTTAGGATTAATACCCTTAGGAAAGGTATGAACCCCCTCATCTCCCCAGCTATGTGTTAAATAGTACCCGTATTAGGGTTAGGGTTAGGGTTATAAATAAATCAAAACAGATACATGTTTTCAGTTTTATAAAAACCTATTCAAAACAATCTTTAAAAGATGACCCCCAGTATCATCAGTAATATTAATATCATAACTTTCATTTTCCCATTCTTATTTCTATCTATTTATAGTGAAAAAACAATTTTTTAAGAAACTATACAAAAACCATTAAAGAATTAAATAAGCAATTAAACAATTTAAAAGATATAAGAAAAAAATGATATTCTTTTTTTGTAATTTTGTGATTTGTCTTGAAGTGCGGCATTGGTTTCTTTCTTTAAGTTGGTGATCTCTGATTGAAACTTTTTTCGAGTGTTTAAATCATGGATTCATATCAAGATATAAGTACACACACACACACTCATACACACACACACACACATTATATATATATATATCATCATCATCATATCGTGCTGGCAGCACGGATATCCCTGACCCTCTCTCGCCACTCCTCCCTATCGTTCATCGCCCTAGGTAGGTCTTCAGGACAACAACCTGTATCCTCACATAGCTGCTGAATGTACGTTCGTGCTGGTCGTCCTGCTTTTGCGCGGCCGTGTGTGGGGATCCATAAGAGTACATCTCTTATGAGTTCATCTCTGCTTCTCCAGCAATGTCCTGCATGTCTGGTTCGCCTAACTTGAATAGTTTTCGTGATAGGGGGCAGGTGGCCGTACAGTTGGTGTCTTGTGGGGTGTTGCTGCCAGGACTTGTTCAGGATTGCACGCAGCATTCTTGTGTAATTGCCATCTAGTTTCTTCTCCAGCCGTTTTGTTAGCGTCCATGTAGTGCATCCATATAGCAGTATCGATGTGACCGCTGCCTGGAAGAAACTGCGTTTCATTTTATCGGTTAGGTCTGATTTCCATATAGTCGATAGCCTATTGATAGCTGTCCATGCTTTCGTTAACCTCGTTTCGATGTCCTTTTCGGTTGATTCGACGCTGCTTCCTAGGTACGTGAATTTGTCAACTAGTTTAAGAGGGGTTCCTTCTAGAGTGGAGATGTCCCCCGTTTGGTTATAGCACATATATTCCGTTTTGTGTGCATTAACATGGAAGCATTCTAAAAACAATTTGTGTGTAAAGCAATAATAAGAAAAGCCCTTGGGAAATGTATGAACTCCTTTATCCCCTCCCCAACTCTATGGGTTAAAGAATGCCACTACTGTTCTTCAACAAGTTTTTGACATTAAATCACCCATGAAGGTTGACATGCTATTAAATAAAGATACCAAACTGATATATATATATATATATATATATATATATATATGCAAAAAGTGAAGTTGGCGACCGTAGTCGAGGGTGACCCGAAGGCTCCCTTTTCGATAGCTACTACACCAAGGTGTAGGGGAGGGCGAAACTCCTTTCCTTGGATTGCTCCACTTTACCTTGATTCTTACCTTATAAGCTGAGTGTTAAGCAAGAAAGTACCAAGTACCATTTTTAAGTCTTTGGTATGACTCGACCTGGAAGTGAACCCTGGTCTCCTGGGCCATTGGCGAACAATATATATATATATAAACCCTATATATATATATATATAAACCATATATATATATATATATATATATATAGGGTTTATATATATATATATATATATATATATATATATATATATATATATATATATATGTAAATCCAATATATATCTTTAGATAGAAACCCTATATATATATATATATATATATATAGTTTTTATAGCTTACATGATGGATGAAAAAATGGAGAAACAAAAAATACTTAAATTTAGGAAACTTAGAATAATGAATGTCCTTATTTTCGTAAGTTATCTTAACTTTTTTTCAATACAGCTTTTAAAACCCCACAATAAAACATAAAGATATTATCGTTTAAATTCGTGTGATAATTTGGACTCTACACTGTGGAATTTCCACCGGTAAATCTAGGTAATTATAAGCATAAAGTTACCTCTCATCGTTTTTTGCTTTTTTTTTTTTTTTTTTTTTTTTTTTTTTTTTTTTTTTTTTTTTTAGATGATTTCATAGGATTTGCAATGTTGTAAGATTATTTGCTTGCTTAAGAATGCAAAAATCAAAGACCAGTTGGCTGGAGCTGTTGAGTATGCCAAATGCATCACTCCAACGATTGTCCTAGAGATGACAATAAACCATCGGATAGCCAGGCTCTAGAAATGCAGGAGTTTTGGAGAATCCGGAGTAGCCTTTTATTGCCATCCCTTCCTGGTCCGCTCTGACCTGGGGTGGTAGCTTCTGATAGGGTCCTATCTATGGGTCAAATGACTTATGCTAAATTGAATTGTTTGAAATAGAACTGTTTGATCATTCAAGAAATGACTAATGATTAATTGAGTTATCACTGATACATAGCAATACTTGGAACCATTTAACTGTGAGTAAACGAATGAGTCGTGTAGAATAGAAAAGCAATACTTCGAACAACTTCAGTGGGTGGAAACAAAGAATTAACATTGAATAGAATGTTAGATAGCGATAATTGAAACCTTTTAACTGTGAAGAAACAATAATAATACTAGAGGGCAAACAAATTCTAACTCATTTAAAAATGAAATTACCCACAGACTCTTTCATATGTTATCAACAAAATGTGTTTTAAATCGTGTATTTAATATGTATGTATAAAGAGGATTTTGTATTAAATAACCTACAATGGTTGATATGCCATAAAACCCAAGCAAACCAAACCCTATATATTTAATATATATGTATAAGGAAGATTTGGCATTAAATAACCTACAATGCTTTTATATGTTATAAAACTCAACCAAACCAAATTATTTATACTTAATATACATTTATAAAGAGAATTTAGCATTGAATATCCTACAATGGTTTATATGCCATAAAAACCAACCCAACCAAATTATTTGTATTTGATATATATGTATAAAGCGGATTTAGCATTAATTAACCGACAATGGTTTATAATCCATAAAACCCAATCAAACCAAATTTCTATATTTAATATATATGTATAAAGAGGATTTAGCCTTAAATAACCTACAATGGTTGGTGTGCCATAAAACCGACCTAAGTCGAAACCAAATAAAAAAATTCAATGTTTTTCTTCATTGAACTGTAAATGCATTTTATAAATATTCCTTAAACTTTCTTCTTTTGAAATAAACAAATCCAAGTGGAAAGATGTTGATTTTTGGAATTCTAAGAAAGGCGCTCGTGGCGTAACGGTTATTGTTGTAGGAAATGAATACAGTCCCCCCCACAACGATTCTGTTTGCATTTCACATCCCCTAGTAAAGGCATGATTTAAACTATTCTCGTTCCAGCTATGTATGGGTAAATATTAGGGCAGACTGGGCTCTTTAACATTAGTTTGGCAACCAATCTAGGAGAAGAAAATCTTTCAATACAAACTAGTAGTAAACTCTGCCAGATTATTTCTACCCAAAACAGGATTCATGAGTAGCGCACCTTCAATCGAATCAGGTTTCGGGGTCTGTTACCTGAGACATTCATGCATACTTACCAATGTTATGCTATTCTTAACCAGACCAGCTTTCATTTATAAGCATTTATTGGCTTCTTTTGTAATTATTGCTTGTTTTATTTATGTTCATCTTTTCTTAGGTGTCATATTCTTATCATTTTGCAACACATACTGCCGGGATATGGGGAATTCTCTCTGTGTAGTGGCTAACACACTGGACTACGACATCGTAGCAAGCAAGTTCAAACTCCAGACACGCTATTGCGTTTACTTTCAGACTAATGCCCTTGGAAAAGTAAATAAACGTTCTCATCATTTTTCTTATTTATTTTCCTTATGTTATATTCGTTATTAATTTACCAAATTTTAAATAGAAAAAGAAATGACGATGCTTTATCTTAAAACTTTATATATATACATATATATATATATATACATATATATATAGTCATCCACCGACATACTGTTTCATTGTATCACAAATCTTCAGTGTGGCTAGGCACGTAGGACACTTAAAGCTGGGATCAAAAATCGCCGAATTAAACGTTAGACTTAGTATCATACCGCTCAGCCAACAGGCGAACTATATATATATATATATATATATATATATATATATATATATATATATACAATGTTCTAATAGTCCTTTATTAGTTTGGCTTATTTTGACACAAGGCCGATATATGTAGGGAGTACCCGTTGCGCAGTGAGTAACGGGCGGGAATGTGACATCGTAGTAACCGAGTCAGTACTCCAATTCTGCTATAACGTTCAGTTTCGGACTAATGCTCTTGGTAAAAGTATGGGTCCTCTAAGTAATAACACTACTTAGGGGACCTAAGGCAGAACAGTCGGCTGGGGTTGTAGAATACACCACTGCATCTTAGCAGAAGTGTAACACAGCTCTACGACTGCCCTCGATATGACACTAAACTATTTGATGGTGTGGTTCCAATCCTGGAAAACTGGGAAATGTGGAGAACCTCTTCATTATCATTACTACCAGGTCGACTCTGACACTGTGCGGTAGTACCTGTTAGGGTCCCTCTAATGGTTCAAATAGAACTGTTGAACCATTTATGTACAAACGAATGACTGATGATAAATTAACTTGTCTGTATCACATAGAGATGCTTAAAACCATTTAACTGTGTGCAAACAAAACTACAGTGTTAGAGAGCAATACTTGAAGCTATTTAAGTATGCATAAGCAAATAGCTAGTACTAAAAAGAATTATTCGAATTGAGACTGTTTGATTGTATGCCAAATAGAATTATTGGTCTAACATAGTAATACTTGGACCCATTTGACTGTATGCAAATGAATGATTAGAGTTGATTTATTAGTATGAAAATGCAATGCCCGAGACCACTTCACTGTGTGCAAATAAATAATTAATATCAAATAGAATTATTAATGTTAGAGAGCAAGACTTAAAACCATTTTAGTGAGTTCGGACAATCATCATCATCATCATCTCACGTTGCCAGCACGGATCTCCCTGACCCTCTCCCGCCACCCGTCTCTATCGTCCATCGCTCCCGGTAGGTTTTCAAGGCTACATCTTGTATCGGCACATAGCTTTTGTATATAGGTTCTAGTAGGTCGTCCTGCCTTGGCTCGTCCATGAGAACGGGTCCACAGGAGTATGTTGCTTATGAGTTCGTCCCTACTTCTCCAACAGTGTCCCACATGTCTAGTTCATTTAACTTGGATAGTTTTCGTGATGGGTGGGAGGTGGCTGTACAGCTGCTGCTTTGTGGGGTGTTGCCTCCAGGACTTGTTCTATATTGTTCGTAGCATTCTTGTGGAATTTCCGTCAAGCTTCTTTTTTTTAATTACGTGCTCTAACCCATTTAGAAGTAAGATCACCTACAAAATATTCAAGAAGAAAAAAACATTCGACAGAGCTTGAACAAATGTCTGATGTTTAATTGTTAGTGTTACATTGGAATACTTGAAACCATTTAACTGTTTGCTAACAAATAAGCTCTGGGTCTTTTAAAAATGTTGTTTACGAAAAACACGTTTTCAAATATATGCATATTTAATATATGTATGAATAGGAGTTGGCATTAAGTAGCCTACAAGAATTGTTATGCCATAAAACACAGCCAACCAAACTTCTGCAAAAATCACTTTGGCATTAAATAACCCACAAAGGTTGATATGCAAGAACCAAACCAAATATTGCCATTGTTAATAATTCTGTTCATCTTTTTAGACAGAGTCAGTGTTTTTTAAAGTAGACATTTATTTTTTTTTTCTTCAAACACCCTCCTCATATTGTCAATAGTTTAAAATTTTGAACCTACTGTCTGCTATTTACAAACTGTGGTCAGTATTCTTTCCTTCTACTGTTGTTCGTCACTAAAAAGAAAATCGATCTCAGTATTTTATGCATCAATCCAATTTTGGATCTCGAACGATTGGAATGTTCGTCTTTCGTTTTTTTTTTTTTCTTTTTTTGTTTTTTTTTGTTGCTGTTTTTCTTTTTCTTTTTTCTTTTTTTTAAAACAAGCAATGTCAACGCCGGATGGCAAAATCTTTTACATTACCCTTCATTTTCTCATTTATCTAGCAAATGTTTTAATTTCATCTCGTGCTTTGTTCAACTAGAAACAAGTATAGATATTTCTTCTCGGAATCTTTTTAATCGTTTTACTCTTAATGCAAGCGTTTCTCTTTCGTTTCTTTCGTTTACACACACACACACACACACACACACACACACACACACACACACACACACACACACACACATATATATATATATATATATATATATATATATATATATATATATATACGGAAGAAAAATTTAGAAGTAGATGTATATTCTTCTAAATTTCCCTTCTTCACTTCATATATATATATATAGTGAGAGAGAGAGAGAGAGAGAGAGAGAGAGAGAGAGAAGAAGAAGAAGAAGAAGAAGAAGAAGAAGATTCTCATTCTTTTTCCCTTTTTTTTCACATTCATTTTTTTTTATTTTCTTCAACTCAGTATTTCTTTTAATTTTTTTCTATTCTCTTATTCTTGTTTTTCTTCGTTTTTTCTCTTTCTCCCCATCATTTTCGTGTACTCATTCACATTTCTCTATCTTTCTTTATTCTTATTTCCATCTACAACTATTCTCATTTTTCTTCTTACTTTCTTTCTTTCTTTTTTTCTTTCTTTGCATTCCAATCTTTTTTATATTTTATTTTCTTTTTTTTTTAACTACTTTCGTTCTTCTTTCTTATTTACTTCTACATTCTCCCATTTCTTTTTCTCTTTTTCTTCCCTTGTTTAGTTTTCTCTTGCCAGTGCTCGTATAATTATAATAATTATTGTTGTTTTTGGTGGCGATGAAAAATAAGGTAAAAGAGGAAAGGGCTGAGGTTGTAGTTTATTTGGAGATTATTATTAACCTTTCTATTTATTATTTAATCTCTCTACAAGCTTTTTCATACAAGGTTTGGGTGTAGTTTTTACTGAAGTCTAAATAACTGCAAGTGTATTCAGGTTTCCTGAACTCTTCTCAGAATCCTAGTTGATATTAACATTTCTATGATCTAGAGTGTCTCGATTCTTCCTCTGATCTGTGTCCCAGTCAGCTAGGCCTGCAGAAAACACTGATAGCATCTCCCCAGAGAGGTAAGACTCTCCAAACGAGTGTCCTGAAAATGACACGAAACAATCTAATCATATTTACCAACCCCTCCGCTCGGGCAGGATATCGCAAGGGCAATTTTTCAAGCGGACTTTAACAGGTTGATTTCAGAGTTTTCCTTCTCCTAGACTAGTTGCCTCCCCAAGGCTGAAGAACTCAGTCTGCCCTACTATTTACCCATAGCTGGAGGGAGAATAATTGGATTCATAGCTTTCCCAAGCGTATTAGTGCTATGTGAAATGCTATTAGTCTTGTCCAGAATTTGAACTCGTGTCGCCGTGTCCATTTCCTACGACGATAACCATTACACCACAGGCACCTCCAAACAATCTAATGGTGAGGTTTCAGTAATGCTGGAGCTTTGGGGAATGCGAAGTACCCCTTGATTGCCATTGCTCCCAGGCCCACTTTGGGCCAGAGTGGTAGCACCTGTTAGTGTCTTAAGAGAGTGTTTCCATGGTGTAATGGTAAAAGCGCTGGACTGCGGAATCGTAGTACGTGAGTTCGAACTCCAGTCGCGCTATTACGTTAACTTTCGGACAAATACCCTTGGGAAAGGTATGAATCCCCTTATCCTCACAGCTATTTGTTAAATAGTATCACTACTGTCCTTCTAAAAGGATGGATTTGGCATTAAATAACCGGAGAAGGTTGATATGCCATTAAATAACACACAAACAAACAAATTGATGGGGTCCTATCTATGGTTCAAATAGAACTAAACTGCGTAATGCTAAATTGAATTGTTTGAAATAGAACTGTATTTACATTTAACTCTCTGTGTTAGCAAAACATTCTGTGTATACGCGAAACTGAATTGGTTATGTTGTATAGTGGTTGTACCACGTGACTTCCCGTATTGCGGAAGTATAAAAAACGCCGTGTCTCTGAAGCAGGGAGAAGCAAACAAAGAGAAGCTGAAGCAGAAAGAGAAGCAGAGAGACATCTCTGAAAAGACGTTGGTCAGTAGTAAGACCAACTTTGGACGTAACGCCTACAGCGCGGGACGTATAATACGTGTCGGACTGTACCACTTGAGGTAATAAATAATTAATTCTATTTCACTATGTATCTCTTCCTTACCACGATACAAGAGTTTAAAATAGAACTGTTTTCATATTTAACAATGTGTCAACAAAAAACTGAGCTTATACTAAGTGGAACTGTTTGAAATAGAACTGCTTTTATATAAAAAAAATGGATTTGGTATAAAATAACCTACAATAGTTGATGTGCCATAAAACATAGAACGAACCAAACCAATCCTCTGATCTGTTTTTCCAGTCTATATAACAGGCCTTAGGAGATGGTCCCTGGGGCACCAACTACACGGTCCTCTTTACATATTTTTTCTACTCTCTTGCAAGGTACAAGTATTTGTCTATCTTTTCGCTTTCTATTTTTTTTTTCTATTGTTCGCTGGAACGGCAAAATCATTTTCTTATTAATCAACACTAGGCCCGATTATCTGGTCGAGATTAGTTGATCCTTTTGTATTTCAAAATCACAGAGATTTTTTGCCCTGTCGGCTGGGGCTGTAGAATATACCGTCTGCTTCTCTGCAGAGGGGTAAGACACCTTCAACGAATGTCCTGTTTATGACACTATACACTTCGATGTTGAGGTTCTAGTAGTGTTCGAGCTTTGGGAAATGCGAAGTACCTCTTCATTGCCACCGCTTTCCGGTCCACTCGGGCCTGATAGAATTAAACTGTGTACTTATGCTAAACTGAATTGTTTGAAATAGAACTGTTTTACATTTAACCCTCTGTGTTAAAAAAAATATGTACTTATGCTAAACTGAATTTCTTGATATAGAACTGTTTTGCTTGCTAAACTGAATTATTTAAAATAGAACTATTTATATGAATAAAAATAGATTTGGCATTATTAACCTACAATGCTTGATGTGCGATAAAACGCTGAGTACCCCTTCATTGGCACCGCTTCCCAGTCCACTCAGGTCCGCTGAGGTAACACCTGATAGAATTAAACTGTGTGCTTATGCTAAACTGAATTGTTTGAAATAGAACTGTTTTTACATTCAACTCTTCGTGTTAACAAAAATCTGTGTACTTATGGTAAACTGAATTGTTTGAAATGGAACTGTTTTTGTATGCTACACTGAATTGTTTGAAATAGAACTGTTTTTAAATTTAACTCTCTGAGTTAATAAAAAACTATGTACTTATGCTAAACTGATTGCTTGAAATAGAACTGTTTTTGTATGCTAAACTGAATTGTTTAAAACAACTGTTTATATGAATAAAAATGGATTTGGCCTTATTAACCTACAATGATGGATGCGCGATAAAATCAAACCAAACCAAACCAAACCCAAAGATATTTTTTTCTCATTTTCTAGGACAGAAACTGGTTTATGCATATACTGTTTATTCTTACGATTTTCAGGAGATCACCTTTGGAGCCCATTCATGCCGAATCTTGCTTTCTTTTTGTGCTATTTTCCAGAATATTATCCGCGTTAGTTGATGGTCTTTTACTGAAATCCTCAGGTCTTCAGGACTCTACTCAGTACTCTGGCCGATCTCAACTATGATGTAGTTTGGATGGTTTCGATTCGTCCTCTGATTTCACAATCATCCATTCCTCTTTCAAAGACTTTGGGTACCGTTCGAATATTATTATAAATATTGTTGTTGTTGTTGTTGTTGTTATTATTAACTTATCGATAGCCACGCAGCCTTTACCTATGCGTATGCTGACAACGCCTTCAGTCGATGAGATGTTGCTACTGAAGTATATAAACAGGTCTGCTGATTTAGGAGGTTAGTCATTTAAAGAAAGAGCAGATAGTACCATATTGATTAAAACAAATGAACTCTGTTTTATTTGAAATCAAGCAAGCTTTAAAGACTGCAACTTCACAGTCAAAGACGCATTGAAATCACCGGCTATCAAGAGACCACTGAAATTTAGCAGTGATGAGCCTGTTTAGTTCTGAGATGACAGACCACTTAGAAATAATAGTAGGTACTGTATATCAGATAAGACAAAGCTAAGTAAATAGCAACGAGATAACGATCACATTTCCCAATCCTCCACCTTACCATCTCAGGCTGTTCATGACTATTCCATCCTGTTCATATCTATCTAGATTATAAATTACTAACATTATAATATATAGTATCCGGTACAGTGATCGCCTGGATTTCAAATTGGCGCCGAGTAGAGAGGTAGGCTGACACCAGATCTTTACGACGTTCAGCTGTTATGAATGTTCTGGCTTTGGGAATTTTATACGCAGAATTTAACTTCCATGCAAAATGATTGTAGCGGAACTTAAGAAAAGTGACCGATGCAATTACAATGCATATTGCAAGGCCGTCTTGGAAAATTTTTCCACTGTTGTGGTCTCTAGTGACGAAGTTTATTTTTATTTGCCGAGCCACGTTAAGAAGCAGAATTTTTTAGTTTTGGGCCGCAGACTTCTTTACTGTGAACATGTTACTGTTAGGTGCGATGTTATGGAATTTCGATGAGTGGGAACATACTTGCTTCAAAGAAGAACACGCAGTGCTAATAGCTTCCAAATCCTTTATAACTTCCTGATATCGAGATTTAATACGCTTTGTAAACCACCGCAATGGATTCAAAAAGACAATGTCAGAGATAATTTTTCAGGGTCGCCGTATGATTGCTTCCTCATATCAACCTTCGTGGGTTATTTAAAGCAAAACCCGATTGACAATCAGTAGTAGTACTATTCAAACAAAAACTGGGAGGATAAGGGAGTTCATAGCTTTCCCGAAGGTATTAGTTTGAAAATGGACTCGATAGTGTAACTGGAGTATGAACTCGCTTGTTATAACGTTATAGGTTTGCGCTTTAACCCTTACGCCTCGGGGACTCCCTCTTCTTTCTCCGGAGATACATAAAGGGCAGACTCAAAAAACGGTACTTGATGTCGGCTTGCTTAATACCCAGCATCATAAGGTATGAATCAATGTTAAAAAGGAGCAATCCTGGGAAAGAAGTAGTGCCCTCCCCTAAACCTCGGTGCAGAAACCATTGAAAAGGGTGCCTTTCAATCACCCTCGATTACAGTCGCCAACTTACTTATTATTATTATTATTTTACTCCTTACGAATTTTTAACTGCAGCGTTAGCTGATAGTCTTTTACTGGTATCTCTGAGTGACAGCAAGTCTCCTCAGGTCTCCAGGACTCTTCTCAGTATCCTGTCGAAGCTTAACAATGCTGTAGTTCAGAGGGTCGCTGCTAATCCTCTGATTTACAAATCTCCTATTGTCCCTTTTTCAGGCTTTTAGAGATTGTTCCGAGCGCACCAATTATAATTGATATCAACCCCCAACTTCACCTTCCATTGCTTTTTTAGTTCTCTTTTCGTTTTCTTTGATTGTTCACTCTGAGGTCCACCAGAACGGCTAAGTCTACTATATGGCAGGTTCTTCTCCTTTTTTTTTTTTTTTTTTTTGAAAATTATCGCTAGTCACAAGGTTTGGTCTTCTAGTCGAGATTAGATGATCTCATTCTCCAGGACGGATTCTGATTTGCGCATATACCATTTGCTAGTATGGTGACATTTCCATGTTTTACACAATTCCCAGTGGATCATCTTACCCTACCACTCATGTTTAAACGTGTACTCTTTTTGCGCTAATTTTCTGCATTCTCTTTTTATGTGATTAATCGTTTCGTCTCTATTGCCACATAATCTACACTTGCTATTTTGTTGCATCTTATCTATTTTACGTATTATTATTATTATTATTATTACATTTAGTAGTAGTAGTAGTAGTAGTGGTAGAAATAGTTGTAGTAGTATTTAATTTCTTGCGAGTTTTTTTTTTTTTTTTTTTTACTCCAGCGTAATTTGGTCTTTCTACGGAGTCTGAGTGACCGCAAGTCTCTTCCGGTTCTCAGGACTCTTCTCAGTATTCTAGCCAATGTCAACCATGCTGTGGTCTGTATGGTTAGGATTTTGCCTCTGATTTTCTTATCCTCCAGTAATTTTTTCATGACCTTAAAGATTGTTCTTAAGTTCACCAACAATTTTTGGTGTCACAGTCACCTTCATGTTTCATAGCTTTGTTTTTAGCTCCCCAGCAAGATCCAAGTATATGCCTATTTTTCGCATCTTCTTTTTTTTTTTTTTTTTTTTTTGTTTTTCACTCTGTGGTCAGGAGAAATTGCAGAATCCCCTACATGACAAGAAAATTGTTCTTCTAATTTTCTTTTTATAGATTTTGTTTTTCTGAACGTTTTTATGTTACCATTCCTGTTACTGGCTACTGTAATTAGCTTTTCTTTGCTTTTTTTTTCTGTTTATTTCCCAAGTCCTAGATTTGATGCATCTACGCGATCGCCAATGCTGGTGAATCCTCTTCCTCCTAATATTCTTAACATATACAATTTGTCTATGACTAGACATTGGCATAATGGTTAGAGCAACCAACAATAATAGTTTGCAAAGGATTACGATAAGTGGTGACTGCTGGCAAAGGGGTATCCTAAGTATAATACTAAACTGACACTAATGATTAGGCCCCAGTTATCGAGATATAGGGAGTGTAGAAAATCCCTTCATCACTATGACTTCCAGCTCCACTCTCACACAGAGGAGTAGTATTTGTTAGTATTCCTTCTATTTTGTCAAAAAGATCTGCTTGATATTCGTATAGAAATACTTAGTATTAAGAAAAGTTACGGGAAGCCATTGGCCTAATCAACCGGGCCATTGGCCTAATCAGTAGAGTGATCGCCTATGGTCCGAGAGACTGGGGTTCAATCCCAGGTCGAGTGTTACCAAAGACTAAAAAATGGTACTTGATGCCGTCTTACTTAACATTCAGCATTATAAGGTAGGGATCAAGAGTAAAGTGGAGCAATCCAGGGAAAAGAGTAGTGCTCTCCCCGACATCTTGGTATAGTAGCTATCGAAAATGGGGCCTTTGGGTCACCCTCGACAACGGTCACCAACTTTATTTTACTTACACTTTGTCTCTGCCTTCTCTCGGGTGTAAGGATTCGTGCATTGTCATCACCGTCCATGTCCTTTGGTCTGCTTGTCCGAGTTCTCCCTTTACTCAATTTAAAATGGTCCGGAGTATCTCACAAGAGAGGACTACATAAGTGTTTAATCCTTTGATTAGATTTCTATTGCAAAGTTTGACTTTTTTTCCAGTTTTGAATCCTTAGAGATAATGATGTAATCTTCTTTCCGGTCACGGTTTTTTTAATTATCCCTACATTATTTCTTTCATTTTGTTAACATTGATATTGAGGTGCTGGGTTCTATGCGGTTTTTTTTTTTTTCAGTATTACAGCTCATTTAAGGAAATCTTTTTAAGCATATTATTCACGTTTTATTTGACCTCATAATTCTAGTTTCTCGGGGTCAGAAAATCAACCTTTCTTTAAAAAATATCATCGCTTGGTTGGCAAGTCTTTGGCTTGTATTAGATTCAGCAGATTCTACAAGAATTTCAATCACCCTTTTCTTATAATCTCTTTGTGTAGGATTGCTTTTGATATAACAGTGAATGACATTTTTGTTGTCTTCTCCAGTCCATTTTTCCCGTTGGTGTCTCTCGAATGCATTGTTGCATTAGAATTTGTTTATGTACCTGAAAATTGACCCACCAACATTTGTTTGATGACGTTCGAGTCCTTCATGTTGGCTAATTAGGGAGCACCTGGCGATCATGACACTCACATCTATCATCTGAGTATTTGTATATTATTTGTATTTGCATTTGACATTCTTATTGTTGATATACTACACCAACGAGCTGATTATTACCTCAGCACCTGTCATTACCTGGTATTCTTCCTAGAAAGGAGAAACTTCAACGAGCCACTTAAAGAACGCAATACGCCTTTAAATTTTCTAAGTTTTAACTTTGTTAAGGTTCACTTTTATTTTAATCAGACTGTCGGTTATTCTTACTTTCTTATTTGGGCTGTAACTTTTTTTGCTTCTATTTAGTCAGTTAGATATCTTTTTTCTATCAGACATTTTCACCTGAACGTTTTTATGACTATGAATATCTTTAGTTGTTTGTTTGTTTGATTGTTTTTTTTTTAATTTATATTTGTATTCACTATCAGGGTTTTAATGACTTTTAAATGCAGTCCAACCCCCTGGTTTGAAAGAGGAGAATTACACTACATTTTGTAAGGAATCTACATATTCAAAATAAAAGACTTGAGAAATTCAGTTCTTCTCACCATTTAGTTGAAAATTCTAACAACTTTGTCAAATCGATTAAAACAGCTTAAAAGACGCGCGAAATAGAAAAGTTGTGAATCTTTTAAAATTTTTCTCTGAATTTTAATGACTTCGACTCTTTTCAGAAAACTTTTTCAATTGAAGAGAAATGGAAAACAGAAAGAAAGAAACAAAACAGGAAAAGAAAGAAGTCTCAAATGAAGAAAATTTTGTGAAAAAATAAGAAACAGAAGTATAAACAGAAAGAAAGAAAGAAAGAAAGAAAGAAAGACGTGAAAAATTAAGAAAGAGAAGTGTAAACAAAATGACAGAAAAAATGTGAAAAAATAGAAGAAAGAAAGAAAGAAAGAAAGAAAGAAAGAAAATCTGAATGAATGAAAAAAGAAAGAAGAGAATGGATGGACTTCATGGATTATTTGAAGAAGGAAAAACAAAAAAGTTAAAGAATCTAAAATTAAAGTAAATAAGAAAGAAAAAAAATTAATGGAAGAAAGTAAAAAAAGAAAAAAAGAAAAAAGACAGAGAGGAAGAAAAGAAAAATAAGATGAGATTAAAAGGAGTGGAAAGCCAGGAAGATCGTGATAAATAAATAGATAAATATACATCGAGAGATGGGCGAAAGTGAGAAAGAGAAAAAGAGGGAGAGAGAAAGAGGGAGAGAGAAAGAGGAAGAGAGAAAGAGGGAGAGAGATCAGAAATTAAGAAAAAACGACGAATCAGACAGAAAAAAAAAAGAAAGAAAATAAAAGAAAAAAGACAAGCAAAAGGGGAAAAAAGACAATGATAGACATGATGGAAAGCAGAAACAAGTTTTCGTCCATGTGTTAACATTCAGATGAGGGCTTCAGGTTAGTAAGAGTTATGAATGGGTGTTAAATGTCGGTGCGGGTAATGGCGGCGAATGAGAAATGGCGGGAAACCAATGATGGAAAGGCGGGTGGGTTGGATTTCCCCCCCCCTACTAGCCCCCTACCTCTCACTTGAGAAACGTCGATCGTGACAGCCCGGGGACAGATCGTGCCAAGAAGCTTGTGACAAACAGGGTAGGCGCATCTCTTGAAACGCCGCGGGTGTAAATACGCCTCGGAGAGCAAAATGATGGGAGAAAATGGTGGATAAATTTGGTAGGAGATTCTTTACTTTTTTTTTTTTTATATATATGTATGTTTATGTATGTGTATATGTACATGGGTGTGTATATATGCACGTGTGTATGCATGTGTATATGTCTGTAGGAGAGTATGTATTTATGCATGAATATATATATATATATATATATATATATATGGGGGTATACGTATGTGACTGTATACGTATGTGTATGTATACATGTATGCTTGTATATACATGCATTTATGTGTATGCGTGTGTGAATGTATGCCGGTGGGTATGTATGTGCATATTCGTATCTATGGATATATATATGAGCGTATGTATGTGTGTATATGTATGTATATATGTGTATGTATGTATGTGCATGTATATGTGTATGTATGTGTGGATGCATGTGTATATATATTTATATATATGTTTGTGTATGTGTATGTATGTGATGTATATGTATGCGTATGTGTGTTTATGTGCATGTATGAATGTGTGAAGGTGTTTATGTGTGCATGTATATATATGAATGAGTGTTGGTATGTATGTATATGTGTGTGTACATTTGTGTGTCTCTATGTGTCTATGTTTATGAATATGTACGTGTATTAATGTGTGTGTACATTTATATCTATGCATGTGCGTGTTTAAGTGTCTGTCTGTATATGTATGTGTGTACGATTGTGCATTCTTACATGTATGTTTTTACGTATACGTCTGTATCTATGTGTGTGTGTACGTGTGTGTGTGTATGTGTGTGTGTGTGTGAACTCAGAAATACGTACACTTACATATGAGACGTATAGTGATTAAGGGTCTTTGAATTTGTGTCTAAGAAGATATGGACTGATGCCCTTGAGACAGACAGCACTTACTGTTGTTTATATATTGTTATTTTTTTTCTTTTTCTTTTTTTCTTTTTTTGCTAATTAAGGGCTTTTTTTCTCGTAAGTTAATTTTTTACGTTCCCCTTCAACATGATCATTATCATCATCGATAACGTGGTCCTCATCATTATCATATTTATTAATTTGGGTCTCTTTGTTTAATGGCATATTAACTTTCGTGGGTTATTTAATGCCGAAACTATCCTTCGAGAAGAACAGCAGTGATGCTATTTAACCCATAGCTGGGAGGATAAGGAGGTTTGTACATTTCCCAAGGGTATTTGTCCAAAAGTGAACGTAATAGCGCGACTGGAGCTCGAACTTGCTTAATTCGATTCCACAGGCCAGTGCTTTATCCATTACACCACGAAGACACCCCCTCATATTTATTACTGAGTCAAGGGAAGAAAATTTAGAGACTACTGATGGTGATAATGGAACACTGGAATAATGGTTAATACGTAGACCTATTCATATATCGTTTCGTCTCTAAAACCACACAATCTACACTTGCTATTCTGTTTCGTATTATCTATTTTCTCTCTAAGATAATTGGTCCTTATGGCGTTGTTTTCTGTTGCTATTAGAAAAGATTCACTTTCTCTTGAAAAGTTTTCCCTTCCATAGCCATTTCCAGGTCATCTCAAGTAAAGTTTCCCCAGTTTGTAGCTTGATATATCCATTGAGTTGTTTTTATTCCCATTTATGTTTACAATAAAACAGTTTTTTCCAAGCTGCGGTCATGTCAATACTACTATATGGATGCACCTCATGGACGCTGACTAAGCGTATGGAGATAAAGCTTGAGGGCAATTACACAAGAATGCTACGAGCTGTACTGAACAAGTCCAGGAGGCAACACCTCAAAAAACAACAGCTGTACGGCCACCTACCACCCATCTCGAAAACCATCCAAATCAAATGAAACAAACATGCGGGATACTGCTGGAGAAGTAAGGATGAACTCAAAGGAGATGTACTTCTACGGACCCCTTCACATGGACGAGCAACGGTTGCATGACCAAATCGAACCTATGTACAACAGCTCTACTGATACATGATGTAGCCTGGAAGACCTGCTCCAGCGATGGATGATAAAGATGACTGGTGAGAGAGGGTCAGGGAAATCTCTGTTTACGACATGACATGATAAAAATGATGATGATGTTTCCGAGTTAGTGTTGTTCTGTTCATCTTTATGTTGTCATTGCTGTTTCCGGTCGCTGTAATTCGTCTTTCTTTGTTCTTTTTAATGTAGTCTTTGCCAAATCACACTGAAAACACCAGTTCTCGTCCGATCACCGAAATTAAGCAGCGTCGAGCCTGGTTAGTACTTGGATGGGTGACCGATTGGGAATACCATGTACTGTAAGCATTTTTTTAACCGGCTCGTTGGCCGAGTGGGTAGAGTGTTCGCCAATGAATGGTCCGGGAGACCGGGGTTCAATCCCAGGTCGAGTTATACCAAAGACTTAAAAAATGGTACTTGATACTTCCTTGCTTAACACTCAGCAATATAAGGTACGTATTAAGGGTAAAGTGGAGCAATCCATGGAAAGGAGTAGCGCCCTCCCCTACACCTCGGTGTAGTAGCTATTGAAAAAAGAGCCTTCTGGTCGCCCTCGACTACGGTCGCCAACACCAACAACTTGCTTCCTTGTATTGATGGATCTACGCTATCTTCAATTCTGGCAAATTTTCTTCGCCTTTCTTTTCTTGAGTCTGTCTATGTCATCCCTTGGACATAAGGCCTGATGCATCGTTATCAGCTTTATTCAGCTCTAGTCAATTTGTTTCTGTTCTTCCTTTGTCCATTTCAAGAATGGTCCCAAATATCTTACAAGGCCGTCAGTCCAGGTGTTTATCCTTTTGATAAGATTCCTGCTGTAGAATTTGGTTTCGAGAAGTTTGGGATACTCTTTTCTTATTTTTCTTTCTTTCATCTCCGCTCGTTTGATGTTGTCCGTTTCCAATATTCCGTAGTACTTGTGATTTTCCTTTTCTCCAAACGTTCTGATTTTTTCTTGATTTGCAAGCTTTTCTCCTTTGTTATTTCTCTTTTTCCACTTTTTATATTGAGCTTGGTACGTTTTTCTATGCCAAATTCCAGTCCCGTTACCAAGCTTTTCGGAATCGTTCCAAGCGCACTTTCAATTTCGAGGCTTTTTTTTTTTACTTCTCTGGCAAGGTCTAAGTACTTGTCTCTCTTTTTGTTTCCTTCGATTCTCACTCTGTGGTCTGCCAAGAAAGCAAAGTTCACTATTCAGTAGATTCTCTCCTTTTTTTCCCCTTTGTCTTTTTCTTTTTTTTTTATCTCTCGGTCTAGTCTTCTAGTCGGGATAAGGTGATCACCTGAGAATTTTGCGTGTCTCATCCTCCCGGATAGATTCTGGTTTGTGCCTATACCACTTGGCTTTATGGAGAAATTTCATTTCCTGGCACGATACCCAGTGAATTACCTTTCCTACCCAGTCGTGTCTCTTATTATTATTATTATTATTATTATTATTTAAAGAAAGGAAATGGCAAAGAAAGTTTAGTAGTAGTTTGATTTAGTTTTGTTTCTTTGTTTGATGGCATATAAACCTTTGTGGGTTATTTAATCTTATAGTAAAACAGTAATCGCAGTATTTAACCGATCGCTGAGCGGATAAGGAGGGAATTCATACCATTAACAAGAGTATTAGACCGAAAGTAAACGAAATAGCGCAACTGGAGTTCAAACTCACTATCTACAATGTCGCAGTCTCGTATATTTGCGACTACGCCATAGGGTCTCATCCTGTGTAGTGATTATTGCAGTAATACCAATAATGTCATATTTAATATTACAGTCGGCTGTACTCACTGACCCTTGATGGAGATCAAGTGACAAAAAGTCTTCTCAGTATTCCAACACTGTCATCAGTATTCTAGCTGATTTTAGTAATACTGATTTCTAGATAGTTTCGGTTCTTCCACAAATTTCCAACTTCTTTTAGAGGGTCTTCGACACTGTTCCAAGTTAGTAGATAACTATCGGAACAACAGTCATCTTCATTTACAGCATTTTTTGATTGTTTCTCATGATTTAGATATTTCTCCAATAATCCACTTTAACTCTAAGATATTAGAGAACAAAGACATCCATAAGCTGACATATCTTCATATGTGTTTATGAAGATTTGAGGAAAGTACATAGATTGTGTTGTTGTTGTAATAGTTGTTGTTATATTGTTAGAGTGGTCGTTTAGCATTTTTATTGTGATCACATGCAAGTCATAAAATCTAATCTACAAAATCTCTTAAAACATTTCTTCCTGGTAAGGTTAAAAATTGAAAGGATTCCTTTATATATATATATATATATATATATATATTTGTTTCCGATAGAAATAAAATCAGTACTGAAAACATATGCCGGAATATATAACTTGCTGGAGATCGGTATCTGATTAAAAACTGAAATGTTTGAATGATTTTTATTGGCCGTGTTCGTAGACTTTCAGGAAATAAGGGTTTGTTGATTATTTAGAATATATCGATCTCAAAAAGGATCAGCTTGTTCAATATGAAAGTGCTGATTTACTACAAAACACATGAAATACCTACCCACTTCTCTCTCTCTCTCTCTCTCTCTCTCTCTCAATTTCTCTCTCTCTCTCTTTCTCTCTCGTTTAAGTTATCTTTCACTCTCAGTCTCTGTCACTGTCTCTCTTCTTTTTCAAACTCTCCTCTCCCTTCCCACCTTCTCTCTCACTTCCTCCCTCTAATAGTCTCCCTTTTCCCCCACTTTCTCTCTCTCTCTCAATTTCTCTCTCTCTCTCTCTCTCTCTCTCTCTTTCCCTCTCGTTTAAGTTATCTTTCACTCTCAGTCTCTGTCACTGTCTCTCTTCTTTTTCAAACTCTCCTCTCCCTTCCCACCCTCTCTCTCACTTCCTCCCTCTAATAGTCTCCCTTTTCCCCCACTTTCTCTCTCTCTCTCTCTCTCTCAATTTCTCTCTCTCTCTCTCTCTCTCTTTCTCTCTCGTTTAACTTATCTTTCACTCTCAGTCTCTGTCACTGTCTCTCTTCTTTTTCAAACTCTCCTCTCCCTTCCCACCCTCTCTCTCACTTCCTTCCTCTAATAGTCTCCCTTTTCCCCCACTTTCTCTCTCTTTCGAAATTTCTTTCCCAATCACTCTCACTGACAACCTCTCCCTTTTTTTCTCTTTCACTGTTTCTTTCTGTTTTCAAGTTCTCTCTCTATGTATATTCATCACTATTTCACTTTTTCTCTCTCTGCCTCTCTCATTTCTCTCTCTCTCTCTTTCTCTCTCTCTGTCTCTCTCTTCCTCTTTTTCTCTTTCTTTCTTTTTCAAACTTTCTTTCTTAGCTTCTCTCAATATCTATTTTTCTTTGTCTTTCGACCTCTCACTTATTTCCCTCTTACTCTCTCACTCTCCTTCTGTTTTTAACACACACACACACACACAAACAAACAAACAATCTCTCTCTCTCCCTCTTTCCCTCTCTCCTTCTCCTCTCTCTCTCCTTCTCCTCCTCCTCCTCTCTCTCTCTTTCACTTTCGATTATTCTGTCTTGGTGCAAATCTTTTCTTCTAAGTAATTCTTTATCCATACAATTATAAGTCAGTTGAAAACTTCTTCAATTTTCCCTGGTTTATTGGCCCTCTTTTTCACTAAAGAATGAGTTTAAATGCTTCAAAAGTATCAAAATCTGTTCTGATGAGCAGACAGGGAAACAATGAATTATTGATCATTTACAGATTCAACTTCATCTCCACCCATTTAAAGACCACTGGAGGTGGCTATTAATCTTGATGTCAAGTCACTTTCAATATACCGATGAAACAGCGACAAATTTGTAAAAAAAGAAATTGTTAAATCCCATCTACCAAAGAGCACGTAAATCTTGCAAAAGCTATTTCTAAAGATTTGGTTTACTTAAAAATTTTACCGTTTTGTTAAATTTTCAAATCCACTTAGAAGTTAAAAGGACAAAAAAAGGTCTTCTACACTAGGATTTGCATTTCAATATACCTCCTGTCATACGTGTACAAAACTGAAAAAATGAAGAAAAAGAAAATTATTAAAAAATGATGTCCCTAAAATATTGATATCCTATTTTATATAAAAGCCGCTCGGTCAGATGGAGCTGAAGAATACACAAACTGCACCTTTCCCAAAGTGTAAGCCCTCACCACATCAACGATGCCATCCGTTGTCCTTGGGTGGTGACCCGTAATGTTTAAGGACGGGATTCAGGTAAATGAGGAGTCTGTGACCCGCAAGTGAAGTCGACACATGACTTGTAACACACCACTTTGGCCCTTACTAGGCTAGACGGGCGGTCGGAAATAACCGATCCGATTAATCGGCTGGTTAGGTAAAGCCCGTAGTGTTCAAATTGCTCTAGGGGTAAACATCGATTGCCGATTGTGAACGAAGGCTCCCTTTTCAATAGCTACTACACCAAGAAGTTGGGGAGGGTGCTACTCTATTCCTTGGATTGCACCACTTAACCTTGATTCGTACCTTATAATGCTGAGTGTTAAGGAAGGCCGCACCAAGTTCCATTTTTTAATCTTTGGTATGACTCGACATGGGATTCAACCCTGGTCTCCCGGACTACTGGCGAATACTCTACTCATTTGACTAATAACCAACCCTATTTTATCTTAAAATTCTAAGACGGTGGTGGTTGAGAGTCAAATGCGTAGATTTAGCAATACTTGAAACCATCTAAACCAAGTGCAAACAAATGATTGATATTAAACAGAGTTATCAGTGTTTGATAACAATATTCGAAATTACTTAAATGTACGTAAACAAATGAGCTCTAACTCGTTTAAAGATAAAGTCACCGACATGTA
Organism: Sepioteuthis lessoniana; assembly: GCA_963585895.1. NCBI lineage: Eukaryota > Metazoa > Mollusca > Cephalopoda > Myopsida > Loliginidae > Sepioteuthis > Sepioteuthis lessoniana. Next base: position 72,584,616 of record OY757910.1, on the reverse strand, counting down.
TATATATTTATCGAGGCCAGCAGATTTTCTTTTAATTTTTGTCATTACAACATTGAATTCTTCATGAGTAAACTGTCCTCGTTTGATGTCTTATTGGTTATTTATAATTTTTGTGATATGTTTATCTGTGACTTTTAGGGATTTTCCAAGTAAATTCTTAAAATGTTCTTTCCACATCTGAATTCATTCTTCTTGGCTGGCAGATTTTAGTTTTAGTCTTGAAATACTCTTTCTTTTACTCACTTCTTTAGTGTGAGCCATACTATTCGTGATTGCCTATCTTCTACTGAATTTCTTATTTTATTGATTTGACTTTGAATGTATTCTTTTTGTTTCTTTTGTTATGTTAGTTTTCTTTGTGGCTTCTTAAGTTTCGATACGTTGGCATTAATTGGGATTCTTTTATTACATAAGGATGCTGTTTATACATTATCTCGTTTTTTCCTAACTGCTAGTGTCTCCCATGGATTTCTATGTTTGGCTCTTGGTTTGGTTTGTATGCATTCTATTGCTGCTGCTTCGAAGTGGGGATTGACAAAGTTTTTAATCTCCTGAAGAGCAAAGAATTCGTTACTTATAATTTAAATTGTTATTTGTTTTTTTAAAATTGGTGAATCCCATAGGGTGTTTCTAGTGGGTAGAGACAAAGTTAAAAAAAAACAAACACTATCATTAAAGTAAAGATAACATTTGATTTCTAATTTCTATGAAATTAATATTGGTGTAAAATATTTGATAATATCGTCCAAGTATTCTAGATACTTAATATTAATACTAATTCAACTAAATGTCTATTTAGGAGATATTTCGTCGCTAATCTTTTGCTATTTCTATTAGGAAGATATATCTTTCATTTTTTTCTTATTTAAGGTAACTGTGATCAGTAATTGATTCACATTATAAAAAATATTGGATTCAATTATCCAAGAAGCTTTATTTTATAATGTATGTATTACCTCTACTAACAATTAACACGATAGATGTAATTTATGCTCAGAAGAAAAAATATGTATATTGAAATATAAAGATGGCAACCTACTAAATACGAGGAAAGAACTAATAATAAAATGTAGACACAGAAATAAGTTCTAACAATAAACTAAATTTTTATCCTAATTGGATTAAATATAATTAACGATAACATATAACTAAACGATCAACAAATAAAGTCCAATTTTGAAACTTTAACATAGAGTCAAAGGATAAAAGAATTAAACTAAAAGGCCTGTGCTAACAAATACATAATTGTTATAAAATATATATTAAAAAAGTATATATATATGTATAGATATTGGTCATTTTTTAAAAAAGATAGAATAATAATTCAATAATGCAAATTTGAAAAAAGATCCAAACTTAGAATTAGTCTTAAAAATCAGAAGTAACAACCCAATGTACTACACCGTCTGAAGATAGATAAACAAACGAGTCACACCCAAATAAATTTATATTTGAGATTGCTATTTGAATCATATATATATATATATATATATATATATATATATATATATATATATATATATATATATATATATATATATATATATATATATATTGCTAAATAAAATTTGTTTATTTTCTTTTCTAAGTAGAGGAATTATTGAATTACCATGACCAGAAAATCCGGCGAACAAGACATATTAAGGTAAAAGGCCACTGAATTACCATTACTAGTTAATTTGCCATCACTTGTGTGCTATATGAACTGTTGGCTCAGTTGTAGAGTTTCGGCTCTAAATTCTGTGGTCGCTGGTTCAATCTCCCGTGTGGAGATCACGGTATACACTGCTGATGAGACCTAATAAATAAAATTTCTTGGATAATTGAATTCAATATCTATTACAATATAAACTGCTTACTCGTCCCAGTTAACTTAAAAACGAAAAATATATCTTCCTAATAGAACTAACTAAAGGTTAGTTACGAAATGTCTCCTAAGAGACATCTAGTTATATTAATATCTAGAATAGTGAGACGCAACAGTATTTCATAGGAATTAGCAATCAAATGTTATCTTTATTTTAATTATAGGGTTTGTTTTTTACCTAAGTCTCTACCATTAGGATTCACCTATTAAAAAACAAAAACAAATAGCAAGTTTAATTATAGGGAACAAATTCTTTAACTTAAAATAAAAAAAGAGAACACTAAAATTTTAACATATAAAGTTCCCTTTAACGAAAAAATAACTTTTTTCTCTCTCTAGCCGGAAAGAAGGTAGGGATGTGTACATCATATTCCAAGCACAAACATATTATCTCCATCTGACGAGTCATAGCAATTGAAATTGATTTATAATGGAACCATGGCACTGAATTTTCCCTTTAAATATATATATATATATATATATATATATATATATATATATATATATATATATATATATATATTTGATTGAACATAATAGACATTTTTTGTCCAGATATTTTTTTGTTAATCCTTTCGAATTGCCGTATTGATCTTATGATATTCGGCGAGAATTCGTTGATAAATATTCCATAATTCGTTATTTCTCAAGTACTTTCTGCCCAACTATGAGCCATCATCAGGGAAGGATGTATTATAAAAGTGATGTAACTTTTGTGTGTACATATGATGTGCTGTCATCCAACACAACCTAAACCATAGTTGGAGGGATTATGAGGCTCATGCCTTTTCCAAGTGTGTTAATGCGAAAGTGAACGCAGTAGCACAAGTGGCTTATTATATGATTGATCGTTTCGTCTCTATCACCACATAATCTACTCTTGCTGTTTCGTTGCATTTTATCAATTTTTGCTTTTAGTTTGTCCTCATGGCTTCGTTTTGTGCTGCTATCAGAAGAGATTCAGTTTCTCTCTTATGGTTTCCCTTACTTCTTAGGTCTTCTCATTTTGTTTTCTATTTATTGTTGTTCTTTTGATCCTTGTGTTGTTTGTATTGTTTTTGGTTTGTTCATTTTTATATAATCTTCGAAACGTCTTATCGAGGTATCGACGCTAACTTCAATGTTGATATATCCTCATCCTCCTTTTCTTGACACATATAAGAAAATAAAGTTAGCCACCATAGTCGTGGTCGGCCCGAAGCCTCCCTTTTCATCAACTACAACACCGAGGTGTTGGGGATTGCTCCAGTTTACCCTTGATACATACCTTAATGTTAATCATGGTGGCAACAAGTACCATTTTTTGAATCTTAGGTATGACTCAACCTGGGATCGAACACTGGTCTCTTGGGCCATTGGCGAACACTCTATCCACAAGGTCAATGGAAAGCCTTATGCATCTTCATGAGTTTTCTCATTCTTTGGTCCATTTGTTGAAGTTCTTTCTTCGTCCACTTTATTATTATTATTATTATTATTTACTCATAAGAGATTTTCACATCAGCGTTAGATGATGCTCTTTCACTGAAGTTTGAGTGAGAGCAAGTTCCCTCAAGTCTCCAAGACTCTTCTCAGTATTCTGGCCGTTCTCAATAATCTTGTTGGATGCTCTCCACTAGTCCTACTACCGCTAAGTCCTCCAGTCTCATTAATAATCCTTTGGTGACTGTACCAAAAGCACCAATCACGATTAGTATAATTGTCCCCTTCATGTTGTATAGTTTTTTCAATTCCCTTGCGAGGTCGATGTACTTCTCCTTCTTTTCATTTTCTTTCAATTTTACTCGGCGGTCAGCCGGGACAGCAAAGTCCACAATTTTGCAAGTTCCCTTTTTTTTTTGTTGATTATTATTAGGTCTGGTCTTCTGGCTGAGAATAGGTGATCCGTTATTATTATTATCATTAATATTGTATCGATTTTTTCACCAGCGTTAACAGATGGTCTTCCATTGGAGTCTGAGTGACAGTAAGTCTCTTCAAGCCTTCAGGATTCTTAGTATTCTGGACGATCTTAGTAATGTTTTTATGGTCTCGATTCGTCCCCCTATTTCCAAATCTTCAAACCCCTTTTTCAAGCCATATGAGACCTTCCAAGCGCGCCAATTATAATTGATATCACTGTCACTCTCAGAAATCACAGCTTTCTTCGTTAGTTCTCTGGCAAGGTCCAAGTACTTGTCTCTCTTTTCGTTTTCTTTTATTTTCACTCTGTCGTCCCCTGGGACGGCAAAGTCTACATTACGACAGGTTTTCTTTTTTCTGTTGTTGTTAATTATCACTAGATCTGGTCCATCTGGCCGGGATTAGGTGATCGGTTTCTATCTCAAAATCCCAGACAATTTTATGTGTCGCATTATCCAGTATAGATTCTGGTTTGTGCATATACCATTTGGTATTTAGTAATATTATTATCATTATTATCATTATTTGTTGTAGTAGTGGTAGCAGCTGTCATAGTGGTCGTTATGGGGAACTCGATAAAAACAGGAGCCTTTAACAACAGCAATAAAATTATTACCTGTAATGACAATATTATTGGTAGGTACAGCTGATATTTTCAATCTGCATTTTTTCTCATGCTCTAAATGTTCGGGGGTGGGTTGAAGGTGGGGGATTTCTCAAAAATTTCAACAGGAGGTAGCGTCAAGAGAAAGGAAAAACCCTTTTCAGCCTTTATAATAGCTTCAAGGAATTATGTTCGTATATTTCAGAACTTAGAACATGAAAAACAAAGCGTTTTAAGCTTTCCTGCAAGTTCCCATTTTCAACTTTTTTTCACAGTTTCTTGTGATATACCGTTTCTATTCAATCACAGACACTATTCTTAACATAACACTAAGTATATCTCCGATTTGTAAATGACCTAGAAATTTCATTACTATTGGATATAATTTTACATACAAGCTCTATTGTTAACATAATCCTCAAGCAAGGTTTTAGTACATTTTTCTAGATTTTCATGCCTTGATTTCATAGAATTCTTTGTATCTCTATGTGTAATACAACATAGAATTCATTTTGTTCAAATGCTGAAGCTTCAATTTAATGAATTTATTGTGTTGTTCCTTTCAGAAATTAACGGAGGCATCTTTTCTATATATTTATTTTCGTTTTCATTTTCATTTTCATTTTCATTTTAATCATTTGATTTATTTATGTCTTTTTGCTTTTTTTTTCTGTGTGCTTTTTATTTATTTGTTTTTCGCATTCATACTGACTTTTTTTTTTTTCAATATTTGTTTTTATTTGCTCAAGCGTAAAAATTCAATCGTTTTTTTTTTTTCCTTTCAGAAAAATCTCGATAGAAAATTTTGTTCATTATCGACAACAATCATTAAAATCTTTTTACTCTTTCTCTACAACTTTCTTTCTTGCCCAGTCGGTTGGGGCTGAAGAATACACCGACTGCTTCTCTGCAGAGGGGTAAGACTCCCCCAATGAGTGTCCTGATATGACACTAAACAATCTGATGGTAAGGTTCCAGTATTTCAGGAGCTTTGAGGAATGCAGAGTACCTCTTCATTTCCATCGCTCCCAGGTCCACTCTGGCCCGGAGTGATAGCACCAGAGAGGGTCCTATCGATGGGTCAAAGAGAACTAAATTGCGTACTTATGCAAAACTGAATTGTTTAAAATAGAACAGTTTTTGGCACTGAAACTATACAAAGGCTAAACTGAATTGTTTGAATTAGAACTGACTAAACTGGCTAGCTTGAAATAGAAATGTTTTTGACAATTAAAATTTGTACTCATGCTAAACCGAATTGTTTGAAATAGAACTGATAATTTGTAAAAAAAAAAATGGATTTGGCATTAAATAACCTACAAAGGTTGATATACCTACCATAAAACCCAACCTACCAACCAACAACCACTTTCTTTCTTGCTTTCTTTCTTTTACCTCTCTTTCTTCCTTTTTTTTCTTCCTTTTTTTCTTTCTTGTCTCATTTTTCTTTCTTTTGCTTCTTTCTTTTTCATTGATTTCATTTCCTTTTTTCCCTTTCCTTTTTTACTTGTCTATTTTTTTAATATTTTTCTTATTCTTCTTTCTTTTTCTTTATCCAACATTTATATAAATTATTTTTTTCTTTTGTTACTTTCTTGTTTTTTTTTCTTTTTCCTTATGTCTTCTTTTTCTTCCCTTTTTCCAAAAGAATATCAGATTTGGTGTTTTCTTGGTATTTCTATCAACTAAGTCCAGACGTTTTACGTCAATTCTTTTTCTGTTGTTTTTATTTGGTGCAGTATGGGTTAGAATCAATCACCTGGTTCTCTAGAGGCTTTTCTTGTATACCCCGAATATACAAAGCATTATCTACATTGGATTTCACAAGCGTCTGCTACGGTTTCTTGCGTTTGTTTCTCAATCGATTGCCTTTTGCATTGTCATCAAGTATCTATTATTCATTACCTGCCATATTTTATTTTGATAAGAATTTCGTTTTGGTAGAAAATTGTTGTTTAGTTCAGTAAGTTTTTTCATATGGAAGCCACACATCAAAGTTACTAACATAATCAAGCTGATGCGAATGATTTACTAACCCTTTTTAGAATATTTTGAATATGTTGGCTGTCTTCAGCGTTGAATAAGGTTGATTATTCGTAACTAATAAATTGGCTGACCAGACAGTGGAATATCTCTTAGCTATTGATTGACTGTTGACCCATCAAGAATTATTTTATGTCAAGCGGTTAGGGAATGGCATTCATTGTATATTTATGCGGACGTTTTTTGTGTAGTTGTTTCTTATGAGTTTTTTGCGCAGTTATATATCAAGTATTCCTATCTAATACAAATAATTCACTGTCATATGGATTGAAGTATTCCTGTCTAGTACAAATAATTATATGGTTTAAAGTAATTATTTCAATTTAATAATAATCATTTGTTTGTATACAGTTGTATGGTTTCAAATAACTAATCATAATCCTTAGTAAACAATTATAGCTTTAAGTAATTATTTTTAATATAAATAATTGACGGTTATATAGCATCAAGTATTCCTATCCAACTCAAATAGTAATAGCTTTAAGTAATTATTTTTAATATAAATAATTGACGGTTATATAGCATCAAGTATTCCTATCCAACTCAAATACTAATAGCTTCAAGTAATTGTTTTTAATATAAATAATTGACGGTTATATAGCATCAAGTATTCCTATCCAACTCAAATAGTAATAGCTTTAAGTAATTATTTTTAATATAAATAATTGACGGTTATATAGCATCAAGTATTCCTGTCCAACTCAAATAGTAATAGCTTCAAGTAATTGTTTTTAATATAAATAATTGACGGTTATATAGCATCAAGTATTCCTATCCAACTCAAAGTGTTTAAGTGTAGTGGTATGGTACAAGTATTCCTATCTAATACAAAATAATTATAAGTAAGTATTTCTATTTCATAAAAGTCATTTGTCTGTGCACATTTGCATAGTTTCAAATAATTATAATTCTTATTAAACAATTATAGCTTCAAATGACTATTCTTTATACAAATAATTTATCAAATAAGAATAATTTTTACACTGATCTATTTGATTCATAGATGGGACTTTAATAGGTTGAACCACAAAATGGATATGAGGTGAGGAAATTGTGTTCATTGTTTTAATTTTTAATAGCTTCTTGGTAATATTTTTCTGTCGTTTATTATAAACTCTTTCCAAATTGAATTCATTTCTAAATTTTAGCAATTGTCATAGAATTGTTTGATGGATTGATTGATTGTAATGGCATATCAACCCGCCTAGGGTTATCTTATGCTTAGAGGTTAGGAAATTGCGTTCATTGAACATTTATATTTATATTTGTATTTTTAGGCAGTTATTTCGGAAGAGATCTTTGCCTTTAAAGGTCACAACTTTTTTTAGCAGTCCTTGCATTTTGAACAAAATCAACGCTTAATTTATTATTAATTTCTATCTTGGTAAATACATCTTCAGTCTCCATACTTTTTAAATTAATCCCGTTTTGGCACGAAGCTTTATGCTGTCAACTGTTCCGATCTAAATAATCCAATGAAATAATTTACTCATAGTCGTATGGTTTCAAGTATTTCTATCTAATACTAATGATTGTGTGTGATCATAACCATTTAACAGCAGTCATTTCTTTGTACACAGTTTCAAGTGACTAAAACCCTTAGCAAACAATTATAGCATCAAATGTTTGTTTGTTTGCTTGTTTGTGTTTGTGGCATATCAACCTTTGAACGTTATTTAATGCCGAATCAATTTTTATACAAATAAACAGTTCTACTTCAAACAAGTCAGTTTAGCATAAGTACACACTTTAATTGTCAAAAACATTTCTATTTCAAGCTATTCAGTTTAGTCAAACAGTTCTAATTAAAAAAAAATCATTTTAGCATAAGTGTAGTTTTTATTTGCACACAGTGAAATGTTAAAACAGTTCTATTTCAAATAATTCAGTTTAGCATGAGTATGCAGTTTAGTTTTATTTGACCCATAGATAGAACCCTATCAATAGCAACCACTCTAAGTCAGACTGGACCTAGGGGCGATGGCAATGAAGAGGCACTCAGCATTCCCCAAAGCTTCAGCATTACTGGAAACTCACCACCAGATTGTTTAGTGCCACTCGGTGCTGGTGGGGGGGGGCCTTAGCCCTCTACAGAGAAGCAGTCGGTGTATTCTACAGCCCCAGCCGACTGGGCAATATAGCGTCAAGTAACTATTCTTAATACAAATAATTTACAGTTATATTGTATCAAGTATTACTATCGATAAAGATTTTTTTAAATAGGACTATTAGAACCATATATAGGAGCCTGACAGGTACTACCAATTCACTTCAGTGTCGACCTGAGTGAAACGTCAATGAGACCTACTTACTCTCCACATCTCTAGAACTTTGACTTAACCACCAGATGTAGCTTCGTGTTGTAACTAAGACCCCGTTTTGGGTGGGATCTTAGCTTTTTGCAGGGGGTACACTTAGTGTATTCTAAGCTCCCTCCACCGAAAGGACAAATCAATAATTTGAGATGACCATTGAACACCTATCAATCCGATGGGGAATGGACTGAATCTAGACTCTTCCTTTCACTACGTTATGTTATCACATATCGATTGGCTACCATACTGTTTGGAAGTATTTCGAATTGTTTTTATTCAATCGGGCGTGATTATACTTGCTTAATTAAGCTCTGCAAATAAAAGCCGGGAAAAAAAAGCTTCGCTAATCTCCTCGTCGCCTCATTAAATTGACGTAAGGCGGAACGAGTGTCGACGAACGAAACAGGCAAAAATTAATTACAACACCCTCACCCACCCAACCTACCTCTCCCTCCACCATTAAGACGACGACGACGGCGACGGCGACGACGACGTATACTGGTATTTCTACTAGTGGAACCCTGCAACGACAAGGACTCCACTACAACGATTACGATAACGACTACTGCAAGAATAATACTTCGGTTTCTCTCATTCTTAGAATATGCTGGCTGTATCCTCCACCCACTCACAGAGGGGTAAGATCCCGTCAAAAGGAGGAGGCAACCTTGATAGGACACTAAACTGCATCTGCTGGTGAGGCTCAAGCTCTACATTCATAAACTGCAGAGCCAATCTGATCAGAATTGGTCCAATCTGTTCAGGTCTAATCCTGAAAAAATGTATTTTACTGTTTAAAAATCCCCTTGTTTATTTGTTAATCCTCATGTATATAAAAGTTGGCGACCGTAGTCGAGGGCCACCAGAAGGCTCTCTTTTTAATAGCTACAACACCGAGGTGTAGGGGAGAGTGCGACTCTTTTAACTGGATTGCTCCCCTTTACCCTTGATACGTACTTTATATTGCTGAGGGTTATGTACGGAGGTATCAAGTACTATTTTAAAAGTATGATGCAACCTGGGATTGAACCCAGGTCTCCCGGAACACTCTACCCACTAGACCAAAGAGCCGGTTAGTAAAGTTGTTTACTGTTGTCGAGAGCGACCCAAAGGTTACTTTTCCAATAGCTACAACACCAAGGTGTAGGGGAGGACACTCCTCCTTTTTCTGGATTGCTCCAATTTACCATACTGTATATTACTGAGTGTTAAGCAAGGAGGTATCAAGTACCAGTTTTAATATCTTTCGGACCATTGGTCTATTGAGTAGAGGTTTTGCCAATGGGCTAAGAGACCAGGGTTCAATCCTAGGTCGAGTCAAACCAAAGACTCAAAGAATAGTTATATAGATCAATGCCTCGTTACGTGAAGTTTGGATTCTTTGTTTAATGGCATATCAACCTTTGTAGGTTATTTAATGCCAAAGCCATTCTCCTAGAACAACAGTAGCAGTGCTATTTAACCCATAGCTGGGACGATAAGGGGGTTCATACCTTTCCTAAGGGTATTTGCCCGAAAGTGAACGTAATAGCGGGACAGGAGTTCGAACTCACGTACTACGATTCCGCAGTCCATCGCTTTAACACCTACACCACGCAGAAACCCGCTGTCATATAGATCATTTTAAAAGTATTTTTATTCGATAGGACCGTACGCAAAAAAATTGATTAATTATAAAAAAAAAAACTACAGATAAATATTAATATGAATATATAATGAACGTGATTGGGCACCACGATTGGTGTAATGGTTAGCTAGACTAGCAAACCTTCACGAATGAGTTCGATTCTCATTGTGTAACTCATTCATACGACCTTGTACCATCTCTAAGCAAAGAGCTTATTAAATGACAACAATGGACATGATTTCCGAATTTATTGGCATAAACAAACTCTTCACAGTTCATATGCTATTAAAAGCAATCAGCAACTTTATTATAGATCTTTCTCAAATGGTCAATTACAACTTTTTGTTTAAATATTGTTCCCTTTATTTTTTTTCCCCTGTTGGTTAGAGCTGTAGAATACAACGACTGCTTCTCTGCAGAGGAGTAAGACCCCCTCAACGGGTGTCCTGATATGACACTAAATAATCTGGTGGTGAGGTTCGAGTAATGCTGGAGCTTTGGGGAATGCAGAATATCCCTTCATTGCCATCGCTCCCAGGGTCACTTTGGCCCGGAGCGGTAGAATCTGATAGGGTCCTATCTATGGGTCAAATAGAACTAAACTGTATACTTTTGCTAAACTGAATTGCTTAAAATAGAACTATTTTGATGTATAAACTGCGTTCCTATGCTTAATTGAATTGTTCGAAATTGAACTATTTTACACTTAACTGCGTGTAAACAAAAGCTATACTTATTCTAAACTGAATTGTTTAAAATAGAACAGTTTGAATAAATTAACAGCTTGAAATGGAAATATTTTTGACAATTAAACTGTGTACTTATACTAAATTGAATTGTTTGAAGTAGTACTGATTATCTGTATAAAAATAGATTTGGCATTAAATAACCTACCAAGGTTGATATGCCATAAAAACAACCAACCAACCAACCATTGTTTTTTTTTATAACATACTTTTTCTTAGATAACAAATTGTATATTTTCACATGAAGCATGTATTATTTTTCGTCGAAAATCCTATTTCTTAGAATTACTTTAAAAATTAATGTATTCAATTTAAACTACTCTTATTAAACAATTCAGTTATTCTTTCCAATTGCCCAAGATCAATATGGTATCCTAAGGCACTTCCCGTTATGTAAAGGTTAACAAGCTAAGCTAACAGATCATTGCTTGTGAGTTCGGTTTCGACTGCGTGCTCCATGCTTCTGGCCTTGTATCAAACTAAATTTGATAAATGACAACAATATGGACACCTTATGTTCTGTAAGATTCTTTCGCCGATTGATCCATTGTTGTCGGGAGTTTGATCCTCACCATGTGCCCCACGATTATAGCCTTACACCAGACTTAGCTTAGCTGGTGGGTTATGTTTCGTCAGACAATTGACATTCTCTGACGAAAATATTCATTCACAAAAAATGGATTATTCGAGTTTTTTAAATAGCATTTGTGATATTGTTTTCTATCATTTTATAGAAATAGTCATTTAGCCTCAAAATTTGTATTTATAAAAAAATGAATAGGAAAAACAAATTTAATAAATGAATAAATAAATAAATAAATAAAATTTTTGAAAATCAATTGGTACTTTTTCTGTGACATACTATCGTGTTTACCACACACACACACATACACACACACACATATATATATATTTATATATATATATATTAAAAATCGACTAATTAATGAATTATAATTAGACTTTCGGTAATTATACATAATAAACTGTATAAATTCATGAAAAGGTTACGTTGTAAAAAAACTTTTCAAATAAAAAGAAATCTATTCGCATTAATTTTATTTTTATCTTTTTATTTAAGTACACTTCCACTTATTTAAGTTAAGATTTCAATGAATATCAAAACCTCAATCAGTAAGTGTTTGCATATTAGAAATATAAACCCCCGGAGGATTTATATTCGTTCTATTTTTTTTTTTTTTTTTTCAGATTAAACACTGAATTTGATCATTTTTAACTTCAACAAATCAAAGTTTTGCTTTCTTTTTCTACTTTTATTTTTTGTCAATATTATTATTACTTTTTTTATTGTGACATATTGTAAATCTATGTAAATATGCTATTTCGTTTCGTGCTTTAAAAAATCTCGCAGAATTATATATATATATTTATATATATATATATATATGAGAGTAATTTTTTTTCATGGGTAATAATTATGTTGACCACATAAACAAACTCTCTCTCTCTCTCTATATATATATATATATATATATAAAGTCGGTAGAGTGTGACCCAAAGATTCCTTTTTCCATTGCTATAACACGTAAGGGTAGCTGAGGGTGCTTCTTCTTTCCCTGTATTGCCTCACTTTATCCTCGATCCGTACCTTATAACTATGAGTGTAAACAAGGCGGCATCAAATACCACTTTTTTAATGCTTTAGTATGACTCGACCAAGGATTGAACCCACTCTCCTGGCCTATTAACCAACACTCTACTCAACAGACCTATGAGCTGAAAGACTTAAAAACTGGTACTTGGTACCTCCTTGGTCAACACTCAGCATTATACCATACGGATCAAGAATAAAATGTAGCAATCCAGGGAATGGATTTGAACCCTCCCCTACATTTCGGTGTTGTATCTATTGAAAAGAGAGCCTTCGGGTCGCCCTCGACTATGGTCGCCAAGTTTACAATATATATAGACGAGGATTATTAAATAAACAAGGGGATTTTTTTAAACAATAAAATAGAATTTTTTAGGATTTTTTGACAAAAATATATACGCAGGATTATGAGGAATTGGTTAACAGCAAAAATTGTTTTCAACGAGAAAAAAGATTTGTTACTGAGGCTATTCAAAATGGCGAAAAATCAAATCAAGTGCTTGGGATTTAGGCAGAAGATTGTGATTAAACTTTTGGCAGCTGAGAAATTCAAACCATGTGAAATTTACAGAAGAATCTGTGATGTGTAGATAAGCCTGGGTGGTTATGTTTTATGGCATATCAACTATTGTGGGTTATTTAATGTTTATACTCATTTATTAAATATATATATGATTTGTAAACACATTTTGTAAATAACATTCTTAAACGAGCCAGAGCTCTTTTTTGCATACAGTTAAATGATTGCTAGTATTGCTATATAACCGTCACAATTTAACATCAGATTCATTTATTGATTGATTGATTTGTTTTACGGCGTAACAACCATTTCATTTAATGCCGAATAAAATTTCAAACAATTCAGTTTAATATAAGTATAGTTTTTTGTTTACAAAGAGTTAAATGTCAAAACAGTTCTATTACAAACTATTCAGTTTAGCAAAAGTACACAGTTTAGTTCTGTTTAAAAACAGTACTATTTCAAACAGTTCAGTTTAGCATAAGTACGCAGTTTCAATGTCAAAAACAGTTCTATTTCAAATAATTTAGTTTAACATAAGTACACAGCTTAGTTTTATTTGATCCATAGATAGGACCCTATCTGGTGCTACCACTCCGGATCAGTGTAGACCTCGGAACAATGGCAATAAAGGCGAGGCTATAGCCTGGGAGATTTGGGCAATGAAGGGGTACTCCTCATTCCCCAAATCTTCCAGGCTGGAGCCTCTCCATCAGATAATTTAATGTCATATCGAGGACACTCGTTGGTGGGGGGAGTCTTACCTCTTTACAGAGACACAGTCAGTGTATTCTACAGCCTCAGCCGACTGGGCTGCTATAAGCACGAGTCGAATAAAAAAACCCATATTACGGAAACACATTGACAATCAGAAAAGAAAATGTTCCGGACGCACCGGCCAATAAAGAAGGCCATGTCGACAGTTTTCTGGGACATAAAAGAACGAATCTCAGTTGATTTCCTTCAAAAAGGTGCAACTGTAATAAAAGCTTTCGACTGTTAATTCCGTCGGTAAAATTATATATATATATATATATTGTAACAGTGTTGGTTATCACTAATTCACATGTGGGTTTGTGGCGAACCAAGTGCGATATAATTTTGAGAGTGCTCAATATCTGTGATAGAGCAATTATATAATAATAATAATAAATAAATATATATTAGATTTTATATATTTAATGTCATAGAAGTTTGTCTACGACCTTAGGTTTCATAAATTTTTACAAACGTTATCTGCCTGATGATTGTAGGTTGTAAAACTTCATGAAACCTAAGGTCGCAGACAAACTTCCATGGCATCAAATATATAAAATCTAATATATATTTATTCATTATTATTATTGAGTAGCTCTATCACAGATATTGAGCACTCTCCAGCTTATATCGCACTTGGTTTGCCCCAAACCCACAAAGTGAAACCTGTGGTCGCAGACAAACTTCTATGACATTAAATATATAAAATCTAGTATATATTTTTTTAATATGATTATATATATATATATATATATATATATATATATATATATATATCCACCCTCCCTGTTGGCCTCTCTATCTCTATTTCTCTCCCTCACTCAGGCACACACGCGCACATTTTTACCCATCACTTTTTTCTTCTCCAGCTTTCTTTTTCTTTCTTTCTTCTGTTTTAGTTCAAATGATATAAATGAATTCAGTCGACTAATGTTTCTGCATTCTTAACAACAGTAGCACCACAAACGCCAATATTTCTAAGAGATAATCTGCCTGCTAATATATTACAATAAACAGTGTGATTTTTTCTTTGTGTTTCTTTGTGTTTTCCTTAGACTCGGCTCATGACATTCTTTTTATTTGTGAATTTGTACAATTTTCAAAGAATCAGATATGCTATACTATCATATCTACTTTTAAATTCTTTTCAAGAAAACTTCCTTCATGATACCCCACAGAAACTATTACGGATGCAGACTACAAATACTGTATCGAGAAAGATAATGTTGATACACAAAAATATAATATGCTTCTTTTCTATTTTCTTTTATCACCCGAAATGTTCGTATGTGTATAATGAGTCGGAGATAATCAAGATGAATACACACAGGGGTATCAGCACGGTTCTTCTGTGAAACCTCTCTGCCTTTCTGCTTCATTCTCTACTTTCAAGTGTCTTGTAAAAGGCCATCTCAAAGCATCGAATCATCTTAGTTTTTCCTTGCTGTTCTACTCGGAGCAGTCTGGGGCAAGGCCAGAACCCAGTGCGACATGACATCTCGTAGCTATCTTCTACAGACTTTTGGTCTCCACTCGTTATATAATATTCTGGAACCCGCGCAATCCTCGTGGTCACATCTCCCACATAAACGTTCCACGTGGACATCCCCCTTTTCTAGCATTCTACCCAAGCAACTTACGTGGCTCTTCTGCAGGACAACCTGAGTCCAGTTTACTTTAGGAAACAGGTGCACTTCCTGTTATGCCACCAACGCAATTTATGTGTCATTTCCACTGGGGAAACAAGCTGCGTCCTGTTTACTTCAGGAAACAGGTGTACTTCTTGCTATGCCATGCACGCAAATTATGCCTCATTTCCACTGGGGAACAACCTGCGTTCAGTTAACTTGAGGAGAAAGGGACACTTCCTGTTATACCACCAACACCACTTATGAGGCATGTCAAAGGGATCTTCCAATCAATATCCGACACAAAGATGATCAGGTGCTTCTCGCAAATACACCTACCCAAGCCAAATCTCTGCTGCATAGGTTGGAGCAGGCAGTAGAAAGCATTGGCTTCTATGTGAACTCAGACAAAAAAGAGTTCATATGTTTTAAACAAGATGGTACATTCTCCATATTAAATGGCTAGCCTCACATTTCACAAGCTATTTGAGTAAGACAAACGTGACATGCCGAGGGATGCTGGAGAAGTAGAGACGAACACATAAATAACATTTTCCTATGGATTCCTATACACGGAACACCAGTGTTGGTTGATCAGAAAAAGTCTACATCACCAGTTCTACAATGACACTGGGTGCAATCTAGAGGACTAACTTTTGCGATGGATGAGAACGACAGATGGCCTGACAATTCAAGGGATTTCGACCTGTCAGCACGACTCGATATATATATATATAGAGAGAGAGAGAGAAAGAGAGAAAGAGAGAAAGTCTTTGCAAGAAATGTATTGCAACAATATATATGCATATGTATATATATATATATATATATATATATATATATCAGCATAATAATCACGTCAGGCTGTTAGCACGGATTTCCCTGACACTCTCTCGCCACCCTTATCTATCGTCCATCGCTCCTGGAAGGTCTTCCAGGCTACAACATGTATCGGCATAAAGCTGTTGTATATAGGTTCTAGCTGGCCGTCCAACCATTGCTCATCCATGTGAAGGGGTCCACAGGAGTATGTATTATGTTTTGTCAACGTTGAAATGGAGGCCTATGCTACCTGCTGCTTGTTCCAGGCTATGTTGCAGTGATTCGGCTTGGGCGGGTGAATTTGCTAGAAGCGCTATATCATTGGCGTAATCCACGTCTGTAATTGTTTGTGCGGGGTATCTTCTGCTTCTTTTCTTCCATTAAATATATAGACGTTCTAAGCACGTAGTCTGGGCAGATAATAAACAGGTATGGGGTCAATGTATTTCCTTTAAGTACACCTACTACAATGTCAAAGTAATAATCTGTCTCCGTCCGGTGAGCAGGCTTTTACTTTCGTGTTTTTATATGGTATAATTATGGCTGCGACGGTTTCTTTAGGGAGGTCGTAGCCGAGAAGTATTTGTTCCATCTTCCTTCGATGTGTAGAGAAGTCGACGAATAATCGTGTTGCCTCAAGGTTTTTGCACGAACACCTTCTAGTCAAAACTTGTGATGTCCTGGACGATTTCTCCAAAAGCTATTTTGGTTCTTCCTAAGTATTTTCTCAATTTTGCTTCTATGCGGTTGAGTAGTAGATCATTGTAGATCATTATATATATATATATATATATATATATATATATATAGACCTAAAAGAGCCAGAAACTACCTACCTAGGTTTCACTTACTGGATCACCTGGATAATTCTGACAAAAGATATATTGAGGGTGTCTGGAATAGATGCAACCCATTAATATGATAAATATTTATTACTGAGATAAACGCAGTTGTGGTCATTTCGAACACGTCCTGTAAAAAATATATCCTTTGAGCTAGGGACATCAAATCAATGTTTTTTTTTAAATTTCCATTTATTATTATATCATCTTCCAGGACCTGTGATCTTTTGGGGGGGGGGCTTGTTTCAGTTATAAATCATTATCATATTAATGGGTTGCATCTATTTTGAGACACTTTTGAATATTTTATCTCCAAATAAGTAGTGACGCAAAATATTTTTCTTCTCTTGTCCAAAGCATTGGGATCAAGGATTAATAGTTGTTATTGTAAACTATTTTCAAATCTGAAACTAAAAAGAACACAACATTTCTATCAGTTGAGTTTTTAGCAGTCACATGGATCCCATGTATATTGAGACACCTTATATTGTTGCAATATATTTCTTCTGAACTGCTTTTACTCATTGTCTGCTTTCATTTTAACTTTGAAGAGCACCTCATACCATTTCTATGTTCGTTTACTGCGTCGTATTTGCAACATGAGAATGAGTGTTATAATGATTTAACTCACCTATTAATTTTTCTTCTAATGTGTGATTCACTTCAAATTCTGAAACTTGGGAAGTGTTCTTTGCTACTTATCAAATGTTCTTCAAGTTTATTAGTTAGCAAGTTTTGATCTTTTTGCTTTTCTTTTCTTTAACTTCTTAAACTATTCTCAACACGTACTTGCCCCAACTCATCGTTGTCATAATATTCAATGAAGCATTGTCTAACTTCAACGACACTTTCTATTTTCTTCTTTTTCTTCTTCTTTAAAATATAAATCGTAAATAGTACGGAATCTACAGTTGATATTCAGTCATGAATTTCTTAAAATAAAAAATAAAAAAATTTCATTATCGCAAAAGGTTCGGTAAAAAGTCTAAACATTAGCCACAGAACTTTTTTCTTTCTTTCTTTTTTTTCTTCTTCTATTCTCTTTTTGGGGTAGTGGCCATGGATTAATGACTAACGTGGTGGATTGCAACAACATTGTAAGCGTGTTAAAACTCCAGTTCCGTTCTGCCGTTCACTTTCTGACTAATACTCTCAGGAAATATAGGAACGTTTTAATCGTCCCCCAGCTGTGGGTTACATAGTATCACTGCTGTTCTTCTCTATGGATGGCTTTGGCATAAAATAACACACGGAGGATGATATGCCATTAAATCAAAGAAAACAAATCAAACTTAACACTTAATTTAGATCATGGAACGTACACAAACTGTTCTTAATCCGCCGTCGATGCTTTACGGGTAACTTGCATTAACCATTCTTTGAATTTTTTTACCGCAATTAAAACCAAGATCAGTGATTGAACTGACAACCTCCAGGTGGTAGTCAGCTAAGATATTTGACTTGACGTTAAAAATCTCTCTGCCATGTGACTATATCTGGGGAGATAAAGAGGTCCATACCTTTCCCAAAAGTGAACGTAATAGCGTGACTGGAGTTCGAACTTGCTTACTATGATGGTGCAGTCCAGCACGTTAGCAACTACAATACGGGGACTCACGTCTTTGTCGTTTGTACTTTCATTTTAGTTTCGTTTGCTTCATGTTTTTTTTGTCTTTTTTCTTCTCTTTCTGTCCAATCATTCTCTTTTCTTTTTCTTTTCGACTTTTTTTCATGTCTTCTTTTTTTACTGTCTTCCCTTTCGTTTTTTCTCTTTTCTTTTTTTTCTTGCGGTTTTTGTCTTACTTTTCTAAATCTTTTCTTTTTCTTTTTCTTTATTCTTATTTCCTTGTTTGCTTCTCCCTCTTTTTTCTTTGTTTTGTTTGGCTTTTGCGGCTGTTTCCTTTTAGTTTAACGTTTCTCGTTTTTCATTTGTTCTCTTTTCATCAACCGAAGTTGTGTGTAGCCCTGTCGGCTGGGACTACTGAATACATGGACAGCATTTTTGAAGAGGGGTAATACTCCTCTAACGAGTGTCCTGATATGACACTGAACAATCTGATGGTGAGGTTCCTGTAATGCTGGAGCTTTGGGGAATGTAGAGTACACCTTCATTGCCATCGCTATCTGGTCCACACTGATAGGGTCCTAACTATGGGTTAAATAAAACTAAACAGTCTAATTATGCTACACTGAAATGATTAAAACAGAGGTGCTTTTGACATTTAAACTTTGTATTTATGTTACACTGAATTGTTTAAAATAAAACTGTTTGTTTATACGAATGTCTGGGTCGTCTAACTTTGATAGTTTTCGTGATAGGAAGGACAAACTCATAAGCGATATACTCCTGTGGGCCCCATCATATGGACAAGCAAAGGTAGGACGACTAGATAGAACCTATATACAACAGCTCTGTGCTGATACAGGATATAGCCTAGAAGGCCTCCCGGGAGCGATGGATGATAGAGACAGGTGGCGAGAGAGGGTCAGGGAAATCCGTGCTGGCAGCGATACATGATGAGGTGAAGATATGTACGAAAATGGATTTGGCATTAAATAACCAACAATGGTTGATATGCCATAAAACAAACCAAACCAAGTTTTGTGTGTATTTTTTTCAGCCTTTCTTACATTTTTTGACCACTTTTTCTTTTTATCATTTTGATTTCAATTGAAAGAATTCACTTAATTGCTTTCATTTTATTCGAACTAATGCTAAAATATTGTGAAGTCACTTTTCATTTTTTCATTTATTTTTCATTTTTATTTTTTCGCTTCTATTTGAATTTTCATTTATTTAGTTCATTCTTTATTTATTTAGTTTCCTTTCTAGTTAAATTTTTTCTTTCTTTTTTTTCCGTTTTCCTGATTCCTTTTTTTTTTTTTTTGTCTTTTTTTCTTTTTTTTCTCCCCAATCATTCTGTTTTTGTTCCTTTTACTTTTCCTTTTCGATAACATTTTTTATATCTTTATTCTTCTCATTTGTCTTTCTTCCCTTTCATTTTTTTCCGTTTCTTTCTCTTTCTCCATTTTTTGATTTTTCTTTTTGAAATCTTTTCTTATTTTTGATTCTAATTTTCTGTTTGCCCCTCTTTTTTTTTGTTGTTGTTTTTGTTTGTTTCTTTATTATTCATTCTTTAATACTTTTGCTTTGTTCATTCAATTTACTTTCATTATATCTTTCCTTTTTTCTTTATTTTCTCTTTCATTTTCTCTTTCATTTTTCTTTTTATTGGTCACATTTTCTTTCAAATTTTTCCTTCAAACTATCCTTATTTCTTTTCCTTTTTTTCAACTCTTTTTGGCTTCTTTTCGTTCATTGCCTTCATTTATTTCCTTTTTCCTTCATTTATTTCCTTCATTTATTTCCTTCATTTATTTTCTTTTTCTATCTTTTTCATTTTTATTGATTCCTTCTATCTTTTTTTCCTTTTATTTTCAAACTCTTTCTTTCTTTCGATTCATTTCTTCTTCTTTTACGTTATTTGTGCTTTTTCTTTTTTTTTTCCTTTTTTTTTTTCATTCTTTCGTTTTACTTCTTTCTTTTTTGTTTATTTTTTTAAGCATTTTTCTTTCTTCCTTCCTTAATCTTTCTTTTTCTCTTTGCCAATTTTCTTTTCTTATACTTGAAACACACAACAGCCACCCAGGCTAAAAGGTTTAGCGAAATGCCTCACCCCTCCACATTACACACACTCTAACCATCGCTCCCTCGTTACCGTCATCGACACCACCGTAGCCACCGCCGCGCTGCCAGCCACCCCGTCGCCTTGACAAGCAAGGCTTTTGTTAGCAATCAAGTGCTTCGACCTGGTCGACTAGTTCGCCAACTACAAGTTGAGCTCCGTGGGTAAGGGAAGGCGTGACTGCGACCTGATTGACGGCCAGTCCGGGGTTGAGGGTTTAGGTTGGGGGGCGGGTATTGCTCTGGTACAAAACACCGGGTAGATTTTGCCGACCACCAGGTAAGGACACTGACGATATTCACTCTCCTCAAATTAAAAAAAAAAAATCATAAATAAATAAATAAATAAAATTTAAACTATACCCCTTATTTGTTTTTTGTTTGTCTATTTATCTATTTGTTTTTATTTGTTTGTTTTTTTTATTTCTTATTTGTAGTCCATTCCTTCATTCGTTTGTACGATGTCAGACGCCAGACGTTACATCACGTCTGCTTTGATTACAGTCGACTTTCCCCACTCTCACCTATAACAACACCAGCTTAAGAAAGCTTGTTTGTTTGGTAGATTTTTCTTTTGAATTCTACTGAACTATACAACCCCCAACACACCACACATGTACAGTCCTTGTAATCAACTGACCAATAAGGCATTTTTTAATGAATCAATCAATCGATTGTTCAATGTTAATCGATTCATATCTATCGAACGTCCTTTGGTATATCCATAGTGGTCGGATTTTGTTTAGCAATCATTGGAGAGATTTCAGTTTCTTCATGTCTATTTATCTCATTCCATTCATATGTATGTATGCATGTATGTATGGTAGAAGGAGCTCCAATCTACTGACAAAGCCGTGGTGAAGGCAACCCTTCGAGAAGTTAACTCTAAAATCAAATTGGAAAAGGAAATTCTAACATCAAATTGTTTGTTAATTTGTTTGGGTTTTATAGCATATCAACCTTTGTAGGTTATTATAATGCCAAATCCATTGTTATACATATAATCAGTTCTATTTCAAACAATTCAGTTTAGCATAGTACATATCTAGTACATATTTTGATTGTTAAAAACATTTCTATTTCATGCTCTTCGGTTTAGCCAAACAGTTCTAATTCAAACAATTCAGTCTACTATAAGTATAGTTTTTTGCCCACAAACAGTTATGTCAAAACAGTTCTATTTTAAACAATTCAGCATAACGTAAATACAGTTTCAATGTCAAAAACTGTTCTATTTCAAGCAATTCAGCTTAGCATAAGTACGCAGTTTAGTTCTATTTGTGACATAGATAGGACCCTATCAGGTGCTCTTCACTTCAGGCAAGAGTGGACATGGGAGCAATGGCAATGAAAGGGTGTTCCACATTCGCCAAAGCTCCAGCATTACTGGAACCTCACCAACAGATTGTTTAGTGTCATATGTATGACACTCGTTGTGGAGAAGGGTCTTTCCACACTGCAGAGAAGCAGTCGGAGTATTCTACAGCCCCAGTCGACGGGGATATCTAACATCAATCAACTGCTTATTTGTTGGTGTCGTTTGACAAGAAAAGTCTTAGAGAAAGTACTCAGAAAAAAACCCTGCTGTTTGCATAGTTACAAATTATCTTGCTATTCCTGTCACTGTAGCTATGTAAAACAATAGAGTGGCATAAGTATTGTACAAGCCTATCAAAATAATCCAACGACTTATAGATGGCTTACTACCGCTAAAGAAAATTTTGAGGGAATAAAATTTCAATATGAAGGAATTTGAGGGAATAAAATAAATTTGATATGAAGTGAGTGACACTAAAGCCAAGTTTAGTATTTTACTGGGTAATGTTTTTAGGGGGCTTTAGTGTGCAATATCAAACAGTAAGTTCAAACAGTAAGTTCTGTAGCTTTCTAGTTCGGATACTGATTCGAAAAGAAAACACAGACAAGAAAATTTTTAAAAAGGAACAAGAAAGAAAGGGATAGAAAAGATAAAGTGTTGCAAATTTTAGTGCAATTTGCTGGAACTTATCTGAGAGAGTGTCCGGGAAACAAAGTTCTTTGAATTTGAGTATTTTTCTTTTCTTTTTTGTTTTATAGAAACGTTTCTGAGTTCATTTAATTGCGAATCTTCTTTGAGGTTCTTTTCTGCAGAATTCTCGGTTGAATTTTCTTTCAGTTGTTTAATTTGGTAGGATATCAATTGTCGAATTTCGTTTGATTTTACTTTTATTTCTTGGTAAGCTCCATTCAAGAAGTGAGAGACGAAACCTTTCTGCTGGCTTAAGTTTTTCGTGCCCTCAGTTTGGTCCCCGAATTCGTACTGAGGGTTCAATAGTAGTTCTCGACACAAAGGAGGAGGTAGGTTTTTTGGTGCCATATTGTCTGGGATTACTTCTCCCTTCTCCACTCTGGCCAAATCAAGCGCTGCACGTGGTCAGCTTGATTTTTTTTCTTAGAAATAAATTTTTATACCTTATCATCGTACGCGTCTCTTATATTTTTCGCAAGTTACTGATCTGGATATTGAGTTGTAATTTTGGTAGTAAAGACAGCTATCAGCATATATATATATATATATATATATATATATATATATAATGCAAATAGAAGAAAACACAAATCAGGTTAAATTGTCCTTAGAAATTTATTTCGGCGAAGAATATCATTATACTCTTCGTCTCATCAGATGACATCCCAAGTTTTATTTAAAGTTGAAGAACAGCAAATATAGATTACAATCTATATATGCATGACAAAGAAAAACTATACAAATTTCAATTCTCAGGCGAAAGTAAACGGGTTAAAACAAGAAAGTATTTGAAAAATTATATGTATAGAATATATTCGCACGGTTATTTACTTAGTTTGGTATATAGACTAATCAGTGGAAATAAAGGAACATTGAGTTGCGTCACCCTTTCTAGAAGCTTATGTCTACCACAGATCTTCGAAGGGTACTTAACGGAACGATTATCGACTTAGGAATTGGAACACCTGGACATGGTTGTTTGTATTTCATCGAGAAAGTCATGAATGTATCTGTTCTCCATCCCGCTCAGTAATGGGACAAATTGGGTTCCTTGACTTTGGTTTGGCAACCACCCTTGGAAAAGGAAAACTCTGCTAAAAAGTGTCACATAATGATCGTTGCAGAGGGAATGGGTAAACACGTACTCGTAGATAATAGCATTTTACCTAAAATCGAACACAGATCCCTGGGGCCAGTACGAAATGTACAATTACTTCAGTCATTGGACAGTGAATTCATATATATATATATATATACATCTGATAATAAATATATATATATATATATATAAGCAAAGTTAACCAAAGTCTCCCTTTTTGATAGCTACTACACCAAAGTATCGGGAAGGGCTATACTCCTTTCCTTGGATTGCTCCATTTTATCCTTGATCAGTACCTTATAATACTGAGTGTTAAGCAAGGAGGCATCAAGTACCATTTCTGAGTCTTTGGAATGATTCCACCTGAGACTGAACCCAGGTCTCCTGAGCCATTGGCGAACACTCTAAGCAATATGCCAAATGTATATATATACATATATATATATCTGATAATATATATACATCTATCTCATAATATAGATATAAATATATATATATATATATTATCCGATATATATATATATATATATATATATATGTGTGTGTGTGTGTGTGTGTGTGTGTGTGTGTGTGTGGTTGGGCAGAAGTGTTTCATTTAATCATGTTTGATAAAATAATAAAGACGCATTTTATCTATATAATTTTATTAAAATCCTTTCAAGTTTCCTGATAAGTGTCTTGGTTTCTGGTTTGAATTGGTGGATGAATTTACCAAAATTGTCCCGAGCCCTTTCGGACCTTTCATAGACCATATATATATATATATATATATATATAAGTTAAAGTAAAACGCATTTTTTCCTAGCTGCGGTCGTGTATGGATGCACCACTTGGACGAAAAAGCTTGACGGCAATTGTACAAGGATGATACGAGCTATATTAAACAAATACTGGAAGCAGCATCCAACAAAATAGCAGCTGTACAGCCACCTAACGCTAATCTCGAAGACAATCCAAATTAGACAAATAAAACATGGAAAAGCAAGGACGAACTCATAAGCGACGTTCTCCAATCGACCCCTTCTTACGGATGCCCAAGTGTTGGACGACCAGTTAGAAATTATCTACAACAGTTCTGTATGTGTTGTATAGTCACATAATACATATATGCATGCAAAAACATAACGACGCAATGAAGACGAGCGACACACTTCTTTAGAAAAATATACCTCTCACTTTATTGAAAGGGTTGTGTATGAGAGGGAGTTGGAGACTGAACAGAACTGCAACATATTGACCCCCACTCTTATGGCCACAACAGTGTTTCTTTCCCGTTCTCCTGGGCCGCTCAACCGAAGGCCTGGGGGCCCAGCCTCTCGGGGACATAGTCTTCATTCCAGCATCTTCTCTCCAACTGCAACTGCTCAATCATGGGTCCTGAGGAACCCTTCTGCTTGGTGCTGGTTTTCTCTACACCATCTTATCTCCAACTGATCTGAACTCCAACTGATTGAACTTCCTGTCACCGGGGTTATATAATAATTTAACGTCTACTCTTCTTCCTGCGAGCGTCACAATTTCGCACTCAATTCAACCCCTCGACAGTCAAGTTTATATCCTGATATTCCTCGAATGGATGCACCTGTTCTTTCCACAGGTGCATTTCCTATTTTGACAGCTTGACCGGATCGGAGGTCAATATGCAACATACGGACACAGGATATTGGCAGGAAGACCTACCGGAATCGATGGATGATAGAGACGAATGACGAGAGAGTGTAAGACTAATCTGTGCTGGCAGCACGACATAATGATTATGATGATATTTATATGCTCCCTCGTGGGCTGAGCACTCGAGTGGGGAATTTGCTCGCAACCATATACGCTGAAATGCAAAGCTCTTCTCATGAAATGAGCAATCGGGTTGCCGATAACATATATGTAAAAAAAGATATATGTAAAAAGTTTCTTACGCTGGGATGATAATGGAGCTGGGATTAGATATCTGGCCGATGTTATGTAGGTCGAATTTCGATCTCGGCTGTATGGATGTATCGTTTGGACGAGTTCAACTTCTTGTAAGAAAAATATCTTCCCTTGTAACAGTTTCATATCCAGGACACTCGTTGGTGGAAGTGTTTTACGTCTCAGCAGAAATGCAGTCGGCGTAATCTATAATCCCAGTCGGCAGGTAACCGTTTGATTATATATATATATATATATATGGTAATGCATTTAATAATTTTCCAGACTTTTTTTTTACAGGCATTTAAGATTGTCGTAGACTCTTGAAAATTCAGTATGTTATTGCTACACATTTTATGAGATGACTGACCAATCTTTATGATTTCAGGTTCAAATGAATAGCTACAGCAGAAATTAGAATACACCCTACTAAAGCCTGATTGTTACAGCTGGTGAATTTCAAAAATGCAATCTTGAGTTCACTTTCATTGTTATCAAAATTTCAAAAATGCAATGTTGAAGTTCATTTTCATTGTTATCATTCTCTAATCTCTTCTGACTTGGAGTTTTAGGGCCCCATCTCTGGGTCAAATAGAACTTTACTCAATCATTTGTTATACTTGAAATCATTTTACTGAGTGCAAACAAATGAAATTTGCCTCGTCTATAAATAATGTTACTAACTATGAACTTAAACGAAACAGGAAGGGGAGGGATGGAGGGGAACAGACCCCTCCATCCCTCCCCTTCATTTCCTCTTTTTTCCCCTCTAGAACACATCTCCCCCTCATATTTCCCTTTTTCTCACTGAAATTAATCCACCTTTCCCTTGTCAAATCTCTGTGGAAACTTAATTCACTTGGTGACACCTAGCTTTGACCATCTACCCAGGCGGTCAGAATGAAAACCAAATAGGTGTTACTCAAACTAAATCTATTTCCCTCCCAGTTTTTCCCTTATCTGTCTCTTATCTTTAGACCCTTTCCCTTCTTTTATACCTTTTTACATGATTTTATCTATTTGCTCAATTGTTAAAACGTAGTAAAACGCAAAAAATGTTTAGTCTGATGAAGTTCTTCTGTGAATAATAAACAAAATATTACTGCTAAACTAATTTGTTTGCACTCAGTTAAAATGTTTCTAGTATTTCTATCTAATGCAAATAATTCAGTTTACTACAAATAATTTCTTTGCGCAGAATTAAATGGTTTAAGGTATTGCTATTTAACGCCATTGCTGAATGAATAGGAGTGTTCTTTCTTTTCACAAGTGTGTTAATCGAAAGTCAACGTATTAGCGCAATTGAAATTCAAAAGGTTACCCACTACGCCACGGGAATTCATCCAAAATATTTATTGTGTGAAAGATGAAGTTGAGTTGATCACAGCACTGTAACCAAATGGTTCAAGAAATTGCGAGAACATTGACAATCAGCGAAAATCATGCCGTCCTCAACGTTGATTCCGAGGCTGTGCTCCGAATCACCAAGGCAAATCTGACCAAGAGTTCACGGAGAGTATCAGGCGAGCTCGACATCTCACAGTCCCGTAGAATCATCAGGGAGGTTTCTGTTCCTCTCCAAGGTTAAGGACAGATTCGAGGCTGAATGGTTCCCGGCTTCAGCTGGGCTACTTACAGGTGAGCAATGACGTCATTGACAAGTATTGCATAGCATTAGACTCTCAGGTCTAGTTCAAGCTATGGGCAGGCATACGTGAAAGATTTAAGTAATATATATATATATGACCTGCACGTGTTACACAGCGCTCGAGCCACGGTTCGTGCTCGACCGTGACTTCCCAAAACTCCCACTATAAAAAAGACCAAGTGTTAAGTCCTGTCTGGTTAGTGGTAGAGACAAACACACCGTGGGGGTCGTCATTTTCACCACCTTGGCAAAAGTATTCGGAATTGCCGAATTCTGCTAAATATATCCAAAATATTGCAAAACTTTTGAATCACCCTCATATGTTTACGCGAGTTCGTACTCCAGTCGCGCTATTACGTTCACTTTCGGGCAAATACCCTTGGGAAAGGTATGAACCCCCTTATTCTCCCTCCAGCTATGGGTAAATAGTAGGACGGACTAGGTTCTTCAGCCTTGGTGAGGCAACTAGTCTAGGAGAAGGAAAAACTCTGAATTGAAACCTGTTAAACTCCGCTTAAAAATTGACCTTGTGTCATATCCTGCCCGAGCGGAGGGGTTGGTAAATAGTACCCTCATATGTTGTAGGCTATAACCGAATTATAAATGTAGCGATTTTATCGAGTTTTTTTTTACCCAAGAAAAAAAGAGGCGTGTCGAGATATTCAATGGGGAAAAACTTTTTTAAAATTACCACCCTCTTCAATACTATATTTTTTTATTATTATCGGCAGCGTATCTAAATGTGTCGAGGGTGTCCCCGTAGCATTGTTGCAAATGTGCTGGACTGCAACATTGTAGTATGTGAGCTCGAACTCTATTTTCGCTCTAACGTTCACTTTCAGACTAATACACTTTGGAAAGTTTTTGAACCATTTTATCCCTCCTCCAGCAGTGGGTTAAATAGTACTATTACTGCTCTTCGTCAAGGATGGCTTTGACATTGAAATAACCCATGAAGGTTGTTATGCCATCAAACAAAGAAATCATACCTGACGTATATCTGTGCCTTACTTGTCACTTTTTTATTATTAATATTTTGTAATCATATTTTGTTTAATCGAATATTGGTTTGGATTGGTTTCTTTGTTTAATGGCATATTAGCATTTGTTGATTATTTAATACCAAACCCATCCTTCTAGAAGAACGGTTGGGGTAGTATTTAACCCATACCTTGGAGGAAAAGAGGGTTCATACCTTTCCCAAGGGTATTTGTCCGAAAGTGAACGTAATATCGCGACTGGAGTTCGAACTCGCTAACTACGATTCCGCAGCCCATCGCTTTAACTATTATACCCCTTTAATTTTGGTAAGGTCAAGTTAAGTAAATCATTAGTAAGAATGAATTTCGAATTAAACATGCTTTTTCAGAAGGTCAACAGGTACATTAACTGAAAAAACAAAAAGGAAGGTAATTTCCTGAATAATTTAAAGGAAAATGGCGCCTTCATTTCTGTCTCGCATAATTTATGGTGTATCTTTCTTTTACAGAAAAAAAATCGTGTCGTAACAAACAAATATCAACAGTCATTAATATTTGATAAAGAAACAAGAAGTATCGTTGATTAGGTTTATCAAACGACATTTATTTCTATTCTTACATAATTTATTTTACTATTTGACAATTTGTAATAATAATAGTAAAAATAATTATAATTTCAGCACATCCTCTGAAGGGTTAAAGAAGGTGGAAAAATATAACCATATCAGGATTGACTACAAAAAAGCCTATGATATATGGGCCCACAAATATTGACAATAGAATGTCTGAAAATGTACAAAATATTCATCGAAGTCATGAACACCATCAGGAAAGCCATGAAAAACTGGAATCTAGAATTATTAGCTGGAGGACAAACCCTTGTAGACGAGAAAATTAGTAGCTGGAGGACAAAACCAAGCAAAATTAAAATTAGGAACTGGAGAACAAACCCTAGCTGAGGTGAAAATCAGAAACTGGATGACACACCCTGGCTGAGGTGAAAATTATCAGCTGGAGGACAAAACCTAGCTAAAGTAAAAATTAAAAGCTGGAGGGCACAAACAAGCCAAAGTAAAAATTAAAAGCTGGTGACAAACCCAAGCAGAGGTAAAATTAGTTGCTGGCAGACAAACTCTGGCTAAGGTAAAATTAATCGCTGGAGGACAAAACTTAGCAGAGGTGAAAATTAGTAGCTGGAGGACAAACTCTAGCTAAGTTAAAATTATTATTTGGAGGACAAACTCTAGCTGAGGTAAAATTAGTAGCTGGAGGTGAAACTCTAGCTGAGGTAAAATTAGCAGCTGGAATACAAACCCTAGCAGAGGTAAAAATTAACAGCTGGCGGACAAACCCTTACAAAGATGAAATTGGCAGCTGGAGGACATACCTCATCTAGTGAAAGTGATGTAAATTTACGCACAGGCAAAGTATAGACTGTTATTGACACGCAGTGTTCCGAGTCTTTGCTCAGTCATCCATATTTACCAACCTCTATGATATGATACAAGGTCAATTTTCAAGCGGAGTTTATCAAGTTTGAATTCAGAGTTTTCCTTCTCCTAGACTAGTTGCCTCACCAAGGCTGAAGAACCTAGTCTGCCCTACTATTTACCCATAGCTGGAGGAAGAATAATTGGATTCATACCTTTACCAAGGGTATTAGTGCTATGTGAAATGCAATCAGTCTCGTCCAGGTTTTTTAACTCGTGTCGCCGTATCGATTTCCTACGACGATAATCATTACACCAATCACCGAGGGCTGTAAAATACACCGACTGCATTTCTGCTGATAGCTAAAGCTTCCTCAACGAGTGTACTACATATGACGTTAAACAATCTGATGGTGAGACTCATGTAATGCTGGTGCTTTGGGGAATGCGGAGCACCCCTTCATTGCCATCGCTCCCATGTCCACTCTGTTCCAGAGTGGTAGATCGATAGAATCCTCTCTAGGGGTCAAATAAAACTAAACTGCATACTTATGCCTAACTGAATTGCTTGAAATAGAATTGTTTTTGAAATAGAACAGTTAAATCTGTGTAAACAAAAACTATACTTATTCTAAACTGAATTGTTTGAATTAGAATTGTTTGACTAAAATGAATAACTTGAAATAGAAAATTTTTTTGACAATTAAACAGTGTACTTTTGCTAAACTGAATTGTTTGAAATAGAACTGTTTTTGTATAAAAATGGATTAAGCATTAAATAACCTATCTAAAAAGGTTGATATGCCATAAAACACAAACAAACTAATATTCCGAGTCCGAAGACGAGGTAACTCAACATTTCCCAAAACTCCAGGACTGGATTCTTACCACCGGAAGAACCTGTTAAAAAATTGGTGTCTTAAACTAAACTTAGTGACAGCAATTTTTTAAAGGTTTCTTACCCGCCTCTGCAGTGGATGCAGTCAGTGAAGCCTTGCCAAAAGAGTGAAGATAAAATGAAATATGGTAAGAACCCTAAATTTAGGCTATGATAATACGAAATAAAAGTAAAGAAAAGAAAAGGAAAAGATTATGCAAATTTCTCCGTCCTTCTTCCGTTGTCACAAAAAGATCAATAACATTTAAATGTGGATCAATACAATTTAAACAAGAAAGCAATCCATGAAAACAGCTCTTGAGTAGAACGGATGTAAACCTATGTTACCCATCCCACTTCCGGGAGAGAAGCAGCAGGCAGCCCCATAAAAATACCGGGTATCACACACCAAGTTCAATGCATTTTCGGCAAAAAGACGCAGGTGTCCAATATTTCTTTTCTTTCATTTTCATTCTTATGATGAAATATATCCATCGTGAGAAACCTTTATTTTTCGATGAGTGGAAAATATGTCAAAGTTCAAGTTTTGAAAATGTGACTTCACTTAGTGACATGAATTTTGGCCCTCCTGGTCTTAACTTCCAAGATTTGGAGCTATCATCTTCCACTGTTAATCTTTCAAAAACACTCATTTCCCGCAAATCCTTACCTATTGGCTTCCTGGTTACAAAACTCCCCAGAAATTGTAAAATGTTTTCATCTTACTGGTTGTTGAATAACTGACTAAAACATTGTAAAGGTAACAGCAGTGTAGAAATGGGGATTTTTCTATTGGAATTTAGGCCGCCTGAGTATATTTCTCCCGGCAGAAATTATAGATTTAGGTCACTTAGAGGATTTTCATATATATATATTTACCTAACCCTACCCCATGAACAGGAAGTGACACAAGGACATTTTTAAGCGGAGTTTAGTAGATTTAGATTCAGAGTTTTTCTTCTCCGAGACCGATTGCCCTACTTAGGTAAAAGAGCTCAGTGTGCTCTACTATTTACCCATAATTGAAAGGAGAATATTTGGATTCAAAGCTTTCTCAAGGGTATAAACGCCGTGAGGACTTGAACTCCGTTTGCTACGTGTAACATATTGACCTTTGAATAACCGATTTGTTTGGAATTTCATAACAGGATATTGCACATGTGTAAACAAGGGACACCAGAAATGAATCACGTGAATTGAGAACCGGAAAAAATGTGTTGGCGTTCAGAAAATTATATGATGAAAGTGGTCAATCAGGAGAGAAGCGATCAGCCGAATAGACAAGACACGTCGACTTGGCCGCCCGTCGGGGCAGGCGGCCCATGGGTTGAGAAGCACAAAGAAGAAAGGTTCTGAAATACGTATCATAAAGTGGGTTAAGAAAATACGATGTAAACCCAAAAAGTTCCTGACTGACTCAGAATTTTATCTTTTCAAACGCGGTGCCCATCAGTGCAGTCCTTCGTCTCTCTCTCTCTCTCTCTCTATCTCTCTCTCTCTCTCACACACACACACAAACACACACAGCTATTTCGACTCTTTCGAGGAAATGAAGAACTGTTATATCTTTATAGACAAGGGTTATGGTCTCTTCATTCTGGCTATATAACTCTGTTCGTTTCCCACGATGATAACCATTACACCACTCAGCGCCTTCACTTAACTTTTTTGTAGCAGTAAATAAACTTATAACAGATAAGACGTAAAATATTTTTCTTTTCAAACTGAACATAATTGTTCTGTTCCCATTTCTGTTTCATGGTTCAGTCAGCTTGGGCTGTAGAAAACACTGGCTGCATATCTGCAGTGAGGTAAGACACCCCCAACGAGTGTCCTGGATATGACACTAAACAATCTGATCGTGAAGCTCTAGTAATGACTGAACTTTGGGGAATGTGAGGATACCCCTTCATTGACATCGGTCCATCGTCCACTCTGTCCCGGAGAGGTAGCACCTGACAGGGTCCTATTTATGGGTCAAATAGGACTAAACTGTGTAATTAAGCTAAGTTGTTTGAAATAGAACTGTTTTAACATTTAACTGTGTATAAAAAATATACTAAAGCTAAACTGAATTGTTTAGAATAGAACTGTTTTGGACATGTAAACGGTGTACTCATGTTAAACTGAATTGTTTGAAAGAGAACTGTTTTAACAGTTAACTGAGTAAACATAAGAATATTCTTATAGTGAACTGAATTGTTTGAAATAGTACCGTTTATATGTATAAAAATGGATTTGGCATTAAATAACCTATAATATTTGATATGCCAACAAACAAAACTAAAACAAAATTTTTATCAAAATAATTCGATTCGGCATTAAATGACCCGAAATGGTTGTTATGCCGTGAGACAAAACCAACCAACCAACCAACCAAGACTTCTGCTTCAACTCTCATTTCCATTTTTGTTATCCTGTAATTATATTTTTAAAGATACTGAGTTGACTTAACAATGCGAAATATAGAAATGAAGAACCGATTTCAAATTCTGGCTGGGGTAGTGTGTTCATTCCACATAAATGCACACAAAAACGACATGAAACTACCTTTCCATGTTAAGCAGATTAGGGATTACACTGTTTTACGGGTATCATGTAACTTAGAAGAAACTGTCGCTTGTTACAAGAACAGGAAATGAACACCACCGGAAATAATACTAAATTCATCTAATTAGTCGTTAATTTGTTCATTTGTTTACATGTTCATTAGATAGTCTGTTTATTCGTGCAATATTTTGATCCAAATATAATGATTAAAAAAGAAAAGAATTAAACGAATAAGATAGGAATAAAAGAATAAGATAAGAATAAACGAATAAGATAAGAATAAGATAAGAATAAACGAATAAGATACGAATAAACGAATAAGATAAGAATAAGATAAGAATAAACGAATAAGATAAGAATAAACGAATAAGATAAGAATAAGATACGAATAAACGAATAAGATAAGAGTTAAAAGAATAAGATAAGTAAGTAAGTAAACGAATAAGAGAAGAATAAGATAAGAATAAACGAATAAGATAAGAATAAACGAATAAGATAAGAATTAAAAGAATAAGATAAGTAAGCAAGTAAAGTTGGCGACCGTAGTCGAGGGCGACCAGAAGGCTCCCTTTTCAATAGCTACAACACTGAGGTGTAGGGGAGGGTGCTATTCACTTCCCTGGATGTCTCTACTTTACCCTTGATACGTACCTTATATTGCTGAGTGTTAAGCAAGGCGGTATCAAGTACCATTTTTAAAGTCTTTGGTATGACTCGACTTGGGATTGAACCCAGGTCTCCCAGACCATTGGTAAACCCTCTACCAACTTGGTCAATGACCCGGTCTAAAAAACTGAAGTAAGACTAATAACAATGTTGTAATGGAATATCCCACAACCCTCTCAGTCATGATACCTGGCCTTGCCCCCGGGATAAGGCCGACAACATTAATTTGCTATTGGCTTTGCCCACCAACCGGCTTTTTAGTCGGGCCCTCTGACATTCGTGTCGGACGAGGCATTGTCCATCAACGGCACACTTGAGGCCGAAAGACTCCCGGCTTAGGATGGGCCAACTTTGGGGTGGACAAGCTGCATTATTGACACGTTCGTGTAGCACTGGACCCCGTGGTCCAGTTTAAGCTATAATCTGGCAACCGTCCCTGGGCTCAAGTTTGGGTCCATGTCCAACTAGGCTCATCGGCTCACATTGCCCCAAGTAAGCCGATTTGGTGGGAAGGTGATCCACTCGGAATTGTGCAAGAAATTTCTATTTGACCATTTTGACCATACGAGTGAATGGTATATGCTCAACCCAGCATCTGTCCTGGAGAATTACACACACAAACTCCTATGTGATTTCAACACACAAACGGATCACTTAATCTCAGCCAGACGACTAGACCTAGTAATAATCAATAGAAAAAGCTTGCAGAATTGTAGACTTTGCTGCCCCGGCTGACCAGAGAGTAAAATTGAAAGAAAGTAGAAAGTAGGATAAGTACCTTGATCTTGCTAGGGAATTGAAAAAAAAAAGCATTAGAACATGAAAGTGTCAACGATACCAATTGTAATTGGTGCTCTTGCTATCGTCACCAAAAGATTAATAAAAGGAACAAGAGGACATGAAAATAAGAGGACGAGTGGAGACCATCCAAACTACTGCATTATTGAGATCGGCCAGAATACTGAGAAGAGTCCTGAAAACTTGAGGAGACTAGCTGTCACTCAAACTCCAGTTGAAAACCCTCAGCTAACGCCGATGTGAAATACTCTCAAGGAATAATAATAATAATAATAATAATAACTGGAAATTCTCATACACGCAGTTAGAATATACAGTCAAGACATAGGTATGGAATTTGGCATAGAAAAATGTGCCATGCTCGTCATGAAAAGTGGAAAACGACATATGACTGACTTGGATATCTTGGAGGCTGACACCATCAAACAAGTGCAAATGAAAGACATGATCCGAAAAGAATATCTCAGGAGAACGAGAAAACTACTCGAGACAAAAATCTCCAGCAGAAAACTCATCAAAGGAATAAATACTTGGGCTGTGCCACTAGTCAGATACTCGGGACCCTTTCTCAAGTGGACCCGAGAGGAACTTAAACAAATGGATCAAAGGACAAGAAAACTAATGACCATGCATAAGGCATTACACCCCAGAGACGACGTTGACAGACGATATGTATCTAGAAAACAGGAAAGAAGAGGACTTGCCAGCATCGAAGACACCGTTGACGCATCCATACAACGGCTCGAAGACTACTTAGAAAAACACGAACGAGGACTAATTACAACCATCAGAGTCGATACGGACAACACGATAAACGAAAGAATGACAACTAGGAAACAAAAATGGGAAGGAAAACAACTCTATGGCCGCTTTAAGAGTCTAATAAACAACATCTCACACCAGAAAACCTGGACCTGGTTAAGAAAAGGAAACCTTAAGAGAGAAACGGAATCCCTCCTAATAGCAGCACAGGACAATGCCATAAGAACCAATCATATCAAAGCGAGAATAGATAAGACGCAACAAAACAGTAAATGTAGGCTATGCGGTGACAGAGACGAAACGATCAATCACATTATAAGCGAATGCAGCAAATTAGCACAGAAGGAGTACAAGGAAAGACACGACCGAGTCGGCAAGGTAATCCACAGGGAAATGTGCAGGGAATTTCAATTCGACCATACAAACAAATGGTATATGCACAACCCGGCGTCTGTCCTAGAAAATGACTCGCATAAACTCCTATGGGACTTTAACATACCAACGGATCACCTAATTTGGCCAGAAGATCAGACCTCATAATAATCAACAAAAGAAAGAGAATCTGCAAAATTGCTGACTTTGCTGTCCCGGCAGACCACAGAATAAATCTGAAGGAAAGTGAAAAGAAGGATAAGTACCTCGACCTTGCTAGAGAACTGAAAAAACTGTGGACCATGAAAGTAACGATTGTGCCAATTGTGATTGTTGCATTAGGCACAGAAACTAAAGGATTATTAAAGGGCCTGGAGGACTTGGAAGTTGGCGGACGGGTAGAGACTATCCAAACGACAGCATTGCTGAGGACGGCCAGAATACTGAGACGTGTCCTGGAGACTTGAGGAGACTTGCTGTCACTCAAACTCCAGTGAAAAACCATCAGCTAACACTGATTTGAAAAACTCTAGAGGAGTAAATAATAATAATAATAATAATAATAATAATGTATAAAGATAATATAAGAAAATGATAATAATTATTCTAATCATATTCGTATCCAAAGGATAGCAGTGTAATTTTCCAGCGGTCAAGGGTTATCACCCCTATATAAGTACACCTGGGTGTGTGTTGTTGCAATTAGTCTCTTGAAGGATAAATAGGGGCAACACAAAAAGGTTGACTACATGCTCCTATAAAAATAATGGTTAAAAATTGAGGATAGTACAATGCAGAAATTCATCAAAAGAACAAAGATTAATTACAACATCCCAAAACTGCAAAACAAGAAAATATCACAAGGGCACAAAAGAAAAAAAAAACAGGAATTATAAAATGGAGAGAACAAAAATGGATTAGAAAAAATATATGAATACTTCAGAAGACTAACTTAAGAAACTGTGTACGAGTTGACCTGCATATGGCTACGTAGGGAAAGCCAGAAGAAAGAACCTTTATCGCTGTTTATAGAATAACACGATGAAAACTTAAAATGTAAAATCTAGAAGTGATAAAACAAAGAAAAAATAGTAAATGTAAGGCATGATAGGGTGGGAAAGGTGATCCATTGGGAAAAATGCAAGCGACTCAACTAACAGATGTTGTCTATATTGACAGATGGTATATGCTTTGGCTAGATTATTTTCTCGAATATGAGACTCAAAACTCCCTGTTAATTTGCGATATAAACGGACCACTTAATCCAGGCCCAAAGACCAAACCTACAAGGAAAAAAGAAATTGTCAACTAGCAGATTTTGCCGTTCCAAGAAAAGTGAAAGACTGGAATTTGCCAGAGAGCTGAAAAAATATGGGAGATAAAAGAGACAGTGATACCATTCATAATCACAGCCCTTGAAACAATCCCCAAAAACCTGAAAAAGAGACTAGGAGAACTGGGAATCCAAATATAAAGTGAGACCATCCAGACCATCAGACTAAAGAGATCAGCTAGAATACTAAGAAGAGTCCTGGTGATTTGGTACTTATCAATTAGACAACAGAGAAAACCACCAGTTAATACTTATGGGAAAAACACGTAAATAAACATTACTACTACTACATCTACTAAGTAAAATTGACGACCTTAGTCGAGTGTGACCCGAAGTGAGGTATAGGGGTAGGCGCTATTCCTTTTCCTGGAATGCTCAACTTTACCCTTGATCCTTACCTTATAATGCTGGGTGTTAAGCCAGGCGGCATCAAGTACCACCTTTTGAGTTTTTGGCATGACTCGACCTTGGATTGAACCCCAGTCTTTCGAGCTATTTGCGAACACTCAAATCATTAGGCTAATGGCCCATGGGCTTAGTGATAGGGTGTTCGCCAATGGTCCAGGAGACTGGGGTTAAATTTCAGGTCGAGTCATACCAAAGACTCATAAAGTGCTACTTGACACCTCCTTGCTTAACTCTCAGCATTATAAGGCACGTTTCAAGGGTAAAATGGAGCATTCCAGGAAAAGGAGTAGCGTCCTCCCCTACACCTCGGTTTAGTAGCTATTGAAAAGGGAACTTTCGGGTCACCCTCGACTACGGTCGCCAACTTTACTTTTACTTACAACCACTTCTAATAATAATGATGATAATAATAATAATGATAATATCAGACTTGAAATTACTGGGTGAAAAAGTGATCTACTGGAAATGGGTCAGGAATTAAAAATTTGATCATGGTGACAAATGATATTCCCGGCTAAAAATCCATATTAAGTGTTATTTAACAAGAAAAAAAAGAGTTCTAATTAACAAGAAGAAAAGAACTTGTTATCAACTAGATCTCAGTATGAAAATAAAAGAAGGCAAAAACTTCGATAAGTACCTGGACCTTGCCTGAGAGCAGAAAAACATTATGAAACATCAACGTTACGATGATATGAGCCGTTGTTGTGATGTGGTACGATAATGAGCATTCATCTATATATATATATATATATATATTGTCATCCACAGACAGACTGTTTTGTTCAATCAAAACTCTTCAGTGTGGCTAGATTCCCGAAGCTGGGATCAAGACCTAGTTGACTGAAACGCCAATCCAATATTCTACCACTCAGCCACGAGGAAACCAGCGCAAGCGAAGGAAATTTAAACGCTTATGTATCATATTTGTTTGCATATATCCGCTTAATGGGTAGCGGAGCTCAATTCATTTGAAGAGCCTTTCTTTACGCTAGTGGCAACCATTTACTTCCTTCGCTAGAGAGCTCAACCCCAGTGTGAGTGTAGGGATCTCAGTGTGTTGTGGGCGACCGTTGAAATTACTTTCAGCAGTGCCGGAGTATCCAGAAGATCCTCCTTTGTCTATTTTGGCGTGAAGACCACACAAAGAGCTGAGCCCGCCTGAACCTGCAAGACCGGAAGAAATGACAAAGGACGTTGGTCAAATGAATAGTGAGACCTCAGAGTAGAGAGTCAGATATTAAGGACCCAGGACGTTGGGCTGGAGCAGTCGCGGCTGGGATGCTAACTCTAGTAGTACTCAGGGCCCAGGATACGAGGCAGTGAAATCAGAAACAGGACGCTGAGTGGTGATGACGATGACCAGAGATGAATCAGCATTTTGGTAGCAGTTGAGAGCTTCACAATGCATTTTTCATAGCCAAACGCATGCATATACACAGTGCCAAGAAATGTCACAAATTTCACCTTCGTACGTTTTGCTGTTTTGAATTCATGTTTTGACTTTTCTTCCTTCCATCCTCTGTTGCTTGTTTGTTATTCGATATTTTTGTACAACTTGTGAAATCCCAACTTGGCCGGGTGTGAGAAGAGATAACGGGGTCCACACGACTAGACTAGACGAATGGCCAGACCATCAAAACGGCTGTGTGGGGTCGTTTCATAGTGGTCGTTAGAATCATTATCAAAAACCTGGAAAGGAGACTGGGTCATTTGGAGATCAGAGGTGAATCGAGACCATTTATACCACAGCACTGCAAAAAAGTCATTTAAGAAACACAGAAGTGCTGAAACTCAGACACCAGTGAAAAACCACCATTTAAAACTGGTGTGAAAAAAACTTGCAAAGAGTAAAATAATAAAAATAACAATAATAATAATAATAATCAGAAGAAGAAGAAGAAGAGGAAGAAAGAAGAACGCAAAGAGTTAAATAATAATCATCATCATCATCATGTCGCGCCGCCAGCGCGGATATCCCTGACCCTCTCTCGCCACTTCTCCCTATCATTCATCGCCTCCGGCAGGTCTTCAGGCTTACATCCTGTGTCCTCACATAGTTGCTGTATGTAAGTTCGTGCTGGTCGTCCTACTTTTGCACATCCATATGTGGGGGTCCACAGGAGTACATCGCTTATGAGCTCGTCCTTGCTTCTCCAGCAGTGTCCCGCGTGTCTGGTTCGTCTGACTTGTATAGTTTTTGTGATGGGGGGCAAGTGTCCGTATAGTTGGAGTCTCGTGGGGTGTTGTCGCCAGGACTTGTTTAATACTGCTCTCAACATTCTTGTGTAATTTCCGTCTAGTTTCCTCTCCAGCCGCTTCGTTAGCGTCCATGTGGTGCATCCATATAGCAGTATTGACACAACCGCTGCCTGGAAGAAACTGCGTTTCATTTTATCAGTTAGGTCCGACTTCCATATGATCGAGAGCCTATCGATAGCTGTCCATGCCTTCGTCAGTCGTGTGTCGATGTCCTTTTCGGTTGATGAGACGCTACTTCCTAGGTAGGTGAATTTGTCTACTAGTTTCAGAGAGGCTCCGTCTAGTGTGGCAATGTT
Source organism: Sepioteuthis lessoniana (assembly GCA_963585895.1). Taxonomy (NCBI): domain Eukaryota; kingdom Metazoa; phylum Mollusca; class Cephalopoda; order Myopsida; family Loliginidae; genus Sepioteuthis; species Sepioteuthis lessoniana. The sequence continues at coordinate 72,544,253 of OY757910.1, read as the reverse complement.
GCCCGTTTGGTTGTAACACATATATTCAGTTTTGTTCGCATTGACGTGGAGGCCAATGCCTGCTGCGGCTCGTTCCAGACTATGCAGTAGTGTCTCTGCTTGATTAGGCGTATTCGCTAGTAACGCCAAGTCATCAGCGTAGTCGGCGTCCGTGATTGTTTTTGCGGGATACCTTTTGCTTCTTCTCTTAGTCAGCTCGAAGCCATTTTCTCTGATTTTGTCGATCGAAGTCCTAAGCACATAGTCTAGACAGATGATAAAGAGGTACGGGGCTAGCGTGTCTCCTTGTAGTACTCCTGCAACAATGTCGAAGTATTCCGTGTCTCCATCTGGTGAACGTACTTTCACTTTGGTGTTTCTGTTGAGAATCATTATCGCTGCTACTGTTTCTTTTGGTAGGCCGTATGCTAGTAGGATTTGCTCCATCTTCCCTCTGTGTATGGAATCGAAGGCCTTGGTAAAGTCGACAAATAGTAATGTCGCCTGTAAGTTTTTTGCCCGAACGCCTTCAAGGATTCTACGGATGGTCAGTATTTGTGAGGTTGTGGATCTATTTCTCCGGAAGCCGTTTTGGTTTTTCCTAAGGATGTTGTCTATTTTGGGTTCTATGCGGTTTCGTAGTAGGGCATTGTAGATCTTGGCTGCTATGGATGTAAGTGTTATCCCTCGGTAGTTCTTGGCTAGTCCGAGGTCGCCTTTTTTAGGGAATGGAAGGATGCATCCCTTCGTCCATCTTTCTATCCTATTTTGACTATAGACTGCGTTGCATTGCCGGAGCAGTATATCGTCGAATTGTCTAGTCTTCCACACTTCTGGGGGGATCTCGTCTAGCCCTGCTGCTTTCCTATTTTTGATTCTTCTGAGAACTGAGTCGAGTTCTTCTTTGGTGAAAGGACCTAGTTTAACGTCTAATTGCTTACTAATAATTCTGGTGATCGGTTCATCCGTTATTTCCGGTGGGTTTCCTAGTAGATTTTTGAAATGCTGTTCCCACAGTTTTACTCTTTCTTGTTGGCTTGCAGCTTTCAATTTTGCTTTGGCTGTGCTCTTCCTTCTACTTACTTCGTTTATTGTTTGCCAGGCTATCCTGGATTGTCTATCTTCCACCGAGTCTCTAATCTTATCTATCTGATTTTGTATGTATTCTGCCAGTTCTTTTAGATATATTCCTGTTAATTGATGTTGAGCCTTTTCTGGTTTTCGTGCATTTGTGTTTGTTGGGTTCTTTTGATAGCTTTTGGAGGCAGTTTTCACAAGTGCACGTTTTTCTCTAACCGCTGGCGTTTCCCAAGGGGCTCTATATTTAGTTCTAGGTTTTGTTGGAATACACTTTGCTGCCGCCTCAAGGTGTGCTTCTACAAAATTTTCATATTCGTCATTTGGGGTACCTTTTCTGCCTTCTCTTGTAGTGCTTCGAATCTGTTTCTTAATTCTAATGCATATTTATCTCTAATATCTCTGTTGTGGAGTAGGGCCCAGTCATAGTGCCTGGTTGTCGCTTTACGTGTGGCGTTTTTTCGTAGGCTTAGACGTACTTTGGCCGTAACTATTCGATGATCGGAGGACACACCCTCGAAAGAGGAGTATGCCTCGCAATTCATCGCACTGTTTTTCCATTTCCCGTTTATAAGGACGTAGTCTATCTGTGCTTTACTCTTATTCGCGTATGTGTAGGTCCATAATTTCCCCTCCCTTTTTTGAAAGTTTGTATTGAGGCATGTTAATCTATTTTCTATCATGAAATCTATTAGATGTTGTCCATTCCTGTTTGATGCCTTGTGTAGGCTGTATTTGTTGTGTCTGTTTTTCCCGATTTGTGCATTCATATCTCCGCCAATGACAAGCAGGTTGTGTTTCGGAATGCTACGTACTAGGGAGGATAGATCTTCGTAGAAGGTGACTATTTCGTTTTCTTCGCTAACATTGGTAGGGCTGTAGCAGGAGATAATTTTTGCTTTGGGGTTGCCATTATACGTTGCGGCCATCATCCTAGGTTGTATTCTCTCAATGCTGTTCAGTGTTTTTAACGCTCTTGGTCCTAGAAGCATTCCCACCCCTCCTACCGATGCATTGATAGAGTTTTTCCATGCGGATACAGTCACCAGCATCCATCCATTACCAGTTTCGTGATACTTGATATCTTCGGTGTGCGTGTATCGGTGCTCTTGTATGCAAATTATGTCTATCTTATGTTCTACGGCTGATGCAGTTAGCTCTGATAGTTGACCTATTCTATTTAGGGTTCTCACGTTAAATGTCGCTATCTGTATTGTTTGTTTGCATCTTAGTAGTTTTAGTTTTAGTTTGAGCTCTGTAGCTGATTTTTCGAACACTGAGGCCAGGGCTCCAACCTCAGCAGGACGCGCCCCTTTTTTACCCGCGCGAAGAGCGATGCGATGTATCTGGTTTGAGTACGAGTCATGGTTATCTTTCGATGGCTGTTTTTATTCTCATCTATAGAAGCCACTCTTATAGATGAGCAGCAGTAGTTCCCCGATCGAACTGACAATCCTGAGCGTTAAGCCGCAGGACTCACACGTACATCACGCTGCTTCCCATGTGTATGTGTTAGAAAAAAAAAGAAAAAAAAAAAAAGAAAAGAAAAACGAAAAAAAAAAAATTTTTTTTTTTTTACCTTAAGTTTTAACTTAGTTAAAGTCCAAGACTGCTGTCTTGTTAAAATTCAAAGACATTTTGGGGTATATTTCAGCCTATCATCCGATTCCGGCCCTGACAGGTTTTTATTTTATTGGTAGAATTCGATTTTTGACTTCGGTTGCTTTTTTTATTTTTTATTTTTAACTGAGAGTGAGCAATAAGACTTCTACGCTTAAGAAAGTTCTATTTCTGTTTGCCCTGTATACTAACGCATTCGACCAGCGTCGTTATACGTCATTTTATTTTATTTTATTTATTTATTTTATTTATTTATTTTTTTTTATTTATTCTATTTTTTTTTCCTTGTGGGGGGGCAATTTTGGGGTTTTCTTTAGCAAATTTAGAAGTTCGTCTTCCAAAAGTAAAGTTTTTCCTGAAAATTAAGTCGCATAAGTCTTCATTCTTCATTTAAACAACACAGAATACAGCTGAGATTTAAGACATTACTATTTTAAATCAAATGTGCATTTTAAATGAACAGTTTAGTAGAATAAATTTACTGACCTCTGTGAAAAAACTTCTGGAAACGGAATCACTTCCAACGTATGCATACTATTTCAACAAATGAGGAAGAAGAAATTCGCAAAGAGTAAGAAATAATAATAATAATAATAATAATAATAAGAAGAAGAAGAAGAAGAAGAAGAAGAAGAAGAAGATGAAGAAGAAGAAGGAGGAGGAGGAGCAGGAGGAGGAACAGGAAAAGAAGAAATATCTGAAATGAAAAATTGTCCGACACTGACTGTAGATCGACTTACCAAATTTTGTGGCACGTGTCCTCACTTCATTTAGTTTGACACCAGGCCTTAACAGTGAAAAGATTGCATTTGCAAAATATCTGCAAAAGAAGCATTCTGACTATCCTTTGCAGGTATGAGCCCTATATAGACTGGCACTAAGCTTAGACTTCTCTGGTACAAGGTTCTAAAAGATGAGCATTTTGGTATAATCTCCGCAGTAAACGCCCTCTACGTTTGTTTCTATAAGCAGACATGTTGTGTGTGTGTGTGTGTGTGTGTGTGTGTGTGTGTGTGTGTGTGTGTGTGTGTGTGTGTTTTGTTACTGCGAAACGCAGCGTTTGTTATTTAAGAGGAGTTAGGGTTAGGGTAGACTTTTCGTAAAAGTGTGTTTATTTATTTAGGAGTTGATGGATGTATTTTTGTTTATATGCATGGGTATTCCCTTGAGTACCGACCCACCCTTTTACGTATTCACGGATTTGTCTCTGTCTCTCTCTGTCTCTGTCTCTTTCTCTCACTGTTTATGTGTCTGTGTATCTGCGATCACATGTTTAGTAAATTAAGAACAAGTCTTAAAAAAAAACAATGTCTGTATTTATCAACCCTTCCGGACTAGCAGGATGCAACACAAGATCAATTTTAAACGGATTTTAACAGGTTTGAATTTAGAGTTTTCCTTCTCATAGACTGGTTGCCATAGCAAAGTTAAAGAATCTAGCCTGTCCCAGTATTTACTCACAGCTGGAGAGAATAGTTGGATGCATAGCTTTTCTAAGTATACTAACACTATATGAAATACAAAGAGCCTCATCCAAGTTTGAACTCACTTCACTGTGCTCATTTCCTACGAGTGTTTTAGATTTTTCTATTGAATCTCTTAATCATCGCCATTGTTTATATTATCAAAAGAACATTTTTCGGCGTTAAAAAAGGATGGTATGGCAAATTTTCAGTTGTCAGTCGACATTTCTTTCCGTAAGTTCACGTAGATGCCTGTGGTGTATTGGTTATCGTCGTAGTAAATGGGCACAGCGACACGAGTTCAAATCCTGGACGAGACTGATTGCATTTCACATAGCACTAATACCCTTGGGAAAGATATGAATCCAATTATTCTACCTCCAGCTATGGATAAATAGTAGGACAGACTAGGTTCTTCAGCCTTGGTGAGGCAACTAGTCTAAGAGAAGGATAACTCTGAATTCAAACCTGTTAAACTACGCTTAAAAATTGACCTTGTGTCATATCCTGCCCGAGCGGAGGGGTTGGTATATAGGGTAAGTTAACGTAGAAGCTTTTCCCTAGCTTCCATAATTTCTCTAAAGCTTGTTCACAAATGACGATGACTTCAGTAAACTTCAAAGACATTTTGAAGATTTCCCAAACATTGTACAAAAGATGTCTCAGGATAGTCGTTTTTTATAAAGCTTTGCTTAACTGTGATATAAGGCCGGAAGTAGTGGGCATCCAGTGAGACACCATCTCACCAGAAATGGTCAGCCAGTCTAGCATTATTTTGTTGTATTGTGGCACAATCTCACAAATATTGGGCTTTCAGTGAGATCTGAACTCATTTGTAATGGCCTGGAAGTCCAGCTTGCTAACCATTACACCATTGGAGACGCCCTAAGCTAGGCTCAGTAAAACCGGAGTTAGAAATAACGTCTCCATTTTGTTCAGCCAACGAAACTAAGAATCATGTTCATTTTTCGCCAAACAAGCGCGGACAAAAAATAAAAAAAAGACCGCATTTTTTCCATTCAAAGATCGAAGGCAAAAAGAGAAAGAATTGGGGGTTTAAATTCTAACGTGTCTGACGGGAAACGTCACGCGGAGAGCCGCATCCCTCCAAACCAAGAGAAGACATTTATTTTTGTCTCTTTGCACTCTTTACATTGGAATCGAAACCTGATCACTAGACCGCATGTGAAATAACACTATTTGTTTGTTTGTTTGTTTTTTTGATAATGTAATCGTTTGCTTTTTTTTTTACTTCTCTCTCACTCTATCTCTCTATCTCTCTATGTCTTTTTCTCTCACCTGCATCTGTACTTACTCTCTTGGGTGGGGTGTTTGGGAAAGCAAGTGTGTATGAACGTTTACGTGGGGATCTTTGACTCAAGATGAGTGCAGCTGTGTGAATAAATGCTTTTATTGGACTTTCTTAGCACTGCCCGGACATTGTTTACGCGTGTGAGTCTTGCGTAGGCGACTATGTAAATACTCCATGTATATCCATTTCAACAACATAAAAAAAATATTTCATTTTTCACCTGGCGCCACCTGTCAATATTTGAGATCCCACAAAATGACAAGGATATTTTTTTCAAAGAAACCAGGAAAGTTCTCGTAAGAAAATAGGTGCAGCATAATCTTAACCTTTTTTAGTCCCTAGTCTTGAGTCAAACTTTAAATCAGTTTAGAGGCTGATGTAATTTCGTGTTTGTCTAGGCAGGCGGGATCTATCTTTTTGAATGTATGAGGCAACACCTTAAGGAAGGTGTTGCAAGGAAGAATGTTTAATCGTTTCCGACTCACCAAGTTCTAACAATAGCATTAGGATATCCATTGAATAAGCTGCAAGGAAAGACAGAATGAACTTATATTCACAATTGAAACATTTAATTGGTACATATAACGATTTAAACTATGTTACAACAATTAAGACATATCCGAAAACAAAGAAATCACACATATTGCTCCAGTAACAAGTAATTTACCAAGCTTTTTGCTTAGTTGTGGCACAAGGTCGTATGAATTGGGCATCCAGTGAGATTCTTGTGGAGGTTTGCTAGTCTAGTTTGCCAACCATTACATCGCCCGAGGCGCCCACACTCCAGTGGATAATTTCGGCTTAGAATCGCGAATTTTAAAACAGCATGTGGCATATAAGACGCAGGGGAATTTTAGAAGATATTTTTATTAAAAATATGTATGCCTTATATGCTTTCAAATACGATATATATATATATATATATATATATATATATATGTGTGTGTGTGTGTGTGTGTGTGTATTGTGTGTAAGAGAGGATCAAATACTCACGAAATAAAACAATTGAGAAATAACTTGTGAGAATCAATAAATTTAAGTTTAGGTTATCATGGTTGGCATAAGGGCCCCGTGAAGGGCCACAACTGAGTATAGAAGTTACTGCAATAATAATTATCAACGGGATTACTTGTTTGCAATTGCCTCAAAGCAAGACTGGTTCTCTAGTAATACATATATATATATATATATATCCTGGAAGTAACATCCCTCAAAACAGTGACTGTATGGCCGCTAACCTCCCATTTCTGAAACCATCTAATTTACACGGACAAGACATACGGGACACAGCTGAAGAAGTAAGGACGAGTTTAAAAGAGATAATCTCTTACGGACCCCTGCACACCGACGTGCAGGTGTTGGGCGACCAGTTAGAACTTATCTATAATAGTTCTGTACAGACACAGGATTGTAGTCTAGACGACATGCCGGAAGAGATGGATGATAGAGACGAATGGCAAGAAGGTTAGAGAGAGAGAGAGAGAGAGAGAGAGAGAGAGAGAGAGAGAGAGAATCAGGGAAATCTGTGCTTGCGGCACGACTTGATGATGATGATGATGATAATATATATGCATTGTTCTAGCAATCTACGTATAAACATATTTACAAACTTATTATATATCAGTTTGTAAATATGTTTATACGTACAGATAGCTAGAACAATAGCATATACTACTTATCATACATCATCATCATCAAGTCGTGCCGCAAGCACAGATTTCCCTGATCTCTCTCTCTCTCTCTCTCTCTCACCCTCTCTCTCTCTCTCTCTGTTTTTGTATATGTGTATGTTTGTGTGACTACTTGTAATATGATCCAGCCCACCTGTCTTTTTTCTGAACGTGTGTGTATTCTCTTTTAAGATCTTCAGGTCGTGCGGCCATGTCTCCCATAACTGAATCGCCGCCCTTCTCGTCACGTGTGCTATTGTTCCCTGACTTTTATCATGTTTATCAAGCACTCCGGTCAAACCGTGTGAAACAGCCTTTACCAACCCATGCCGGTCGTCTGATGGTGATCATCACATAGAACGAACAACAGGACGCTAAATCACTTATCAACAGTGGATTGTTGATTTTAGCGCCTAACCCACGTCCCTTTGCGCAGACGGGCCCAGATATTTTGCACTGATGAAAGAAATCAAGAAAAGAAAATAAATAGACGAATAAAAAAAAAAAGCAAAAACTGCTTGCACTATTTTTATAAATTAAGCTGTGCTTCATTTATAACAGACTGGTTGAACTTTATATATATATATATATATATATATATATGTGTGTGTGTGTGTGTGTGTGTGTGTATGTGTGATTATCAGACTGATTACTTTGAAAGTATTGTCTGTCTGTGTGTAATCTTATATAACCTGCTAATTCTGAGATTATAGTTACCAACAGCGAGAATCGAACGCAATACTTTGCTTTTATTTTTCTGAAATCATTGACTTCTATTGGCATTTACTTGTCTTTGTACGACATATCGTCAAATAAAGGTAGGAAGATAGTGTTTCGCCAATTATCGAGTGCCAACCGGCCTAGAAAATCAGCTTTTAACATCTAGCTTAGAACTGGATACGAAAATCGACATCTATCCCAAGTAGGAAATACCTAACTTTCATTCACGTGACAAAGCTATTACAGATAAACAGCGACACAATTATTATTATGAAATTATTTAGAAATAAAATAGGATCAGATAGGAAGAAGTTTTCCTCTCACAAATGACCGTGTCCTGGATATGAAATTAAGTCACCTGATGGCGAGGCACCAGCCTTAGAGATTTGGGGAATAGGGAGTACTTCTTCATTGCCATTGCTCCCAAGTTCACTCTGATTCGGCGTGGTAGCACCTGACAGGGTCCTGTTTATGGGTCAAGTAGAATAAACTATGTGCAAACAAATGAATGATGTGAAATTGTATCTTATATAGAGGAATATTTGAAATCATTTTAACTGTGTGCAAAAAGAGTTCAGGGCCATTTAAGAATGTTATCAACAAAATGTGGTTTACAAATCACACACACACACACACACACACACACACACACACACACACACACACATATATATATATATATATATATAAAGTGTATTGGGCATTAGATAGCCTATAATGGTTGATGTGCTATAAAACTTAACCAAACCAAACCAAACCAATCCCAAATGATCCATGGACGAGTAGATTGTGTTTAGTTATAGCATTCTTATGTTCCAAAGGGATTAGAAAAATTGTTATGCTTGATCGTATCTCTCTCTCTAGAGAGAGAGAGAGAGAGAGAGAAGGATGTATATGACACCTAATAGCACCTCTAGAGTGAGAACCCAGTTGGCTAGGGCTGTAGAATACATTAACTGCAACTCTGCAGAGAGGTAAGACCCCGCCGTTACGAGATTTTTGGATGTGACACTAAACTGTATATGATAGTGAGGCTCCAGTTATGAAGCTTAGGGGGATATAGAGTACCCCTTCATTGCCACGGTTTTCAAGTCTACTCAGACCGGGATTTCTTGTACCTGTTAGGATCCTATCTATAGGTCAAACAGAACTGTTTAACCATTTAACTGTATGCAAACAAATGACAGTTAAATTGAAATGTTAGTTTTACATAAGAGTACACAGAACAATTTAACTGTGTTCAAATTAATAATTGATATTAAACAGAATTATTAGTGTTAGATAGGAATACTTGAAACTATTGAACTGTGTGCCAAAAATGAATTGTTGTTATTATACAGCAATACCTTGAACCATTTAACTGCAAATGATAAAATGAATAGTGTTGAATAGAATTATTAGTGTTTGATAGCAATACTTGAAGCCATTTAACTGTGTGCAAACAATAGCAATACGTAATTTGTGTAGACAAATTAGTTCTTATTTAGAAATATAATTACCACGAAACTATTCGCTTACAAATCATATATATAAAACCATTTGACTGTGAGCAAACAAATGACTGATATTAAAGTGTTAGTGTTAGATAGCAATACTTTAAACTTATGTGCAAATAAATGAATAATAATCTTTTTTAAGTCGTACTGCTTGCACGGATTTCCCAGACTCTCTGTCTTAGTCTCTCTCTCTCCCCATCCATCCCTATCGTCCATCGCTCCTGGCACGTCCTCTAAATTGCATCTTGTGTCTGTGCAGAGCTGTTGTAGGTAAGTTCTTACTGGTCGACCAACACAGACACGTACATATCTTGTTCATCTAACGTGGATGGTTTTAATGATGTGAAGTAATTTGCAGTAACGCCGTTGTTTCGAGGAGTGTTGCTTCTAATATTTGTTCAATATAACTCGCAGCCTTCTTGTGCAGTTCCCATCTAGCTTTTTCTGAAGGCGTTTTTTTTTCAGTGTCCATGTGGTGCATCCATTGAAACAACCGCTGCTTGGAAGAAATCCTGTATTATTTTATCGAATAGATCACACATCTATATGATCGATAGCCTCTGGATAGAAGTCCAAGCCTTCGCTTGGTGAATAGAGCCAAAACTTCTGGCTTATGGTTAAGGAGTTACAGCCATAATGATGCTCAATAGAAACATTAAAGTCAAGGTACGTTCACCAGATGGAAACACAAACTTCTTCGACATTGTTGCTGGAGTTCTACAAGGAGATACTTTAGTACTGTATTTGTTTATAATCTGCCTTGACAACGCATTGCCAACGTCGGTAGATCTAATAAAAGAAGATGGCTTTACACTAAAAAAATAAAAGTCAAGAAACAGATGATATGCCATAGAAATTATCACGGACACAGATTATGCAGATGACATTGCGTTTCTTGCAAACACTACTGCCCAAGCCAAATCCCTGCTTTAAATCATGGAGCAGGCAATAGGAGACATTGGTCTCTACGTGAATGCAAACAAAACTGAGTACACGTGTTTTAATTGAGAGATAGTCATCTCCTCTCTGAAGAGTGGTCCTCTGAAAGTAGTAGACCATTTCACGCAACTCGGCAGCAGCGTCTCATTAAATGAATTTTACGAAATAGAATTATTAGTGCTTGATAAGAATACTTGAAACTATTTTACTGTGTGAAAACAAATGAGCTCTGGCTGGTCTAAAATGTTATCTACAAACTACTCGTTTTCAAATCACACACACACACATACACACACACATCAATACAGGATTTGTCATTAAATAGCCTACAAGAGTTGATATGCTATAAAACCCAACCAGACAACCTAAATAGAAGTACTGGCATTTGTCGAGCGCCCCACGTACGTGCGAGTTTGGCACAAGGTCTTTTTTGGGGTACCAGGCGCAGGACCGTAGCTCACACATGACCGGAAGTTCCAAAATGCTTTGAGCTCCATTGACATTCTCCAAAAAAGACACGCCACAGGCACCAGGTGCTAAACCTTTCCTCTCCGGAGAGGGTTACACCTTGGGGGACAGCTCACTGTGGCTCAAGAAACGCTGGTCTTTGCGCGCGTGACATGAATACCAGCTTCCCGCACTTCATGTCAGACGGCCTCGACCGACCGCCACTGGAACCAAGACACACCCATACCTGATCAATGTACCAGTAAACACGGCTTGCCGAAATGTGTCCCGGATAAGAGGGCCAGATCAGCATATCAAAAAAGACAACGCAGTTACTATGCTATAAAACCAAACCAACCAACCAAGACTCAAGTACTGATAATTAAGTTGGGGCATGATGGGAAATTAAAAAGGTAAAGGAGGTAGCGTATATCGGGTTGCTGACCAGGTTCATATATCCAGGTTGCATGGCTTTCAGCTCTTATGGGGAGAGGTATTTCCAATAGCAAAAAGTGCTGGACTGTGATATCATAGTAAGCGAGTTCGAACTCTAGTCACGCTTTTATGTTTATTTTTGGACTAATACTCTTGGGGAAGTTATTAACCTCCTTACACTCCAATCTATGGATTAAATAGTACCTCTACTGCTATTCTGCTTCGGCATTAAATAACCCTCGAAGGTTTTATATACCATTAAAAACAAAGAAGATTAAAGGTCATTTTTCAATATCTTAACTTCAATTTTTTATCATATTTCTTCTGCAACTTCTTTTTCTTTTCTTCTTTTTTGTGCTTTATTTATTTATCTATCCTGAAACGATTTTTCCCTTTTTTCTCACAACCCACCCAAATTTCACTGTCATATTCGCCTGCTGTCAGTCAAACCCAACACTCAAAGGTGACAGATGCGCATGCGTAGATACTGACTATATTTTGCTGATAAGACCAAACGATGTATTTTGTGGATAAATATTTTCTTTTTCTCATTCCCTTCTCAACACGAAAACTTTTTCCAGAAATCTTTCTTCATCATGTTACCCTTATTTTCTTCCTTTCAATATCAGTTTTAGTTTTCTTAGGAAACTTTCATTTTTTTTCCGATATCCTTTCATTAATTCTTTCTTTATTTCACACCACCTTCGTTCTTTCTTTCATTTTCCTTTCTTTTTTTTTTTCCAGTTTCGGTTTCTTTGTTTATTGGTATATCAACCTTTGTGGGTTATTTCATCCCGATGCCATCCTTGTTGGAAGAATACTGATTCTATTTATATCTATAGCTGGGGGTACGTCTATAGCTGGCGGGTATAAGCGGGGTTTATACTTTGCTAAAGAGCATGAGGGCGAAAGTGAACGTTATTGTGCGAGTGGAATTCGAACTCGCTTACTTCGAAGCCGTGGTCCAGACAATCTAGCCTCAACTCCACGAGGAATCCCCTCTCTTTTTTTTTTATTCATTTAATGCTTTTTTTCTCTCTTTTTTCTTTTCTCATTTAGCCCCACCCTGTAATAAAACTGGGGTTGTCCACGTGGTGTAATAGTTAAAACACTGGACTATGGAATCTTAATAAGCGAGTTCAAACTCCAGTCACGCTATTACGTTCACTTTCTGGAAAAAAGTACCCTTTGGAAAAGTATGAACCCTTTATCCTTCCAGTTAAATAGTACCACTACACTTCTTCTAGAAGGATGGCTTTGGTATTAAACAAAGAAAGGACAGGAAATACCAAGCAGGCATCCTTCTAGAAGGATGCCTGCTTCTAGAAGGATGGCTTTGGTATTAAACAAAGAAAGCAAACCTCTTATAACGAGAAAAAATGCTTTGAAGACAAGCTTCATACATCTTAACGAACCAGATATTCTGTTACTTATTTTTAATTATATTTTAACCCTTATATATATATATATATATATATCATCTTGTCATGCCATCAACATGGATATCCCTGTCCCTCTCTCGCCACCCCTCCCTATCGTTCATCGCTTCCGGTAGGTCTCCAGGTTTACACTACGTATCCTCACAGATCTGCTGTGTATAGGTTCGAACTGGCCGCCCTGCTTTTGTATGGCCATGTGAAGGAGTCCATTGGAGAACATCACTTATGAGCCCATCCGTACTTCTCCAGCAGTGACCTGCATGTCTGGTTCGTCTAACTTGGATAGTTTTCATGATGAATGGTAAGTGGCTGTACAGCTGCTGCTTTTTGGGGTGTTGCCTCCTGGACTTGTTCAATATTGCTCGCAGCATTCTTGTGTAGTTGCCATCAAGCTTTTTCTCCAGCCGTTTAGTTAGCGTCCAGGTAGTGCATCCAAATAGCAGTATCGACATGATCGCTGCTTGGAAGAAACTGGGTCTTATATATATATATATATATATATAATGTACCGATATATATATATATATATATATATATCGGTCCATTGACGTAGTGGGTAGAGTGTTCGCCATTAGACCGGGGTTCAAACTCATGCCTAGTCATACCAAAGACTCAAAAATGGTACTTGATGCCTCCTGGCTTAACACTAAGCATTATAAGCTACGGTTCTAGGGTAAGTGGAGAAATCCAGGGAAAGGATTAGCGCCCTCCCCAACACCTCAGTGTTATAACTAATGAAAAGGGAACCATCGGGTCGCCCTCGACTATGGTCACCAACTTTACTTACTTTATATATATATATATATATATATATATATATTGTGCCTGCTTGGTATTTCATGTCCTTGCTTTTTTTACAAAATGACGTCAGAATATGCTGAAGAACTTAAAAACAATGAAAAAAAGGATCTATGAAAGAACTTAGCATTACTTCAATTTTCAAGACAGATTACACAATTTTGAAGGTTGGCGCAGCACAATCTTCATTACTCCTCACTCATATTACTTTGATGGAACAAAAGCTTCATAACTCTCTACCCCTCTTTCAATTTCTGCTCACACACACACATACACATACACACATATATGTGGTGTAATGGTTACTCTCGTTGGAAATGGACACGGTAATTCGAGCTCAAATCCTTAGCGACACGGTTTGCATTTTGTATAGTGTTAATACCCTGGGAAAGTTATGCATCCAACTATTCTCCCTTCAGCAATGGGTTGATAGCAGGGCAAACTTAGATTTTTAACCTCGGTATGGTATCTAGTTGCAGTGGACCAGTAAAGGGTTTGGAAGAATAACACAACTTGGGTTTATGTGGAACAAAGTATATTAACGAAACTATAATACAACAGTGTCGAACGGCAGTCTGACTGCCAAAATGTTAGGCTGTGAAGAACTTGCGTACTTATGCGTCCCAACGCCGGACAAATTTGGCACAGGGCCGTTTTTAAGGGGGGTCCGACGAAGCCCACAAGAGTCCGGCATGGCCAAAAATACCTTCGGCCCCGTCGGTATTCCCCTTATTAGGGGCACCTCAGTTTGCCAGGCAATAAACCTACCCCCGAGGGGGGTAAAGGTCCGGGGGGACGGCTCCCTGAGGCCGGAGTAAATCTCCAGTCAACAAGCCAACACCCGACCAGATCCGGGCCTAGGCTGGGAAGAGCTTGCCATCGAGATGGTTATTCTCCCGGTATTAATAGCAACAGGAAGAGTTCAATTCAGTCCTCAGGTTGGGTACCATAACACTAGTCTAGAAGGAAAACTCTTAATTCAAACCTGTCAACCTCCGTTTAAATTTGATCTAGAGTTGCATCTTGCTCGTGTGATGGGGTCATATATATATACATACATACATATATATATATATATATATATATATATATATATATATATATATATATATAAAGAAAGGAAAGTAATAGGTAATTTTTTGTGGCAACATACTAATACGCTTTAATTTCTGTGTAGATTATGCTCAGAAAAATACGGTGTGGGAAACAAATCTAAGATCTGGTTTTATTTTGTTTGGTTTGGTTTCTTTGTTTAATGGCATATCAACCGTAAGAACTTTTTGAACGACCCTCGCATATATATATATATATATATATATATAGACACACACACACAAGATGAAGACTATGTGTGCATGTGTTAGTGTTGTGTGTATGTGTGTGTGTGTGTGTGTGTGTAATTCAAGGATTTTTACAACCTGAGTTCATTAATGATGAGGTCTAATCGGTAATTGATACCACCGTATATCTTGACTGGATATCTCCTTCCTGTAAATGTGATAGGCTATTCAACATCGATTAAAAAACACGAAAAAGGAAAACAAAATAAAAATAAATGTTGGTAAAGAAGAGCCGGGTGATTTGTATCCCCATCAGTAAAAGTCATGGAAATCAGACCCACGTCATCCATCTCTGGCGCAGCATAAATTTACTTAATAGAATACTTTGTATCTCGACTCTCGAATCATATTGCAATGCTGCTAAAAAAATAAACCTACATATCTCTAGCTTATACTATCTCTGTCTTTCTCTGTCTGTCTCTCACGGTCTCTTTCTCGCACACACACACACACACACACTGATATGGTTGATACAAAATTTTGTAAAAAATAACTTCTTAAAGAAATCTTAAAAGTGACAAGAACTTTACCAACCTCTTTTTTATTGCAGTCAATTGGAATCAGTCATTTACAAATAGGAAAAGTTCTAAATGCCCAAACAACAGATTCCACGTGAATTAACGAAAATAATCGCCAGTTTACGTTTAAACACTTGTCTTTTTTTTTATTTTTAGAGAAAAAACCTTCTGACACGAGAATGTCATTGGAAATGAAAAAAGAATTTATTAGCCTGAATCATAAACACAGAAAATTATATCCAAATCCAAGACAACATTCAAAATCTTTATGTAAACAGAATCTGCGAGAGAAATTTATTCTTCCCGGTGGCTAATACTAATACATGATTATTCGTGAATGAGGGTAGATTGTTTCTGCAAAATGTCACATTGAGCAAGTTGCACATTTGAAAAACGCCTTGAAAAAACCAAATAACATATAAACATATATAAACAATAACATGATAACGCCTGGCCCTCTCCCCTGTTGCAGTTGCAACGCAGTAAACGGCGGCTGAACTGGTATGGGACGCTCTTCTACATATAATGTATTGTAAGAACTGCGGCGTTTGTCACTTGTTTTGCTCTAGTGTGTTTCTTAACCAAATCGGTTGGTGCTGTAGAATACACCAACTGCATTTCTAAAATTCCCCCAACCGTGTCCTGGAAGTCCAGTCGACTGAGGCTGTAGAATATTGCCTTCCTGCAGAGTGGTAAAATTCCCCCCAACCATTATCCTGGTGGCGTGGTCGGCTGGGGCTGTAGAATACATTTACTGCATCTCTGCAGAGGGGTAAAACTCCCCCAACCAGTGTCCTGGTGGCCCAGTCGACTGGGGCTGTAGAATACTGCATCTCTGCAGAGGGGTAAAGCTCCCCCAACTAGTGTCCTGGTGGCCCAGTGCAAATAAATGACTTATGCTAAACTGAATTGTTAGAAATAGATCTATTTGATCATTTAATTGTGTATAAACAAATTATTGATGCTTATTTGAGTTATTAGTGATACATAACAATACTATGTGCTAATGAATGTTTTTTAGAATCGGATGAGTAGCGTTACATTACAATTCTTAATACTCATTCACTGAGTGCCATAATTTAGATATTGGTATTGTCAAAGGGTTCCAAGTATTGTTTACAAAACAATACTTGGAACCCTTTGACAAGATGATTGAAAGATCTCTTTCTCTCTCTCTCTCTCTCTATATATATATATATATAGATGTGTGTGTGTGTGCTAAAATCTTAAAATCCCGTTCAAATCGTCGATACAAACAAATTAAAAAAAGAAAACCCAAATATTTTCTTCGTTTTACAGACAGTCTTATACGGTATTGTCAATCATCAGATGAGTTTTAATTTAGTTTGATTTGGTTGTATGGCATATCAACCATTGTAAGTTATTTAAGGCCATAATTCATTTTCATACAAATAGACAGTTCTATTTCAAACAATTTAGTTTAACATAAGTACAGTTATCATCAGATTAGTAATTTGAAAAGAATAACATTAAATTGAAATTTCTATTGAAATAATCAGGAGAGGACTAAGTGTTTTTGTTTGTGTAATTCTTTTTTAGACTGGACCAATCTGTTTTGACGGAAAAGGCTACATTAAGTTATATAAGTAAAGTAAGGTAAAGTTGGCGGCCGTAGTCGAAGGTGACCCGAAGGCTCCCCTTTCAATGGCTATTACACCAAGATGTAGGAGAGGGCGCTACTCCTTTCCCTGGATTGCTCCATCTTATCCTTGATACTTACCTCATAATGCTGAGTGTTAAGAAAAGTAGCATCAAGTACCATTTTTTGAGTTTTTGGTATAACTCGACCTAGGATTGAACCCAGGTCTCCCAGCCCATTGGCGAACACTTTAACCATTATGCAAATCTACCGGCTCATTGGCTTAGTGAGTAGAGTGTTTGCCAATGGTCCTGGAGACCTGGGTTCAATCCCAGGTCGCGTCATACCAAAGACTTTAAAAATGTTACTTGATACTTCCGTGCTTAACACTCAGCAATATAAGGTACATCTGAAGGGTAAAGTGGAGCAATCCAGGGGAAGGAGTAGCACCCTCCCCTACAGCTTGGTGTAGTAGTTATTGAAAAGGGAGCCTTCTGGTCGCCCTCGACTAAGGTCACCAATTTTACTTAAGTTATATATATATATATATGCTTTATTAAATAGTAAAGACATATTTTGTATAATTTAATTAAGATCCTTTCAAATTTCCTTATAAGTGTGTTAGTTTCAGGTTAGAATTGGTGGATGAATTCACCAAAACTGTTCCGAGCGCTTTCGGACCCTACTTACGCCATCATCAGGGGCTGCTTACATTCATCCATCAATTCCAACCTGAAACCAACACACTTATCAGGAAACTCGTTAGGATCATAATTAAATTATACAGACAAAATGTGTCTTTACTATTTAAGGAAACATGCTTAAATGAACGACTGATGCCTAACTAAACACACATACACACACACACACACACACAAACACACACACACACTCACACACACACACACATATATATATATATATATAATACAACAGTATATGGTTGTCACTATATCACTTGTTGGGTTAGAGCAGACCGAATGTGGTATAATTTAGAGTGTGCTCAATATCGGTGATAGAGTTATTATATAATATAAAAGTAAATAAATATACAGTAGTTCTTATATATATCTAATAGCATTGATGCTATCAGTAGATAAGCATTTATGCCATTAAATATATATAAAAACTAATATATATTTATTCATTTTAATATTATGTATTAAAACTAATATATATTTATTCATCTTAATATTATGTATTAAAACTAATATATATTTATTCATCTTAATATTATGTATTAAAACTAATATATATTTATTCATTATTATATTATGTATACGGTCCATTGGCCTAATGAGTAGAGTGTTCTCCAGTGGTCCGGGAGATCGGGTTTAATCCCACGTCGAGTCGTACCTAAAGACTCATAAACTGGTACTTGATGCCTCCTTGCTTAACACTCAGCATTATAAGGTATGGATAAAGGATAAAGTGGAGCAATTGAAAAACGAGCCCTCGGGTCACTCTCGACGAAGGTCTCCAACTTTACTTTTATATTATATATATGTGTGTGTGTAAATAGTAAAAGAAAATACGTTATAGTTTTCATATCTTTTAGCTTTGGTTCCTTTGTTTTATGACATATCATCTATGATGGGTTAATTAATTTCCACGCCATCATTGTAGAAGAACAGCAGTGATACTATCTAACTCATAGCTGGTGCATATAAGGGAGTTCATACGTTTCCCAAGGGTATTAGTCCAAAAGTGAACGTTAATAACACGAGTGGAAATCGAACGAGATTGTCGTTCAGCTCTTAAGCCATTACGTCTCGTTGATTCCTTCTTTTTCATGTCTTTTAAAGTCGTTATGATTTTGTAAAAAAAATCATGAAGCTTTGCAGAGAAATATTTTTGAAAAAAGTAAATGATTCTTAAGAGGTTTATTGATTTAAACATTTTTATTGTTTGTCTGGATTAATTGTTTCAACTATAAAAAAAAGTAAAGTTGGCGACCTTAGTCGAGGGGGACCTGAAGGCTCACTTTTCAATAGCTACCACAGTGAGTAGTAGGGAAGGGCGCTTCTCAATTCCCTGGATTGCTCCACTTTACCCATGATCCTTACTCTGCAGAATGTAAGCAAGGCAGCATTAAGTACCATCTTTTGAGTCTTTGGCATGATTCGACCTGGGATTGAACCCTGTCTTCTGGACCATTGGCGAATACTTTACTCATCAGGCCAATGGGCCGGTATACTGTGCAAGTGTTTTACATCACTAGCTTGAAGAAAGTCCAATAAATGGAATTAGTTTGCGTTCAGTATCCCAGAAAAACAGTTTCAATGTCAAAAACAGTTCTATTTCAAGCAGTTCATTTTAGCATCAGTACACAGATTCAATGTCCAAAAACAGTTCTACTTCAAACAATTCCATTTAACATTAGTACGCAATTTAGTTTTAATTGACCCATAGATCAGGTGCTACCATTCCGGGACACAGTACATCTGGTAGCGATAGCAATAAAGAGGAACTCCGCATTCCCCAAAGCTCCAGCATTACTGGATTCTCACGATTAGATTGTTTAGTGCCATATCTAGGACACTCGTTGAAGGTGTCTTACCCGTCTGCAGAAATGCAGTCGGTGTATTCTACAGCCGACTGGGCAATTTACACGTAGAATATCAGTGCAACACTGTCTTCCCGAAATGCACTGTACTAAGTTTAATAATACTTTGGGCTCATATTACACGAGGATAGTATCTCTTTCACTGATTTAAAAAAGCAAAAACCGGTTTCATAACAAATAATCTCAGTTGAATATAAATTATTTCCACGAAAATTCCGTTTTCTATCCTGTATCGACAAGAGACAATAATGAAAGGGAGAAAGGCCGTCATATTTCAAGATTTGACGCTGTAAAAAAAAAAAAAAAAAAGTTTTTTTTAAGCAAATTGTAAAAACAAGAAGAAAGATTTAAGAAATATTTCTTTTCAAAACTGAAAATTAAAAGAAATATTTTTTTCAAATAAATATCTCTAAAGAGCAATCTATCATATGAATCAAATACATTCACCAAAAAATCACGACGATGTGAAGGACGACACCAATTTTGATTTGGAATTACCAAATGATAGTAGACAGTTTGATAAAATTTTCAAAGTCTTCAGCCATCTTGTGATGTAGTAACACTCATACAAGTGAATTGTCTTAAACAGTTTAGGAGAGTACAAGCTGGTGTTAACGCCCAAACATCATATACTGTAATTCAGTCCAGAGTGTGATACACCCCTTATTTAGCAACCTGTGCACCATCTGCATAAGTGATAGTTAAGCTATATTTCTTGAACGCTTAATTTTGAATTAATTAAAACACTTATTCAGGTTACTGCAATTTTATTTTGAATTAATATATATTCGTACATTTTAACTTGTGCATAGTGTGAAGAAACGAATATACGCTACCTACTACTATTAGTACTACTACTAATTCTAGAACTAATACTACTACTACTGCTACTACTACTACTAATAATAATAATAATGTTAACAACAATTATAATAAGTGAATGCAACAAGCTAGCACAAAAAGATAGCAAGACTAGACATGATTGGGTGGGAAAGATGACCAACAGGGAATTGTGCAAAATTAAAATTTGACCATACAATGAAAAGGCACATACACAAACCAAAATTCATCCTGGGGGGTGAGACACACAAAATTCTCAGAGATTTTGAGATGGAAACAGATCACCTAAACTCGACCAGACAATCAGGGATATATATATATATATATATATATGTGTGTGTGTGTGTGTGTGTGTGTGTGTATGCCTCCCGGGGGAGTGAGCACTCTAGCTAAGGAATTTACGACTGCCACTCACATAATGCAAAGCTCTTCAAACGAATTGAGCATTCTGGTATCTGGTAAGGTATAAAATGTAAACAAACGAAAGCTACTACTTAATGCCTGATAATTCCCGTGCTGACGTGGTACGCTTGTTAACTGAGTGGTATGATACTGTCTAATGTAAAGTTGGGCGGGTTTCGATCCCAGCTTCAAGCATCCTACGTATCTTGCAACACTTGTGATACAACGAAACTATCTGTCTGTGGAATACAATATATATATATATATATATATATATATATATATATAAATAAAGAGAACCTGTCGTATATAGGACTGTAACGTCTTGGTGAACCACATATTGAAAATCAAAGAAAACAAAAAGAGCGACAAATATTTAAACCAGAGAACTAAAAAGCTGTGGAACATGAAGGTGACGGTGATATCATTTGTAATTGGCTCGATAGGAACTACCCCCATAAGTTTGGTAAGGGGGCTGGGAAGAGTTGGAAATCAAGTTATGTGCTGAGACCATCCAAACTACAACATTGTTAAGATCAGCCAGAATACTGAGAAGAGTCCGAGAAACTTGAGTAGACTTGCTCTCACTCAGACTCTAGCAGAAGACCATCAGCTAACACTGGTAGGGAAAACTCACAAGAGGTAATAATAATAATAATGATAATAATAATAATAATAATAATAATAAAGTAAGTACGTAAAGTTGGCGACTGTTGTCGAGGGTGACCCGAAGGCTCCTTTTTAAATAGCTACTACACCAAGGTGTAGGGGAGGGCCACTTTACCCTTGATTCTTACCTTATAATGCTGAGTGTTAAGCAAGGTAGCATCAAGTACCATTTTTTGAGTCTTAGGTATGACTCGACCTGGGATTGAACCCAGGTCTCCTGGGCCATTGGCGAACACTCTAACCATTATACCAATGTCCGGTATATATGATAATAATAATAATAATGATCCCAAAAGCTTGGAAAATAAACTGTGGAAAGTGGAGATGTGAGGAAGAATAGAGATTGTCCAGACTGCTGAATTGTTAAGATCAGCTAGAATAATTAAAACAGTTCGGAAGGTCTGATGAGACTTGCTGTCACTTCAACTTCAGATAAAAACCATTTTAAACTATCACAAAAGCAAAATTAGGAAAATTCTAGTAAAATAATAAACAACACTCTTATAAAACAATATTAATTCTCGTTTAAAAAAATAAACAACAAAATAAGAAGATAGACAAAAAACAGTAAATTTATTCAACATGGCCACCATTTTTTTTTTCAATTATTGTATCGACATGTCTTTGAAACGATTTGCATGCCATCAAAATAAATTCTTCAGACATTATATTCCATTCCTCTTCAATTGCAACCTTAAGCGAACCAATATTTGGATGGGAAGAGAGTTTTTCACATCAGTTTAAGCTGATGGTCTTTCACTGGATTCTGAGTGACAGCAAGTTTCCTCAAGTCTCCAGGACTTTTCTCAGTATTCTAGCAGATCTCAATAATGCAGTAGTTTGGATGGTCTCAACTCGGCCTCTTATTTCCAAGTCCTCCAGTCCCTATACCAATTCTTTGGTGATTGTACCAAGGGCACCAATTATAATTTGTATAAACGTTACTTTCATGTTCCTCAGTTTTTTCAGTTCCCCGGTAAGGTCGAGGTATTTATTCTTCTTTTCACATTCTTTTAATTTTTCTCTACGGTCAGCCGGGACAGCAAAGTTCACAATTAATATGCTGATTATTATAAGGTCTGGTCGTCTGGCCTAGATTAAATGATCTGTTTGGATGTCAAAATCCCATTGTAGTTTGTGTATCATTCTCTAGGACAGATCCTGGGTTGTGCATATACCATTTGTTCGTATGGTCAAATTTAAATTTCTTGCACAATTCCCTGTGGATCACCTTGCCCACCCAGTCGTGTCTACTCTTATACTCGTTCAGGGCAAATTTACAGCATTAGCTTATTTTGTGATTGACTGTTTCATCTCTATCTCAACATAACCTACATTTGCTGTTTTGATGGGTCTTATCTATTCTCGCTTTGATATGATTGGTTCTGATGGCGTTTTTTGATCAGAAGAGATTCAGTTTATCTCTTAAGCTTTCCCATTCTTAGCCACGCCCATGTTTTTTTCGTGTGAGATGTTGCTTATTCGTCGCTTAAAATGTCCATAGAGCTGTAATTCTTCCCATTTTTTGTTTTTTGGCTATTTTCGTTCTGTTGGTCCTCGTGTAGTCAGTATTGTTTCAGGTGGCTGTAATCAGTCTTTCCAAACGTCTGCACAAAAGGAGCATTTATTGGATTTGTGCAAGAAATCGAAAAGTCACCATACTACCTAATGGTATGTATACAAATTAGAATCCTCCCGAAGAATGAGACGCATAAAATTCTCTGGATTTTCAGTTAAAAACTGACCACTTAATCCCAGCCGGAAAACCCGACTAGATAATTAACAAAATAAAAAGGACTTGCCGGAATATAAAGAAAAAAAATCAAAGAAACGAAAAGAGAGAAAAGTACTTCGACCTTTCCAAAGAACTAAAAATGTTATGCGACATGTAGGAGATGGTGATTCCAGTTATAATTGCTACGTTCGGAACGATTTATAAAGGCTTGAAATGGGGGCTGGAAGAGTGGGAAATCGGAGGACGAGAAGGGATAATCCAAACAACAGCGTTGTTAAGATCAGCCAGAATTTTGAGACGAGCACTGGAGTCTTGAGGAGACTTGCTGTCATTCAGGACTCCAGTAAAAGATTATCAGCTAACGTTCGTATGAGGAACTCGAAAGAAGTATAATAATAATAATAATAATAATAATGTCAAAGCAAAAATAGACAAGACGCAACAGAATAACAAATGTAGGTTATGTGGTGAAGAGACGAAACAATCAATCGCATAATAAGCGAATGCCGTAAGTTAGCACAAAAAGAGTATTAGACTGGATATAAGAGGGTGGGCAACATTATCCAGTAGGAACTGTGCAAGAAGTTTAAATTCGACCATACGAACAAATGGTATATGCACAACACAGAATCCATCCGAGAAAATGTGACGCACAAACTTCCATGGGATTTTGAGATACAAACGGATCATCTAATCTTGTACAGACGACTATACCAAGTGATAGTCAACAAAAAAGAGGACCTGCCAAGTAGTGGACTTTGCCGTTTCGGCTGACCACAGAGTAAAACTAAAGGAAAGCGAAAAGAACGATAAGTTCATAGACCTTGCAAGAGAATTAAAAAACTTGGGAACATGAAAGTGACGGTGAACCAATTGTAATTGGTGCGCTCGGTACAGTCACCAAAAGATTGGTACAGGGACTGGAGGACTTGAAAATAAAAGGACGAGTGGAGGCCATTCAAACGACAGCGTTTGTTGCATATTGACCCTTGACCGAGCTATCAATCTGAGATTTCTCTGAACAAGACACACCGGTGTAAATATGCGGAAGAAGTCACGTTGTTGATCGGAAATCGTAGGTGTTATGAAATGCCCGCGTGAGGGTCTGAGTCAGTGGGAGTCAGTATGAGTCTTGAATCAGACCCAGCTTGCAGACACTGAGAGTGACCCACTAGAGCAGTGGCCCGCAGCGGCCTCCAGATGAGTACCCCTGGCCGAAAAGCAGAATTGTTAAACGGGGTCTTGAAGATAACACGGCGTCCTATGGTCAAGACAAGAAGAAGTTATGGGTCAATATGACAGTCTCTAGTCGTCTCCGTCCGTCCTTCTGTTTTTCACACACTACAGAGATTTGACACCTAACGAAAGAATAAAAAGACGCATATATTTTTATCAAGAAGTTTTGAGGCCCTTCCTTCATCATGGTGTACATCACATTATTAAGATTGGGTAGAATACTGAGACGAGTCTGGGACACTTGAGGAGACTTGATGTCACTCAAACTCCAGTGAGAAACCATCAGCTAACGCTGGTGTGAAAAATCTCGAAAGAGTAAAAAAATAATAATCAATTATCTGGCTTAAAATAAACTTAAATTAAAACTGACGAGGATATAAAAAGATTAACTATCTTGACGTCGCAACTTTCGTAGTTTAAACTACAAGGAACCCTGACATGAAATACTAAGCTGCTTTGACTATAGAATGCCAATCATAATCACTGAATTCCAATGGTTTAATTGCTGATTCTCTTGACTGATCGAAGTGTTTGAAATTGATATTAAATAAAAAATTGCAGGTGTATACAAAACGTACTCCCCCCCACTCACACAAAATCGAAGTATACTCAGGCCAAAAATCGGTTCCTTGGATAATTAAAAAAAATTACATCCTCAAATCAATCAATATTCGATTTGCGACTTCGATCAATATATATATATATATATATATATGCAGCGGTTCGACAAAATAATGGAAACACCTAGAACCTTAGTATCATAATTTTGTAACTCCTATAAAACCACCAAACGTTTGTTATGTTAATGTTTGTGATTTAGAATTTATTTCACTAAAATTGTTGCTTTTTTTCAGATGTCATCGGAAGAAATTAATGAAAATTCATTAAAATGGCTGAATCTATCAGACTTTATAAGAGGTCAAATAGTTGGTGCTTGTATGGCAGGCAGCCTTTGAAGGTTATTTAATGCCAAATCCATTTTCATACAAATAATCAGTTCTATTTAGAAAATTTCACTTTAGCATGAGTACACAGTTTAATTGTCAAAAATATTTCTATTTCAAGCTATTCAGTTGAGTCAAACAGTTCTAATTCAAACAATTCTAATTCAAACAATTCCCTTTAGTATATGTATATATTTTGTCCACACAAAGTTAAATGTCAAAACAGTTCCATTTCAAACAATTCAGTTTAGCATAAGTACAGTTTCGATGTCAAAAACAGTTTTATTTCAAACAATTCAAGTCAGCATAAGTACGCATTTTCGATGTCAAAACAGTTTTATTTCAAGCGGTTCAGTTTAACATAAGTACACGGTTTAATTGCTAAAAAATATTTCTATTTCAGGCTATTCAGTTTAGCCAAACAGTTCTAATTCAAACAATTCAGTTTCGGATAAGTACGCAGTTTAGTTCTATTTAACCCATAAATAGGGCCCTATCAGGTGCTACAACTCCAGGCCAGAATGGTCCTGGGATCGATAGCAATGAATGGGTGCTCTGCATTCCCCAAAGTTCCAGCATCACTGCAACCTCACCATCAGATTGTTTAGTGTCATATCAGGACACTCGTTGGTGGTGGTTGGGGGTCTTATCCCTCTGCAGAGGTGCTGTCGGTTTATTCTACAGCTCCAGTCGTCTGGGCAATCCTGACAGAACCAAAACTCAGAAAGCAAGCGAAATCTGTCTGATAGGAACCGTCGGACTCTTACGCGGACTGTTAGAAAGAATCACAAGAATATAGCTCCGAAAATTACTGCTAAGCATCTCGAGAACCCTGTTTCCTCAAATCTATGGGAAGGGAGCTGTAGAAAGCCGTATTTCATGGATTGGAAACAATCAGAAAACCATACTAGAATAAATTTGTTTTAAATTTCCTGGTGTTTCCATTATTTTGTCAACCCCAATATATATATATATATATATATATATATATATATATATATATATATATATATATATATTAACCGATTAGAAAGATAGACTGAAGAAGAAACTCCCTCGGCTATTGTGCGATGGAAAGCCGTATATTTATGATGCAATCAGCAAGGATCGAACTACTTAGCAACAGCTTGAAAAATCTCTTGAATAAACATTGAGCCACTAAATAATGGCACAAGGCTATGTTACATTCAGTGCACTCACATCACTGAATAATAATCAAACGCATGTAATAATTGATTTGTTAAAAAAAAAAATGTCCGATTTTAGAATTAATTTTTATTTTTCAATTAATGTATTTAAACTGTTTCAATCAGTCAAAATATGAACCCTGCATTTCTGCCATCGATTAACAAGATTATTTCAGTCCAGTCAGCCGGACTGCATCTCTGCGGTGGGGTACCTCCCTCACCACCTCTACTACTAACGAGGTCTACTCTGATCTGGACTGGAAGTACCTTTTAGAGTCCCCTCTATGGAATAGAATTGTATAATATTATTGTTTTACCATTTAACTGTATGCAAAGAAAATACTGAATTTAAATTGAATAATTAGTGTTACATAATAATACTTGAAACCATTTAGCTGTGTGCAAACCAAGGATGAATATCAAATAGAATAATTAATGTTAGCAATACATGAAACCGTTTGACAGTGAGCTAAAAAAATGATCTCGGGCTCGTTTTAATATGTTAACTACAAACAATTCGTTTACAAATCATATATATATATGTGTGTGTGTGTGTGTGTGTGTGTGTGTGTGTGTGTGTGTGTGTGTGTGTGTGTGTGTGTGAAAACAGGATTTGGCATTAAATAACATAAAAAGGTTGATATGCCATAAAACGTGACCAACCAACAGGATTATTTACGTTTGAGCGATAAAACTCTAAAAGGATTTGATGCCAAGAAAACTTTAATGTAGTTTCTACTTCTCTTTTGGAACTCAATGGGTTTTGGTGTAAAAATTATCCAGATCCTTGAAAAAATGGCCATTGGTGGGTGATAGATCAGAGGAATATGGTTCATGTAGAAGTCTCATATCCTAACTCAGTGGCAACATGTGGCAATTCATTGACTGCATCTCTGCAGAGGGGTAACCCACCAACGGGTATCCAGATATATGACACTAAACAATCTGATCGTGAGGCTCCAATAATTCTGGAGCTTTGGGGAATGCCGAGTACCCCTTTATTGCAATCACTCCCGAGTCAACTCTGTCCCGGGGTGGTAGCACCTGATTGGTTCCTATCTATGGATCAAACAGAATTAAACTGTGTACTTATGCTAAAGTGAATTACTTGAAATAGAAATATTTTTAACAATTAAACAGCGTACAATTGCTAAACTGTATTGTTTGAGGTAGAACTATTTTCAATATTGAAACTGTGTACTAATGCTAAACTGGATTGTTTGGAATAGAATGGCTTTTTGACATTGAAACAGTGCACTTATGCTAAACCGAATTGTTTGAAATAGAACTGTTTTGATATTTAACGGAGTGTAAACAAAATCTATACTTATACTGAATAAATTATTTGAAATAGAATTGTTTATATGTATAAAAATGGATTTGCCATTTAATAACCTACAATGGTTGATGTGCCATAAAACTAAACCAAACCAAAAAAGTAAACGGATTTCTTTTTTCCTGTAAAAATTTCAGATAACCTTCAAAATCAAATTCTTAAAAAAGTGAAAGAAAATTAATAAAAAGGACATTTTGATAATTAGGAATAGGAATTTTTCTTTATACAACATCTGTTAAATAAAATATTAGAACAGAATTTAAACAGTTTATAGGAAAATTGGACAGTATTTTCCGAACAACATAACAACTTTATGCTTATTTTCTTCATATCTTACTTTGTGCAATAGATTTCCTAAGACTAAAATCCCGTAGTGGACCCAAAAATATGGCGCTTAATCTCTTTTAGAAATATAACCTTGCCTCAGAGAGATGTTTGGTTTTGTATGAGCGTAGATAAACCGGAAAAGTTTCGATTACAGGTGAGGGAAAATCGTTTATATTCTTAAAGAAATGTGTTATCTGTTTGTTTGGGTTTTATGGCATATCAAATATTGTTGGTTATTTAATGCCAAATCCTGTCAATACATATATATTAGATATATAAGATTTATAAACACATTTTGTTGATTAAACGAGCCTGAGAACATTTTTGTCTATACTTAAATGGTTTCAAGTATTTTTATTTACTATTAATCGTTTGTTTAGACACAGTTAATTGGTCTCAAGCATTGCTTTATAACAGTCACCATTAAACATCAGACATTTGTTTACGCACAGTTAAAGGATCAAACAGTTCTAACAATTAAATTTAGCATAAATCATTTGTTCGGACTCAGCTTAAATGTCAAACAGTTCAAATTGACCCATATATTTGGATCCTATCGAGTACGACCACTCCGGACCAGAATGGATCTGGGAGCCATGGCAGTGAAGGAGAACTCTGCATTCACCATTGGTCTCGCAATACTGGAACCTCACCATCAGTTTGTTTAATGCCATATTCAGGACACTGTTTGTGGCGGAAGTCTTGCCTCTCTGGAGAGATGCAGTCGGTGTATTTTATAGCCCTAGCCGACTGGGCTGATATGTGTCATCTGCCGGATTAAATACGAGGTATTTTAAATGATAGAGTTGTATTTACCAAGATAGAAATGAACACTGAAAGGGATCAACAATTTTCTTCCGAATAGTTCTCTTTGCATTCAATACTCTCATTCCAGCAAATTTCCTATTTGTCAAAGCACCTCTAAAACCCTACTTTTTATTTGGTGGGAAGCTGCGCCACCGTATTTTTCAAAAGTCATTCACGTCATCAAATCTGACTTCTGAGATGAACTTTCAGTTCAAGCGCTGGGGAAGGGAGCTGGGGTGAGGTGAGTATAGAGAACGTTGCACTTATGCTATCTTGTGTTTCGCAAAAATACTTCGTTAAAAATTATTGAGCCAGCTGGTCAAAAATGATCGAGAAATTGCTTTGACACGTCCTGTCATTATACATTTATTATATGGTTTGCTAAACTGTACGCACGTGTTTATCTGAATCTTAAATTTAAAGATTAAAAAAATAATTAAAGATTCACTCTTGATAATTTTCGATCATTCTTTGTCAGTTATTTATTTTGTGTTTGTGTTCTGTGCTTGTTTGTTAATGTCAAAAGTGCTGGACTGCGGCCACGAAGTAAGCGAGTTTGAACTCCAGTCGCTTTTTTACATTGACCTCCAGACTAATTGTTGTGTTCTGGTTAGTGAACACAAGTAGTAGTAATAATAAGACAAACCACGATATGTGAGGTACATAGTTATATTTACAGGAAATAGTATTTACAAGAGAGAGACTGTTAGTAATAAGAACATAGGATTAGTGATAGAGTAATGATATACTTCAACAATAGGAACGGTTCTTCTGGTCTAATTCGTAGGCTTATTCCCAGACTGATCTCCGCTACTGCCATGTATGGCAGATGGAACAGCTCATTATGCTGAAAAGGTAGGTGATACCCAACACAGTTGGAAGAGCTCATTATGCTGAAAAGGTAGGTAATACCCAACACTAATACTCCTGGGAAAGGTAAGAGCCCTAGTTATGGGTTAAATAGTATCATTGCTATTCGACTACAAAGATGGCTTTAGCATTAAATAACCCGCTTAGGTTTATATGCCATTAAACAAACAAACCGAAAACAAAGTTTATTAGTCAAATGCATAAAATGCAATGATTTAAAACGACCATGTTCTGGCTAAGCAGAATTTTTCCATAATTTAATCTAAAGTAAAGTTGGTGACCTTTGTCGAGGGTGACCCGAAGGCTTCCTTTTCGATAGCTACCACACCAAGGTGTAGGGGAGGGCGCTACTCCTTTTCCTGGATTGCACCACTTTACCCTTGATCCATACCTTATAATGCTGACTGTTAAGCTAGGAGGCATCAAGTACCATTTTTTGAGTCTTTGGTATGACTCGACCTGGGATTGAACCCGGGTCTCCCAGGCCATTGGCGAACACTCTGGCCATCATGCCAAATGTAACGGCATCTTTCTACACCCACGTCACCCGACTTGTCCTCTTCTCACCTAACCATTAAGTAAATATTCAAAAAGGCCTAAACTTAAAATTTCCTTAAATTCTCCCACATAACAAATTCTTTCATTCAACGAGGAAAAGCAAAGAAAGATGTTCGTGTAAAACAATACCTAATTCGCTTCGCAAACGCTTAGGTCTTTACCAAGGGCTCCAATATTCTGACCTTATATCAGACTAGGCCAAACTTTAGACGCATCGAAAGATGCACAGCAATCAACGCCTTCGCTATATCCTTGCGTCAGACTAAACAAAAATTAATAAATGTAATGGAATTGAGAAAAATTATTTTCCTTATGAATTCATCTAAATCCCCATAGAGGATTGATGTCATTCTTTGCAAAAAAAATTATCATTTTAACTGTTTTTTTTGAGTCCGTATGAACAGTTGTAATAGAACCTCAACTATTACAGCCTCCAGTTCTCTACTCTGAAATTTGACCTTTTGTAACAGAAACAGGTTCATTGAAATAACGGATTGTACAAACATTTAAATGACATGAAAAATAAATAAGTAAATAAGTAAATAAATAAATGATTTTTTTTTAATTGACTTTATTTCTTTATTCAGTCATTTTTTTTTCTTTGTGTCAGATTATTTTATGGTTTGGAGTGTCACCAACTCGGTACTTTTTAAATCAAACTGAAATCTAAATCCATCGAAACGATTGTTTTAAAAAAGAATTTAAAAAAATATTTCAATTTCAATTATGTTTTATGACAAGGAGCCTCACCGACTTTGCAGAGATAAAACTGTAACCCATCCCTTCAGCCTCTTATTTCACCCTTCAAACGAGTTTGTAAAAACGCACAGCCTCAACGAACCGTGTAAAACTGTCTGATAGTCTAACTCGTTGCACGCACACACACACACACACACACACACACACACACACACACACACACACACACACACACACACACACACACACACACACACACACACACACACGTTCTCTTTCAACAGCCAGCACGACGTCAGGCACCTCTCTCTTCCGCTTACTCGCACTGTTTCCTCTCTATTTCAATTATATACACCCCGAGCGTCCTGCCTTCTCTGTCTATACAGCATTATTAAAGGGCTAACTCTACAATTAGTAGCCGACTGCACATGACATCGTTATGCCTTATAGGCGAGTTAAGCGACCCACAGAGTCTGTTTTCATTTTACTTATTACATTTCTGAAATGGCCTAAGATTACGGGTACGCCGGGTGAAATTAAAACGTGCCTTGAATTGAGAGTGAAAAGCAGTGTCTAAATTTTAGAGCTTACTTCTACATATACATTTTTTTATTCATTTCTTTATTTATTTTGAGTGTTTCCGATTTGAATGAATAAAACAAGGTGTGGTTGAGATAGTTGCAGTTTTTCCACCAGTGTCAGAGGTTAGTCTTCTGTTTTAGGTAAAAAGCTGTCTTACTAAACTGGAATAACATTATCTTCTAAACTATATATGGTGTTGTTCTGTTCTAAGTTTTGATTAGAAATAACTGATTTTTGAAATTTAAGTCTGTTTTAGGGTTTTAGATCAACCTTGAATAAAACATTATTTTCAACAAAATGTTATGGTTTTCGGTTTGGTTTGGTTTCTTTGTTTTAATGGCATATCAACCTTTCTAGGTTAATTAATGCCGACGCCATACCCCTAGAAGAACAGTAGTGGTACTATTTAACCCATAGCTGGGAGGATAAGGGAGTTCATACCTTTTCCAAGGATATTTGCCCGAAAGCGAACGTAATAATACTGGAATACAAACTCGCTTACTACGATTCCGCTGTCCATTGCTTTAACCATTACACCACGAGGACACCCCTGTAAGGTTTTCAAGACAAAGACTCTGAGAGATAGATAGATAGATAGATAGATAGATAGATAGATAGATAGATAGATTTCAAGGCATCAGACCACACACACACACACACACTATATATATATATATATATACATATATATATATGTGTGTGTGTGTGTGTGTGTGTGTGTGTGTGTGCTCTGATGCCTTGAAATCTATCTATCTATCTATCTATTTGTGCATGTGTGTGTGTGTGTGTGTGTGTGTGTGTGCGTGTATGTCCGATGATCGCATTGGTGAGAAACTGCCTTCAACGCCGTGGATTCTGTGTCTACGCTAATCTAATTTCGGCTTTGGGTTTGGTTGGGTTTTATAGCATATCGACCATTCTAGGTTATCGAATGCCAGATCCTGTTTAGACATATATATTAAATATATAATCAGTAAAGACATTTTGTTGAAAACATTTTAAAACGAACCTGAGCTAATTTTTT
>OY757910.1:72471618-72506618 GCA_963585895.1 Sepioteuthis lessoniana | reverse complement strand
AAAGGATTATTAAAGAGACTGGAGGACTTGGAGGTTGGAGGACGAGTGGAGACCATCCGAACAACAGCAATATTGAGAACGGCCAGAATACTGAAAAGAGTCCTGGAGACTTGAAGAGACTTGCTGTCACTCAAACTCAAGTGAAAGACCATCAGTTAACGCTGATGTGAAAACTCTAATGAGGAAATAATAATAATAATAATAATAATAATAATAATAATAATAATAATAAGAAGAAGAAGAAGAAGAAGAAGAAGAAGAAGAAGAAGAAGAAGAAGAAGAGCAAATGGAGGTTATTTAGTGACAGAGTTGAAATGGTTAATCAAACAGTACGCGATTGCAACAAACTGATAAAAAAGGGGTACAAACCAAGGCATGAGTGGGTGGAAAAATTGATCCAATGGAAACTGTGCAAGCAATTAAAATTTGATCATTCTAATAAATAGTATATGCCCAAATCAGAATCTGTTCTCGAAAATGAAATGCATAAAATTCTCTTTAAGATACAAACAGAACTCCCTATCCCAACCAGAAGACCAAATCTAGTGATAATTAGCAATAACAAAAAGCAAAAAAAAACAAAAAAAAACTTAACTACTGGGTTTTTTATTGTGCCAGCTGACCACCGAGTAAAAGTAAAGAAAGCCAAAAAAATCTACATTTTCTTTTCTTTTCTTTTCTTTTCTTTCTTTCTTTCTTTCTTTATTTATTTAATCTCTACTTGATTTGGCATCATTTGGGTGCAATATGAATTGGTAGCTTAGTTGTAGGGTTTCGGTTCTGCATTCTATGGTTGCCGGTTCGATCTCCAGCGGTGGAGATCATGGTATACACTGCTAATGAGATCTAATAAGGTCAAAACAGCTGTCCAGTGTTTCCGTATGTCGTGCGTAAGTGTTCGTCGGATTTTCTGGCCATGGTGATTCAATTCACGCCAGGAAAAATATCTGAACTTTGCCAGAGGGTAAAAAAAAAAACTTTGGAACATTGAACGTTACAGTGATACCAATCGTAATTGGTGTCCTTGGAACTGTTCCAAGGAATTTGGAAAGAGAATTGGTGAACTGGAGATTAGAGGAAGAATTGAAATCATATAGGTTACGATACTATTAGAATGTGACAGAATTCTTAGAAGAGTTCTGGAGACCTGAGCGGACTTGCAGTCACTCTGACTCCATTGTAAAACCATCAGTTACAGCTAGTGTAAAAAAAACTTATAAGGATCATGATAATACAAACAGATCCCCCAACTCCCGGCAAGTTACATGAAAATCAAAGAAAACGAAAAGATAGGGTCTATCTAGGGTTTAGACATTATGGAACATGAAAGTGACGGTGATACCAATCATAGTTGGTACACAAGGAACGGTCCCCCAAAGACTTAGTATAGGGAGTGGAAGAATTGGAAATCGGAAGATGTACCGAGACCATCCAAACAACTTAGATCGGTCAGAAGAACCCTGGAGACTTAAAGAGACTTGCTGTCACTCAGTCTCCAGGAAAAGACCCTCACCTAATACTGGTGTGAAAACCTCGCAAAGCATAAATACCGGGCAGTACTTATAAAATTCTCTGGACAATTCTTAAAAACGACTAGGGAAGAACTCAGACAGATGTACATAAGGACAAGTAATTAGAGAACGGTGCACTGGACAAAGGACTCGAAAGATAACACAAATAGATTTTATGTGTCAAGAAACGAAGTTGGAAAAGGGTTCACCAGCATTGAAGATTGCGTAGATGCAGCCATTCGAAGACTGGATGAATACATAAAAACAGCTCAGAAAAACTGATTGCAGCAACCAGTCAAAGCAACGTCAACCCAAAGACGAAAAAGGGGACAATAAATACAAAAAGGGCTCTGAAAAGGAAACCTTAATAGAGAAACTGAATCTTTTCTGATAGTTGATGAAATAAGTGCTCAAGGAGCAATTATCAAAAAGAACCCCTAAAATTAATGCTTCACTACAGAATAGCAGCGTACATTATGCGGGGATAGAGTTGAAACGATTAATCACATAATACGCTAAAAAAGAATACAAGATTAAGTACCACTGAATAGGAAGGATGATCCACTGGAAACTGCGCAAGCGAATGAAATTTTGACAATATTAGCAAATGGTATTTTCCCAAGCCAGAATCTTTCCGAGTAAATGAGGCATATAAAATTCTCTGGGATTTTGAAATAAAAAAAAGATCATTCAGTCTTGACCAAGAGATCAGACATTGAGTTAATCAACAAGAAAATAAGAAGTGTAATCTGTTGGATTTTGCTGTTCCTGTTGAGCACAGAGTAAAAATGAAAGGAAGCGGAAAGAGTGAGCACTATTTGGATTTTGCCGGGGAGTAGAAAAAGATGTGGAATGTAAAGGTGACAGTGATACCTATAATAGGCATCACACTCGGAACAGTCACAAAAACCTTGGAAAAAAAGCCTGGACGAAGTGGAGATCAGAGGGAGAATTAAGATCATCCAGGCTACAGCATTGTTAAGATCGGCATGAATACTCTGAAGAGTCCTGGACACCCAAGGAGACTTGTCATTCAAACTCCAGTGAAAGGCCACCAGTTGAAACTTTTATGAAAAACTCACTATCAGTGAAATAATAATAACAAAAGTCACTGATCAAGTGTCAGGTAATTATCGCTGGAGATTATGTGATAGCAAGTCTCTGCAAATTTTCCGTCTCTGTCTCCTTATCGCGTTAGACCCGGACTTCTCTTGACAGTTTTAACTCCTTATTGAATATCCAATTCCAAGTCAGCCAACTACTATGGGAACGACTCTCATGTCCTGATATTTTTTTAATCGGCTGGGGATGCATCTCTCCAGAGGGGTAAGACTTCCCCTCCAACAAGTGTCCTGAATAGGACATTAAAAATCTGATGGCGAGGCTTTTCAGCAATGATGGACCCTAAGGGAACGTGGAGTACCTCTTCATTGCCATCTCTCAAGTTCACTCAAGCTGGGAGTGGTACCGCCTGTCTAGAAGTCAAATAGAACTGTGCAAGCAAATGACATAATAAATAGAATTGCTTGAAATAGAACTGTTTGGTCATTTAGCTTTGTGTAAACAAATGACTGATAATTAATTGAATTATTTGCGATACATAGCAATACTTGGAACAGTGTGCAAATGATTGAGAAATGTTGAATAGAATTATAAGTGTTAAATTGTAATTCTTGGAACTATTTAACTTTGTTGTCGTATGTTTGCAAATTATATATATCACATATATATGTATAAACCGGATCTGGCATTTAAATAACTTACAATTATTGATATACCATGAAATCAAATCAAAACATTTTTCCAATTTTCAGTATATGCCATCTTCGCCGTAATAAAATAACCATTATCCATCAGTATCACTTTTTCTTGTGATCAGATGACTGGTCTGGATCTCAAAGTTCCAGAGCATCTAATTCTTTTTTTTTCTAGGACATCATTTGTCTAGATGATTGAGTTGAAGTAAGCAAGTGAAAAAAGACGTTACACACGCACAACGAGAAAAAAGACATTACACACGCTAAACAGGAAAAAAGACGTTACACACGCACAACGGGGAAAAAGATGTTACACACTAACAACGGGGGAAAAGACGTTACACACTCACAACGGGGAAAAAGACGTTACACACTCACAACGGGGGGAAAAAGACGTTACTCACGCACAACGAGAAAAAAGACATTACACAGACAAAACGGGAAAAAAGACATTACACACGTAAAACGGGGGAAAAGACGTTACACACGCACAACGGGGAAAAAAGACGTTACACACGCACAACAGGGAAAAAGACGTTAGACGCGCACAACGGGGAAAAAGACATTACTCACGCACAACGGGGAAAAAGACGTTACACACGCACAACGGGAAAAAATACGTTACACATGCACAACGGGAACTGACATTCATTTTTATAACCTAGATGAACTGATTGATCTTATATGAAGATTTTCTTTCCTAAACGTTTTGTTTTGCTAATAGGAAGCAATCGGTAATCGATTTTTGTCAGAATTCGGACAAATCCCAAGCGGA
Source organism: Sepioteuthis lessoniana (assembly GCA_963585895.1). Taxonomy (NCBI): domain Eukaryota; kingdom Metazoa; phylum Mollusca; class Cephalopoda; order Myopsida; family Loliginidae; genus Sepioteuthis; species Sepioteuthis lessoniana. Next base: position 72,502,575 of record OY757910.1, on the reverse strand, counting down.
TCTGCAATGGATGACATATAGGATAAACTCGTTGCTAGGATACGAGTTAGATAACGAACTGGTGATTAGATTCACTGTGAAAAAAAAATCTTAATACCGGTAAGCTGCCGATTTTCCGGCAACTGATGGCTCTGTTTCCTCTTCTAATCCGGACAAAGATTCTTCTTCATTCTAGAAAACTGATCAGCCCATTCGCACTATGTAAGAATAACGTGTATACAGCTTTTCAGTTAACAGTGCATTCTAGTAAACCTGTTGATTGATTAAGAGAGTAATCGATTTTAACGACATGTCAACCCAGCTGAAATTGTTTTATACTTATAGGTTAGGGAATTGCATACATTTTACGTTCATATGTATATTTTTTGCGTGATTTCTAAAGTGTTTTTCTTTTTTTTTTTTTTTTTTTTTTTGCTTACGGTTATATGATCAAGTATTCCTATCCAATACAATGATTTGGGGAGGGTGTCCTTGTGGTGTAATGGTATACGCCCTGGACAGTGGAATCGTATTTAACGAGTCCACACTCCAGTCGCGCTATTACCTTATGTTCACTTTTGGACAAATACCCTCAGGAAAAGTAAGAACCATCTTATCCTCCCAGCTATTGGTTAAATAGTACCACCATTGTTCTTCTTGAAGGATGGCTTTGGCATTAAGTAACCCACGAAGGTTGATATGCCATTAAACAAAGAAACCAAACAAATATTTTGCAAAGTGATCTATTTAATCCATGACATGATCCGAACAGGTATTACCATTCCGGGTCAAAGTGAACCTAGGAGTAATGGTAATGTAGGGCTCATTGGTCCAGTCGGTAGAGTGTTCGCCATTGGTCCGGGAGACCTGGGGTCAATCCCAGGCCGCATCATACCAAAGACTAAAAAAATGGTACTTGATATTGAGCAATATAAGGTACGTATCAAGGGTAAAGTGGAGCAATCCAGAGAAAGGAGTAGCGCCCCCCCCCACAACCTCGGTGCAGAAGCTGTTGAAAAGGAAGCATTCTGGTCACCCTCGACTACGATTGCCAACTTTACTTTTAGGGCTACTCCATACTCTACAGAACTGAAGCCTCAACACTAAATGCAGTGTAGTGTCATACCTTGGACCCCTATTTTGGGGGAATCTCGGCAAAGGGATACAGTCAGAGTATTTTTAGCTCCTGGAAGCAGAAAGGGTAAACCTTTGGAGAAATTTTTCAAAGATTTTAATATAGGAATATTTGTTTCAGTTTCTTATGTTCTTAATGCTATAAAGATCTGGGATGGGCCTAATTAGTGGATCAAAAGTGAATTATTAATTACTACTATGTGACCTCTGTGCGTCCGGAAAAAAAAAAATGAATCCGGTCTGAAAATGTAGGGTGAACCTGGATAAACTGATTGTTTTTTTTTAGTGAGGAGGGAATCCTGAAAATACTGTATTTCTGTGAAAATATACAAAAGATAGGAACTATGTAACGCACAGCAATTAAGCAATCAATTTTAATCAATATTTTCATCAATAGATTCCATTTTGAATCAATTGTTTTTTTTTTTATTTTGATCCAATACATCTGATGGACTAAAAGAGAAACAGCAAACGAAAATTTAAATCTTTAATATATGAAATATATATTTTACGCGTTTTGCTTATTTACATCGACATGTAGATAAGAAAATGAATACGAACAAATTGACATTGACAGATTTTATTTTATTTATTTTTTAGTATTATTGCTTATCAACCTTCGTGGGTTATTTAATGACAAAGCCATCTTTGTAGAAGAACAGTAGTGGTACTCTTTACCTCATATCCGGGAGGGATAAGGGTGTTCATACCTTTCTCAAGAGTGCGTTCCGAAAGCGAATGTAATAGTGCGGGTTGAGTTCGAACTCATTTACTTCGAGGCTGCACTCAAACACTGCAAACTTCATGCGACGATAATTTCCGCCTGATAGATAGATAGATAGATAGATAGATATGGACCAGCGGGAAAGAAAGAAAGAAAGAAAGAAAGAAAGACTAAACAATACAAAACACCTCTGGTTTCACTATATACTATCCTCCACTTTAGAATTTTTTTTTACTTTCCGTTCCCTTATATTTTTTCTAAAAATTTTTACGCCTGAATATTTCATTGTTTTTCAGAATCTACTTTTCTATCTACGCATCTTTCTATCTAGGCATTTTGTTTTACTCTTTCAGTACTCGCCAATGTTCTTTCTTCTGAAGCGAGATCAAATTGACATCGTCATAGAGTATTTGGATCTTGTGCCTTCAAAGGCCAACGTTGAGACATGAAGGGACCAAAGTAGTTCTTTCTCAAGTAGCATTTAGCTTCAATAACGTTCCCTTTTTGCCTTCTCCTCTTTGAATATCATTCATTTTCTTCTTCTTCTTTTTTATTTTAAATCATAACATTTTTGTTTTCTCGGTGAAACATCAGATGACGTCATAGCTTCTCTCTTCAAAATAGAAATTTCGAAAGAGAATAAAAGAAAATATTTTATACAGCAGAAAAAACTCGACTCTTGTTTATTTTCAGTATATGAGATGATTCTCGTCTCTTACTGAAGACGTGTCTTGTTTAACGATATTAAACTGCATCCAGTGGTGAGGCTCCTGTTCTGGAGCTCTGGGGGAGTGTTGAAAAAACCCTTCATTGCCATTAATCTTAGACCCACTCAGAAACCAAGGAGTAGTAATTATCAGGGTCCCAAATGTGGGTCGAATAGATTCATTTGAAAATCATTAGTATTGAATAGAAATACGAGACACCATTGAACAGTGAACAAATTATTTATGAAAGCGAATAGTTGATACTATATGACTATGGTTTGGTTAGGTTTCTTTATTTAATGGTATATCGACCTTCCCGGGTTATCTAATTCCAAATTCGTTCTTGTAAAAGAAGTGTAGTGGTACTATTCAACCTATAGCAGGGTATTTCTAATGGAACATTGCACAGTCAAAATGGATATTACTAGGTACAATATCACCAAAATGAAAGACATCAGGATTTAGAAATTTTTTGTGGTTTGCTTTAGTTTCTCTGTTTAATGGCATATCATCGTTCGAGGGTTATTTAATGCCAAAACCATCCTGGCAGAAGAACCTTGGTGGTATGATTTAACCCATAGCTAGTGGGATAAATTTGTTCAGAGTATTTGTCAAAAAGTGAACAGAATAGTGCAGCAGCAGTTTGAACCCGATTGCTACGATGTCACAGCTCAGTATCTTGGCTACAATGCCTCATATAACTGTGTGCAAACAAAAAGTTATTATACATAATGATCAAACCTTTAAATCTAAAGCAAATTTCGGCAATAATTAACCCATAAGTTGTTGATATGCCATCAAACATATTAAAATAAATCCAAATGTACTAGAAACTGATGCTTAGAGGTGTAGTATCACTGCGTGATATTCGAGTGTAGGGAGTTTCGTACTTATAGGATGCCGCAACCCGAATTTGGTTTGGTTGAGTTTTATGGCATATCAACCATTATAGTAATCTTAATAACAAATCCACTTATATATATATATATATATATATTAAAATAGGTACGTCCACAAAGAGATTTATATTTTTTGAATTCATATATTTTGTTCTTACATACGTGTCATATATGTGTATGTTTCCAGCTTGTTGCTTTCGCCAGAGAAAATATGAGGCACAAGGCCTTGTTAATGGGGCACTCAATGTGTCTTGAACTCACTCTTAGTTGCAGTTTGAATGTTTTTCAGTTGGTTCGGGAGGGTTTTATATAGAGGTAATTCTCCCTTTTTCTTAGAGTGTGTTTACTTTAGTCTACTTTACCCCTCTTTGATATTTGATATGTTTATCGTTGTGTGTATGTGAGCGCGCGTTGAAGTGGTAAAGCCGACTAAAGTAAACACACTCAAAGAAGAAGGTAAAATAACCTCTATAACCTGACGAAAGCAACAAGCTGGAAACATTCATATATGTAACACTTATGTCAGAACAAAATAAATAAATTTAAAAAATACAAATCTCTTCATGGACCTACCTATCTTAATATATATATATATATATATATATATATATATATATATAAGAGGATTTGTTATTAAATTAACTACAAGGGTTGATATGCCATAAAACTCAACCAAACCAAATTAGGGCTAGGGCATCCTATATGTACGAAACTCCCTACACCCGAATATCACGCAGTGATACCATACCTCTAAGCATCAGTTTCAAGTACAAACAGTTCTATTCATAACAATTCAATTGAGCATAAGTCATTTGTTTGCACTCAGTTTAAGTGTCAAGCATTTCTATTTAATCTAGAGATAGCATCCTATGAGGTGTTACTACTCCGGGCCAATAGGCACCACGGGTGGTGTAATGGTTTGCAAGATAGACTAACAAGCCTTCTCGTGTGAGTTCGATTCTCATTGGGTGCCCAAATCACGCTACATCTAAGCAAAAAGCTTTGTAAATAACTACCACTCTGGGCCACAGTGGACCTGGGAGCAATGACAATGAAGAGGTATTCCGCATTCCCCAAAGCTCCGGCTTTACTGAAGCCTCACTATCAGATTGTTTAGTGTCATAAATAGGACACTCGTTGGTAGGGTCTTATCCCTCTGCAGATAATACAGTCCATGTATTCTGCACCCCAGCAGTTAGCCATCAGCAACCCTGATTCACACTATGATAAATAAATCTTACATACAATCTAAAAATGATTCTTAAATAAATCATGGCTCATTTGTTGTATGACCTTCTTTATAAGCTTCAGACCGGCTCATTGGCCTAGTGGGTTGAGTGTTCACCAATGGTCCGGGAGACATGGGTTCAAAACCCAGGTCGAGTCATACTACTTTTAAAATGGTACATGATACCCCCTTGCTTAACACTCGGAATTATAAGGTACGTATCTAGGGTAAAGTGGAACAATCCAGGGAAAGGAGAAGCGCCCTCTACTACACCTTGGTGTAGAAGATATTGAAAAGGGAGCCTTCCGGTCGCCCTCGACTACGGTCGCCACCATTACTTAGTTACTATAGTCAACTCAATATCAGGATTATACCTACATAATAATCCTTTATGAGAAATTTCTTTTCATTTGTTTCCTTCTTGGTTATCACTTTTTTTTCATTTTTTCATCCTTTATCTTGATTGAGAGTTATTGTATCTGTAATTCCTCGCATTATAAACAGATGAAAATTTTTAAGGTAAATCAAGAGAGTGTTTTGTAATAGTAAAGAGTTTCATCAAATCTAAAAATAAAATTACCCAGTCCTAGAAAAAAGCCCAAATGTGTCATTAGTTCCTGAAATTCACTTTTCCTTGTCTTGTCACCAAAATCTGCTGGGTTTTGGATCAGCAAGTACCCGTCCAAGACAGTTTAAGTCCGATATTCAAAGAGAAAAAAACCCTGAGATATTTTCCTGATATTCCAACTCCGAAATCCAATATATCACTCCCGAATTTCACGACGATAACAAAGATCTATCCTCAAAGTAATACAGGACCAAAACATAAAAAATATCCATATACGCTGTACACATACAAAGTTAAAGCTCACATGAAAATATATTTCCGCCCAATCGACTGAGGCTCTAGTATATACCGACTGTACGTCTGGAGAGGAGTAAGACCTCTCCAACAAGTCTCCTGGATATATAACACAAAGCTGCATCTGATAGCGAGGCTCCTATTCAGGAGCTTTGGCGAATGTAAAGTATTTCTTCATTGCCATTACTCCCATATCCACTGTGACCCAGAGTTAGGGTCCCATCTATGGGTCAAACAGAAATATTTAGTCATTTTTTATACTTGAAACCATTTAGCTGAGTGAAAGTAAATAATTGATATTGAATAGAATTATTAGTGTTAGATAGGAATACTTGAAACCATTTATCTGTGTGCAAATAGAAGAATTAGTGTTTGACTGCAATACTTGAAACTATTTATCTATGTGCAAACAAATGGCCTTGGGCTCATTTAAAAATGTTACCTGAACAATATTTCATTTAAAAATCAAATCATATGTGTGTGTGTGTGTGTGTGTGTGTAAGAGCTGGATTTGACATTAAATAACCTACAAGGGTTGATATGCTATAAAACCAAAACTAACCAACCAGCCTGATAATATATTTGCGAATTATTGCTTGTCATAAAAAATAATATAAATAGAAAAATAGATCAACTCAATTCAACCTCCATTTATTTGTTTTCTAAAGGGTATGTTTTATTTTTACTTTAATTCAGCATTAACCTAGTAACAACCCGTCGACGGGGCTTAAAATACGCTGACCATATTCCCTGCTGAGGGGCTAGGACTTCAACCCCCAAAAGTTGTGCCCTGTGTAAACTGCATCGGATTGAGTCTTCAGCTAAGGAGATCTTAAGCATGTGTAGTACTCCTTCATTGCAATTATTCTCATGTCCACTCTAAATTCCTCTGCAACATTTTGTAACTGTAATTCGTTATGCTAATTCACGGTACTCTTCTAACAGGTTTATTACAATGAGCGAAGCAGATAAAAAAAGTTGATAAAAAAAGAAAATTTGGTGTTTATTTCCATAGAGGTTTTTTTGAAAAGGTCGATTATTTTAGTTTCAGTCATTTAAGGTGAAAGTATATTCCAGGTGTTTAAGAGATGTAAAGTGATGAAGACGTACTGAAGGTTTGTTTTTCTCATTATTTTCTTCGTCATCTTTCTCCATTTCTCCAAACTTCTTGGACTTTATCAAAAGTGACCCACTTGGCACTCGTATTCGATTGTCGCCTGAGAGCAACGAGAAGGAGTACGGCTCCGTTATTCGGGAGAGTCGACGAGTCCCACCCGTATTGAGTTCGAGAGAAGGTCGAGGCCGTGAACAGCCCCGCAGCCTCCAATCGTTCGCTTTACCGGATGGAATTGTGACGATCGAGCGCTATCTATCCTGAGGGAAACTTTGGAGGGATCCCGGTATTAGACATCTCAATTGGTATTTCACCCCTATACCTGGTTTCGACGATCGATTTACACGTAAGAGGTGCTTTGGACTTTTACCAGAGTTTCTTTTGGCTTCATCCCGAACTGGTGTGGATCGCCATCTTTGGCAACCTCTTCGAGGCTCTTACAGTCAAACAGGCCCCTCGGTCTGTCTGTCCTCACCGTCTGGGATTTCGTTTTACTTTTTCATTTCTTTTTTTTCATCTTATTTGGTTTTTTTTAACCTTTTTATTTTCTACTTGATTTTCTCTTTCTTTGATTTCTTTCAATATCGTTTTTATTTTCTCTTATCATTTCTGTTCTTTGATTCGTGAGTTGTAGAATACGATATGCACTTTACAATGCAACTAAAACGAATTCTCAATTCAAAGAATTGACGTATAAGTAAGGCTTTAAAACATATTGCTCAAAACATTGTTAAGATAGTATAAGTTTTCGACAAACGTTAAAATATTGTGGGGTTTTTTTGTTTATCAAACAAGTCCTGGCGACAACACCCCACGAGACTCCAACTATACGGACACTTGCCCCCCATCACAAAAACTATACAAGTTCGACGAACCAGACACGCAGGACACTGCTGGAGAAGCAAGGACGAGCTCATAAGCGATGTACTCCTGTGGACCCCCACTCATGGATGTGCAAGAGTGGGACGACCTGCACGAACTTACATACAGCAGCTATGTGAGGACACGGGTTGTAATCCTGAAGACCTGCCGGAGGCGATGAATGATAGGGAGAAATGGCGAGAGACGGTCAGGGATATCCGCGCAGGCGGCGCGACATGATGATGATGATGATTTTTTGTTTTTGCTTTGGTTCCTTCTTTTCTTTTCTTTTCTTTTTTTTTTTTAATAGAATTCTATGCGAAGATTAAAATGGAAAGTAGGAAAGTAGACAATTTGATTTCTAATTCCTTCACGTTCTTCTCGATCATCGTCTACTCTTCTTGATTTTTTAAAAAATTTGCTTCTCGATTCTCTTCTTTCTTTCTTTTCTTTCTTTTTTTTGCCTCTTGGACTTCTTCCTTTAAAAACTCCATTAAATCTTAAATCTTAAAATGTTTCATTTCTTTTCCATAAATCATAAACGACGAGTTGCAGCAATCATGTAAAACCTGAAAAATTTTGTTTGAAAACACGAAAAAATATTCAATCATCATCATCATCATCATCAGCAGCAGCAGCAGCATCAAGACGTGATGACAGCACGGATTCCTTTAACTCTCTCTGTCTCGCAGTCTCTCTCTGCCCCCCTCTCTCTCTCTCTCTTGCCATCCTCCCCGATTGACCATTGCTCTCGGTAAGTCGTCTAGACGGTACCGAGAAACAGATCAAAGCTGTTGATGGTTGGTTGGTAATACTTTATGGCTTATCAACCCTTCTTGGTTATTTAAAGCCAAATCCTATTTCTACATATATCAGATTCATATGATTTATAAGCAAGTAGTCTGTAGATAAGATTTTAAAATGAGGCAGAGTTCATTAATTTGCACACAATTAAATGGTTTCAAGTATTGTTAAATAACACTTATAATTCCATTTATCAAATATTCGTTTGCTTAAAGTCAAATTTTTTGGAACTCGATTCTGTTCTAAGAAAAATTTAAAATAGGAAAGCAGCAGAGCTTGATGAAATACCCCAGAAATATGGAAGACCAGGGAATTCGACGACATACTGCTCCGACACTGTAATGCTGTATATAACCAAAACACAATAGACAGATGGACAAAGGAATGCATCCTCCCTTTCCCTAAGAAAGGTGACCTCGAAATAGTCAAGAACTACCCTAACATCCATAGCGGCCAAGATCTACAATGCACTACTATGTAACCGCATAGAACCTAGGATCGAGAAGATACTTTGGAAGAACCAAAATTGCTTTCGAAGAAATGGATTCACGACATCCCAAATTTTGACTATCCGTCAAATTTTAAAAGGTGTACGTGCAAAAAACCTTGAAGCAACAATATTATTTGCCGACTTCTCCAAGGCCTTTGACTCCATACACAGAGGGAAGATGGAGCAAACACTACTCACCTACAGCCTACCCATAGAAGCCATAATGATGCTATATAAAAACACTAAAGTAAACGTCTGCTCCCCGGATGGAGACCAAGACTACTTTGACATTGTAGTAGGTGTGCTGCAAGGAGAAACGTTAGCCCAATACCTGTTTATCATCTGCCTTGACTACGTGCTTAGAACGTCTATAGATATAATGAAAGATATCGGTTTCAAGCTGGCAAAGGAAAGAAGCAGAAGATACCCCGCAGATACAATTACGGACGCGGACTACGCCGATGACATAGCGCTTTTGGTAAATACACCCGCCCAAGCCGAAACCCTGCTACATAGTCTGGAAGGAGCAACTGCTGGCATAGGCCTCTATGTCAACACACACAAGACAGAATACACGTGGTTTCATCTGGCGACATCCCAACACTAAATGGTAGCTGTCCGAAACAAGTGGACAAGTTCACCTACTTAGGAAGCAGTGACTCATCAACCGACAAAGACGTCAACACGTGACTTGCAAAGGCATAGACTGCCATCGATAGGCTATGGATAATATGAAAATCAAACCTGACTGATAAAATAAAACGAAGTTTTTTCCAAGCAGCGGTTGTATCGATATTGTTATATAGATGCACTACATGGACGCTACATGGAGATAAAACTTGACGACACTTACACAAGAATGCTGCGAGCAATACTGAACAAGTCACTGAGGTAACACCCCACGAGATAGCAGCTATACGGCCACTTACCACCCATCACCAAAACTATCAAAGTTAGACGAACCAGACATGCAGGTCACTGCTAGGGAAGTAAGGATGAATTCATAAGCGATATACTCCTGTAGACTCCTTCACATGGACGAGCAAAAGCAGGACGACTAGCTAGAACCTATATACAACAGTTCTGAGCCGATACAGGATGAAGCCTTGAAGACCTACCGGGAGCAATGGACGACAGAGACGGGTTGCAGGAGAGAGTCAGGGAGATCAGTGCTTGCAGTGCGACAAGAGGATGATGATGATGTTGATGACAGTCAAATAGTTTCAAGTATTGATATCTAACACAAACAATCTAATTTAACAAAAGTCGTTTATTTGCATACAAGTATTGCTTCATTGGCCTTGTGAGTAAAGTGTTCGCCAATAGTCCGAAAGACCTGGGTTCAATCCCAGGTTGCGTCATACCAAAGACTTTGAAAATGGTACTTGACACCTCCTTGCTTAATACACAGCAATGTAAGGTACGTATCAAGGGTAAAGTGGAGCAATCCAGGGAAAGGAGTAGCGACTTGCCTTACACCTCGGTGTAGTAGCTATCGAAAAGGGAGCCTTTGGGTCACCCTCGACTACGGTCACCAACTTTACTTATTGCTATGTAAATTCATTTTTTTGCACACAGTGCATTGGTTTCAAGTATTCCACATAAGTAGTTTTATTTGCACACTGTTAATTGGTTTCGAGTACTGCTATTCAATACTAATAATTCTATTCATCACTACTTGTTAATTTGCACACTGATAAATCGCTCCAAGCATTGCTATGTAACACTAACAAGGCAATTTAACATTACTCATTTGTTTGCACACAGATAAATAGTTTCAAATATTGCGGTCAGTTACTAATAATTTTATATGCACAAGGTTAAATGGTTTCAATTAGTGCTATGTAACACTAACAATTAAACATAACATCAGGAATTTATTTGCACATAGCTAAATGCTCAGAGTTCTATTTGATCCATAGATGGGACCTGAACAGAAACTACCACTCCGAGTCAAAGTTGACCAGGAAGCAATTGCCATGAAGGGATACTCCACTTCCCGCAAAGTTCCAAAGCTTGAGCCTCACTATCAAATGGTTTAGTATCATTGGTGGTGGAGTCTTACTCCTCAGCAGGGGTGCAAGTGGTGTATTCTACAGCCGTAGCCGACTGGGCTCAACGTTAATAAATTACTTTATGAATATAATAATGTAATAAAAAATTAAGATACACAGATCATCTCGAAAACAATTTGAGGTGCCCGTGGTGTAATGGTTATCGTCGTAGGAATTGGACACGACGATACGAGTTCAAATCCTGGACGAGAGTGATTGCATTTCACATAGCACTAATACCCTTGGGAAAGGTATGAATCCAATTATTCTCCCTCCAGCTATGGGTAAATAGTAGGACAGATTAGGTTCTTCAGCCTTGGTGAGGCAACTAGTCTAGGAGAAGAAAAACTCTGAATTCAAACCTGTTAAACTCCGCTTAAAAATTGACCTTGTGTCATATCCTGCCCGAGTGAAGGGGTTGGTAAATATGATCATCTCGAAAACAATTCAAAATGGCCCAGTCGGCTGGGGCTGCAGAATACACCGACTGCATCTCTGCAGAGAAGTAACACTCCCCCAAATAGGCTGTCCTAGTTGCCAGGGGCAGCAGAGGGGTAAGACTCCCCCAATAAGTGTCCTGAAAATGACACGAAACAAGCAGATGGTGAGGCTTCAGTAATGTCTGAGCTTTGGGGAGTGCAGAGTACCCTTTCATTGCCATAGCACCAATTTCCACTCTGGCCCAGAGTGATAGCAACTGATAGGGTCCTATCTATGGGTCTAATAGAACTGTGTACTAATGCTAATTTGATTTGTTTGAAATAGAACTGTTTTGACATTTAACTGTGTGTAAACAAAAAGTGTACTTATGCTGAACTTAATTGTTTGAAATGGAACTGCATAAAATAGATTTAGCATTAAATAATCCACAATGGTTGATATGCCATAAAACCAAACCAAACCAAACCATACCAAACCATTAAAAATTTGCCTTTTACTATGTTTACCTAAGTTTCCTGACGGCGGATCTTAAAATACGCTGACTGTATCCCCTGCAGAGAGTTAAGACTCCCATCACCCTAAAAGGTGTCCCGGGTATGACATTTAATTGTATCTGATGGCAAGCTTCCATTTCTGGAGCTCTGGGGACTGTGGAGTCACCTCTCCATTGCCATTACTCCCAGGTCTCCTCTGGCCTGAAGAGGTAATAGGGGCCTAGTAGATCTGAGTGAGAATTATTTTATTCGAGTGGAGTACTTGAAAACATATGAATATGTGTAAATTATTTGTATTAACAATAGTTACTTGAAGTAATAATTTCTTTTTGAGGAATGTTATTATTAGTTACTTGAAACTATACAAACTATACAAAACCATATAGCCTTACAAAATAGTGATCGTTGTGTAATGGTTATTATTGTAGGAAATGGAAATAGCGGAACAAGTTCAAACCTGAACGAGGCTGTTTGCATTTTTATATAGCGCTAATCCCTTGGGAAAGGTATGTATCCAATTCTTTTCTTTTTCCCCCAGTTAGTAATTATTAAGTGGGCACATTAGGTTCTTTAAACTTGGTATGGGTACCAGTCTAGGAGAAGGACAACTCTGAATTCAAACCTGTTAAACTCAGCTTAAAAATTGACCTTGTGCCACATCCTGCGCGTGCAAAAAGGCTGGTATATATATATATATATATATGTATATGCATGTGTGTGTGTGTGTGTGTGTGTGTGTGTGTGTGATTCCCTAAACTTCAGGTAAAAAATAAGATTAGACAGATTGACATGCCGTTAAAATAAGTCATCATTATTATTAAGGCTTGAATTATAGAGCGCTCAGTGAGCATTAAGAAAACAGTTTACAGGCTGCAAAATATCTACAAATATTAAAAATCTTCAAAAAATGTTCAGTTCAATTATCTTTCTGTTTTTTCTTTTTTTTTTTTTTTTCATTTTTGTAATAAAAAAATTGTTGGAAAAGTCCTCGTTGCGTAATGGGTAAATCACTGGACTGGAGCCTCGAGGTGAGTTCGAACTCCAGTTGAACTTATACTCTTGAGGAAAGGTATGACCTCCTTAATCCTCCAAGTTAGCGGTTAAATACTATCACTTCTGTTTCGCTACAAGGATAGCTTTGGCATTAAATAACCCACAAAAGTTGATGTACCATAGAACAAAGAAATGAGATCTATAAAATTTACATGAATTTTCTTTAAAAATAGTTTTGTTTGAGTGTACTTTGTTCTAAATACGATTATTTTCTTTCAATGGATGTTACATATCAGGGGTGGATGGACAATAACAATCGTATATAAAAATATAAACTCCCTTCTTCGTTTACGAAAGGGTCGAAATGACTGTATAAGTAAGAGAGAGAGAGAGAGAGAGAGAGAGAGAGAGAAAGAGAGAGAGGGAGAGAGAGAGTCGGTCAGGAACTGCTATGATAAATTCCACATTGAGACACGTATCCAGACACATATCCAGACACATATCTTCGTCCTTCTTTCATTGGGGAGGGATACAGCACCGGCTTCTTAACCTGGTGACTGCCGCCCCCGGTTAGCGCCCAAAATGGTATGACGTGTCTGCTCTGCTGACAAACGATTCCGACTTGACTGCTGTGGTTGAAAAGACCCGTCATTATATATTTTTCTGACGCCCACACATTTCTTTCTGACCCCCTTCCCACACAACTCACAGAGCATTTCCGCAGCCTTTTATTTACTCACGGTAAGCTTGTAAATCCAGCCCTGAATATTATATTACCAGGCTGACTTCTAACAGGCATGTTACATTACCAGGCTGACTTCTAACAGGCATGTTACATTAACAGGCTGACTTCTAACAGGCATGTTACATTAACAGGCTGATTTCTAACTAGCCGAAGTAATGTAAACCAAACAAAGAAATAATAATCAATTCATAGCCGCTCATGAAATTATTCTAAAAAGAGAATTAACTTTTGAACAGAGAAAATGATATAATTATCTTGGTAGAATTCATCCGACGTTATTTTGAAATCATAAAAGCCGTTTATAATTCGTGTATTTGTAAAAGGCAAAGTGTAAATATGGATTTTAATGCTGAAAGGAATTGAAATATTGTCAAATAAATTCAACCCACACGATTATACTATTTTCTTTGTTCAATTTTAAAATTTAATTCTCTTTTTAGGTTAATTTCATATGCGGCTAAGAATGCATTATTATTTATTTATTTTGCCGTTAACTTTAGTTTGGCCTGTTAGGATTCGGCCTGGTAATGTAACATACAGGGCCGTATTTACTAGTTGGCCGAAGCTTACTTTAAGACAGAGCTGCATATCCAGTTTATGGAAATCCACACTCACTGGCCAGTCAGAGGTTAATATGTAACATTGAGAGTATGGTTTCATTTTTGATGAGTTGTAGCTTAGGAAATTTACCTGTTGAAAAATCTTTTTCAAGACTTATCTCACAGACCATTCATAGTATGCAGATAGATCTTTATTGCTCTTTTGATGTCTTGGTCAGGAAATATCGACAGGAACGATATTTATCATTACTTTGCACTTTTACTATTTCTAGTTTGTACGTTCTTTCTATCTTTCTGTTTGGTCCCCTGTATTTTTCTTCAATTAGCTTATTTCCCGGACTTTATACATACATACATATATATATATATATATATATATATATATATATATATATATATATGCTTGTGTATGCTTTGGGTTAAAGGCTACAGACGAGGTGTCTTTCTGAGGTTTTTTTTTTGTTACTTTACATTTCTTTTATTACATTCGAGTGAAAGTTGGTCAGTGGTTAAAGTTTATTGGAAATGGCTAAATTCTTTGATCGAGCGCTTCGGGATATTCGCCATTATCAAGATCCAAGCCTTTAATCGTTCGGAGGAGAAAAAAACTTTTACAATTAGTTAAAAAAATGTTTCTTTGTCTGTAGCCTTTAACTAAACTAATATTAATGAGGGATTCCTGGCTAAGTACACAGTATATAATACATATATATATATATATATATATATATATATATATATATATATATATATATGTGTGTGTGTGTGTGTGTGTGTGTACAGAGAGCAAATGAGATTGAAAGAGTGAGAGAGATACGGAAGGATAGCCATACTTTATGGGGAAATGAGATATCAAAAAAAAAAAAAAAAAAAGAATTAAGTAAGGATGAATTACCCGAATGTCTGACATCGGAAAACCAGAAATCATTTCTCCTTATTTTTGTCAAAAAAATTTGTGATAAAAGAAGAATGAAAAAGAAACGTGTTAAAGCAATTTTGTAAGTCTCTCGAAGAGTGAAAGAACAAGAAAAAAGAATCCCGCAGAGATGTTCAGATAAGAAATGAATTGAATTAATAAACCAATGAAGTTCAAAATAATCAGATCATAAAAATAAATATGGCGGATGAAAAGGCAAGGGGTGGACATGTTTTTTTTTTTGTATTGCATTTTTTAAATCTTTACAGACGTAAAAGAAAGAAAGAAAGAAAGAAGCGTGAGAAAATACAAGTGAGAGGGAATGTACATCTAAATACGTTTTTGCTTTCCAATATAAATATTTACAAAGCTTAGCCAGGTTTGCTAGAGGTTTACAATCTTGGCAACATCCGGGGAGAATCGAAATCCATCTACTCTGAATAATATTCCATATTTTCTTTCTTTTGGTTTTCAGTTACCATATATATATATATATATATAGTAGTAAGTAAAGTTGGTGACCATAGTCGAGGGTGACCCGAAAGCTCCCATTTCAATAGCTACTATACCGAGGTGTAGGGGAGGGTGCTCCACTTTACTCTTGATCCTTATCATATAATGCTGAGAGCATCAAGTACCATTTTGGGAGTCTTTGTTATGACTTGACGTGGGATTGAACCCCGGTCTCCCGGACCACGGGTGAACATTTGATTCATTAGGCCAATGGTCCGATATATATATATATATATGATATATATGATCATCCTCTTTCTCTCTCTCTCTCTCTCACACACTCACACTCTCACTATTCATGTATATAAATAAACACACACACACACACACATATAGTTTCGTTTCTTTGTTTAATGGCATACCAACTCTTTTTAGGTTATTTAATGCCAAAGCTATTCTCCTAGAAGAACAGTAGTGGTACTATTTAACCCATAGCTGGGAGGATAAGGAAGTTCATACCTTTCCCAAGGGTATTTGCCCGAAAGTGAACGTAATAGAGCGACTGAAGTACGAACTCGCGTACTACGATTCCGCAGTCCATCGCTTTAACCATTACACAACGATGACACCCCTTCACACACACATATATATATATATATATATATATAAAGTAAAGTAAAGTTAGCGACCATAGTCGAGGGTGACCCGAAGGCTCCCTTTTCAATAGCTACTACACCAAGGTGTAGGGGAGGGCGCTACTCCATTCCCAGGATTGCTCCACTTTACCCTTGAACCGTACCTTATAATGCTGAGTGTTAAGCAAGGTGGTATCAAGTACCATTTTTAAAGTCTTTGGTATGACTCCCGGGCCATTGGCGAACACTCTAACCGCTGGGCCAATGTTCGCCAATGGTCCGGGAGACCTGGGTACAATCCCAGGTCGAGTCATACCAAAGACTTTAAAAATGGTACTTGATGCCTCCTTGCTTAACACTCAGCATTATAAGGTACGGATCAAGGGTAAAGTAGAGCAATCCAGGGAAGGAGTAGCGCCCTCCCCTACACCTTGGTGTAGTAGCTATCGAAAAGGGAGCCTTCGGGTTAGCCTCGACTATGGTCGCCAACTTTACTTACTTTACTATATATATATAAATCATCATCATCAAGACGTGCCGCCAGCACGGATATCCTTGACCATCTCTCGCCACTTTTCCCAATCGTTCACCACCTCCGGCAAGTCTTCTGGGTTACATCCTGTGTCCTCACATAGCTGATGTATGTAAGTTCGGGCTGGTCGTCCTGCTTTTGCTTGGCCAATGTGGGGGTCCATCGTAGTACGTCACTAACGAGCTCGTCTTTGCTTCTCCAGCAGTGTCCGGCTTGTCTGGCTCGTCTGACCTGTATAGTTTTCGTGATGGGAGGTAGGTGGCCGTACAGTTGGCGTCTCGTGGGGTGTTGTCGCCAGGACTTGTTCAGTATTGCTCTTAACATTCTTGTGTAGTTGCCGTCAAGTTTCTTCTCCAGCCGTTTGGTTAGCGTCCATGTAGTGCATCCATATAGCAGTATCGATACAACCACTGCCTGGAAGAAACTGCGCTTCATTTCATCGGTCAGGTCTGATTTCCATATTATTGAGAGCCTATCTATAGCCGTCCATGCTTTCGTCAGCCGTGTTTTCTGTTGATGAGACGCTACTTCCTAGGTAGGTGAATTTGTCTACTAGCCTCAGAGAGGCTCCGTCTAGAGTGGTAATGTTGCCCGTTTGGTTGTAACACATATATTCAGTTTTGTGCGCATTGACATGGAGGCCAATGCCTGCTGCAGCTCGTTCCAAGCTATGCAGTAGTGTCTCTGCTTGATTAGGCGTATTCGCCAGTAACGCTAAGTCATCAGCGTAGTCGGCGTCTGTGATTGTTTTTGCGGGGTACCTTTTGCTTCTTTTCTTAGTCAGCTCGAAGCCATTTTCTCTGATTTTGTCGATCGAAGTTCTAAGCACGTAGTCTAGACAGATGATAAAGAGGTATGGGGCTAGCGTGTCTCCTTGTAGTACTCCTGCAACAATGTCGAAGTATTCCGTGTCTCCATCTGGTGAACGTACCTTTACTTTTATGTTTTTGTAGAGGATCATTATTGCTACTACGGTTTCTTTTGGTAGGCCGTATGCTAGTAGGATTAGTTCCATTTTCCCTCTGTGGATGGAATCGAAGGCCTTGGTAAAGTCGACAAATAGTAATGTCGCCTGAAGGTTTTTTGCCCGGACGCCTTCTAGGATTCTACGGATGGTCAATATTTGTGAGGTTGTGGATCTATTTCTCCGGAAGCCATTTTAGTTTTTCCTAAGGATGTTGTCTAATAATCATTCTCTCTCTCTCTCTCTCTATATATATATATATATATATATATATTTAGAGAGTGAGAGAGAGAAAGGATCATTTTCGCTAATTGCACAGGTGACCGGGGGCTCAATCCCATGTCGAGTCATACCAAAGATTCAAAAATTGTACTTGTTACCTTCTTTCTTAACCTTTAGCATTATAAAATACTTATCAAAGGTAAAGTTGGACAATCCAGGGAAAGGAGTAGCGCCCTCACCTACACCTCGGAGTTGTAGCTATTCCAAAGGGAACCTTCGGGTCTCTCTTTACTACGATTTTCATCTTTATACATATATATATATATATATATATATATATATATATATATATATAGATAAATAGAGAGAGAGAGCAATTGATTTATGAGCTCTCTGGCGATGGAATTGTTTGCCGCCGCTAGCGTAATGCAAAGCTGTTCGAAAGAATTGAGCACTCTGGTAGCTGATAGGGTATAAAAAAAATGTAAACAAAGGCTGCTGCTGCTGTTGCTAAAATAAAATACCTTAAAATTCCCTTAGCCAATGTGGTCCGCTTGGTGGCCGACAGGTCTGAAACTCAGTCTAACGTAAAGTTGGACGGGTTTCGATCCCGGCTTCGAGCGTCCTGCGTGTTTAGCCACACTGAAGAGTTCTGATAGAACGAAACAGTCTGTCTGTGGATGACTATATATATATATATATATATATATATATATGAAAACGTGGAGAAAATATAGAAAAACAAAATATTCCAAAGGGAAGAATTTAATATAAAAGAAAGTAGACATTATAACGTTTCAGTTTCAATAAACCATCATCAGGCCTAAGAAAATATGTTATGAACTGTCGTTAGATTACCTATGGGCAATTAACGAAAATCATCCATCGTAGATCTAACGACACTTCATAACAGCTTTTCTAAATCCTGATGATTATTTATTGAAACCGATACGTTAAAACGTCGATTCTCTTTATTAAATTCTTCACTTTGGATTTCTTTATTTTACAATATTTTATCCATATTGTCGGATTATTTTCTATTATTCACATCCATATAAAAATGTACAAATATAAAAAAATTCAAAGTTTTGAGAGAATCAGTTTATCTATTGTTTGAATTATTCGCCAACGTTAAACATTTTAAATGTGAAAACATTAAAACTTCATGAGGGTGTATGAGTTGTTAAATGAAATGAAAAATGAGAAAGTTTTAAACTTTTTATTCTCGTTGATGATGATCTGTTTTAAATCTATGAGATGTAATCAGAACTCGAAAATGTATTGGAAAAAACTAACGTATTTCCTATAAAACATTATATCACAAAACAATCTGTCTTTCTATCTATCGATGGATGTAAATAATGGAAAAGAATCCGACAATGAAGATAAAAACTGAAAAATAAAAGTAATTCAAAGTGAAGAATTTAATAAGAAAGAAAGTCTATGTTATAACGTTTCGGTTTTAATAAACCATCATCAGGACTTAGAAAAGATGTTATCAGGTGTTGGTGATCCACTGACACTTGATTATGTCTCTTTTCTAAATCCTGATGATAGTTTATTAAAATCGAAACGTAATAACGTCGACTATCTATCTATCTATCTATGTTCATATTTATCTTATCTGAGTTTAAATCTGCCTATTTTAATGATTCCAACAAGTCAAGTGCCCAACAAAAACATATCCCATATTGAGCTTAGTGTCAAGTCACTACGTTAGAATATATCATGCAAAGATCAATTGAAAATATTTGGTTACCAAGAAAACAATTAAAAAGTAAATAAAACAAAAGAAGCATTCCTAATTGTCTTATCACGTGTGTGTGTGTGTGTGTGTGTGTGTGTGTGTGTGTGTGTGTGTGTGTGTGTGTGTGTTCTCATTTTTCTATTATGTTTTATCGAATTCTTTTGCTTTTGGAGCTTGAAATTAACTTTAAAGGACTTGAATTTTAAATAAATAAGCCCCGAAGAAGATATTTTTGTACCAGAGGAGTTTGATATACAATGTATTTATGCTAAAACTACGAGAAAAGATAACTAACTTTTCCGACATGTTTTCACCTTCAGATTTGGCGCTAAATGATACGAATGAAACTTTTAACCGTTTCGCTTCTCTATCTCCAGCATAAGTACTAATCTGAACCTTAACGACACTAAACAGAAAGATGGAAGAGAGTTTGATGCTAGATGCGCTAGGGTTGGGTTGACATAGTAAGTAATTAATCCTCATTTCATTTTAAAATGTTTTATGTGTGAGTCAGGAAATGGAGGGTCAGTTAAGCTGGTTGAAATCGAAGGGCAAAAGTAATAGTGAGGAGGAGAAGCAGGAGTCGAGAGACAGACAGACAGACAGACCAAGAGAGACAGAGACGGAGAGACAGAGACAGAGACAAAGAGAAAGAGATTAAGAATCTGCTCTTTGTAACTGCTATCAGCGTTGGTATTTTTTTGTATTTGTGGGTCGATGGGATGATTAAACAAGAAAGGAAAATCGGAAGGAAATATATCGCTGTTTCTCTAAAATAAAAAGTAAAAATTTCACATCGCATATATTTATATATTAGTTTTATGGAACACACTTTAGATTATGCCACACCACACACACACACACACACACATATATATATATATATATACATATATTCTACGTCCCACAATTTTTCTTTTCTTTATCGTGAAGCTGTTTGTAATTTGTAGAATGATCGCAAGAAGAGTTACGAAAACATTAGAAATTATATATATATATATATATATATATATATATAATCACTCCAAATGTTAGAGCTACAAATTAACATTTTGAAATCTTTTAGGTTGTGATTGGTTTCAAAATTATGCCAGAAAATTTCACTTTTTCATCGTTTGAAATTATTTTTTACTTGATCGAGATGTTCCACCCACATATTTCTACTACAATTCAGGTATGAGATAGTGTAAACAGCAGCATTAAATTTAAAATAGGCATTGTTATTCTTATTATTGATTATATTCTTAATTATTTTTGATTCCAAGATTGCTTAAGTTTTTTTCCCCCGATAATATTTGGGGTTGAATTACTGAGTAGAATATATAAATAATAGATTATAACTGGACAAATTATTGTTAGAAATTTGGGAAAATATTTACATTTGTGAATTTTAAAAGCTTTTATGATTGCACGTTGTATAAAGGATTTAGGATATTAAAGTTTTGCAAAGGATTTTTCTATATAGTCAAATTCATCAGTTAAGAATTTGGGGGTGCTAATCCTAAATGCTGTAATTTAAAAACCTATTATTAATCCTCTGTTTAATTTGGTGTTATTATTTTTAGTGGATTTATGATAAACTTTAAATTCTTGTCCGCAGTTATATATATATATATATATATATATATATTGAGAGAGAGAGAGAGAGAGAGAGAGAGTGACAGACAAACACACACGGAGATAGAGAAATTGCTTATATATATATATATATATATATATATATATATATATATATATATATATATTAGTTTGAGTCAGAAATAGTTTTTTAAAAGCAAATTGCAACTACGCATTTCAAAGTTCCAATATTTTAAATGCAATTGGCAATTGTCTGATTAAAGAAAGTCTTCATCGGTCATCCTAATTTCTGTAGTGAAAGAGTGGGCACCATAATTTAATCTGTGATCTCACGCCGCTAAAATGGAGGAATTGAAAGTGCATATTCGACAAGTAATGTGGAAGTTTTAAGAATAACAAAAACGCAATAGAAACAGCAGAGAAAACTTGTAGTGTTTATGGCCAAGGTATCTTTGTTGATCGCCAAATCCAAAATTGCTTTTTCAAAATTTTGTTCTGATGATATGACATTGAGAGATCAACAAAGACCAAGCGACTCATAAGACCACGATCAAGAAGCTTTCATCGAAAAAGAGGAATGCAAAAGTACTCGAGAATTGGCACATGATCTCAATTCATCCAATCCATAATCTGCTGCTACTTGAAAAGAAAAAAAATTGTGCAATTTGGGTGTTTGGTTTCCTCATACTCTTAATGAGAAAACTAAGTCTACTGTCAAGGTAGAAAAATGATCCACTTCTCAAGAAATATCATTACAGATTACGAAAAATAGGTCTTTTATCATAATGTTCAATACAAAAGGCTGTGGATTGACAAAGATGACTCTCCCAGAAATGCGGGACTTCATAAAAGAAAAGTTATCCTGTGTGTATTGTGTGATCACCGCCGTATTATACAATGTGACTTTTAAACAGCAATCGGACCTTCAATACAGACTGATGCTCTCAGCAGCTGCAATGTATACATGAAAGTCTTTTAAGAAAATATCCCGAACTCTTAAATAGGAGAAACGGTGTGCTCCTCCTATGATAAAGAAGAAAGGTCATATTCTGCAAGAATTATGCAGGAAAAAATATTGGATTTAAGCTGGTCTGTTCAATTTCATCAACCAGACCTTTATTGACCAGACCTTGTACCAAATTATTTTCACCTTTTTCGTTCTCTACGAAATGCTCTGAATAACAAAAAATTTCTCGTAAAGATTATTTTAATCTTTACGAGAAATTTTTTGTTATTTGTTGTTTTTTGGTTATGTGGAAAAATATTTCAGTCAAAAACCAGCTGAATTTTACTTTGGAGGAAATCAACAATTAAAAAAATGGCAAGAGGTAACTGAAAATAATAGGAAATCTACGATAAATTGAAATTAATTCATTGTTAGATTATTCAAAAATAAATCATATTTTGTTATAAGTGAAATTATTCATAACTTAATATACATTTATATATATATATAGAAAGAGAGAGAGAGAGAGAGAGAGAGAGAGAGAGAGAGAAGGAAGAAGGGCGAGAGAAAGAAAGAGAAACATAAGCAAAACCAAGTGAAAAAAAAGTTTACAACCTAGGTTTCACCGAAAGAATCGTCAGGGAAACTATATATATATATATATATATATATCATTTACCTATATAATAAACAGAATGATTTTTATTCTGTGAGTCTCTATAGCTATAATGTTACATATTGTATACTGTATTTTTTTTTAATTAATAGCCATATGATTTTCATGTGTACAAAATTTGAACTCTGGGTCGAAGCTGATTTGTAAATTAACCTCTAAATAATCCTACCACACACACACACACATACACGCACACACACACACACACACACATATATATATATATATATATATATATATAAACCCCGAGGAGCGAGCAAGATGCGACACAAGTTCAATTTTGAGCGGAGTCTAAAAATTTTTTTCTTTTAGACCGGTTGCTATTCCAAGGTTAAGAAGCCCTGTCTGTTCTACTGGAGTGAGAGAAGCCCTGTCTGTTCTACTGGAGTGAGAATCGTTGGATGCATACCTTTCGTAAGGGTATTAGCTATATATATATATATATATATATATATATATGTGTGTGTGTGTGTGTGTGTGTGTGTGTGTGTGTGTGAAGTAAAACATTCAAATGCCCTGAAATAGAATTAGGACTAAAAGTTTTGCTGTAAAAAGCGATGACTTGAAACTTAGTTGCGATAATATTGCTTTTATTTTTATAAATTATTACACTACCAGTAAATCTCTCAGTTGATATTAAGCACTATCGACGCCAAAGATACTGACCCAAAATATAATTTTGACAATTGCTTCTTAGCGTGAAACTATCAGTAACAATTATATTGTTCGTATTTAATACGTTTTTACTTTACTAGTAGATCTATCGGCGGATATCAATCCAAATATTAAAATAAAAGCTGCAGATCCACAGTAAGACTGTAATATATATAAGTATCTACATATGTGTGTGAATATATATATATATATATATATTCTTTTCTTCTGTAATTTTTTTCTCTGTTTCTCCCTTTTTCCTTTTTTCATAAGTTTTTCTTCTTTCAACTTACTTCGTATATAGTCTAATTTTTAAAAAAATCTTCTCTTTTCATGAGAGTGCTTTGTATCTCTTAATGCAAATTTACTTTTATGTAAAGGACACCTGCTGGTTAACAAGGCAGTTTTAGTATCCATGAGCCTCGTGAGTTTGATCCTTACTGGGTGGCCTACTAGTCGAGACTCTTCATAATAGATTAAACTTACATCTATCTATCTATTCTACTCTGTCCATATCTATCTATCAATCTATCTATCTATCTATCTATCTATCTGTTTTCTTTTATTTCTCTGAGTCAAAAGATTTTACCCTTCAGCTCCACTGATAACGACTTTTGTGACTCGTCTAATTTTCAAGGCCAGCTGATTCTATTATCTCTATGTACCGATTTTTCAACATTAAATCACATGAAAAAAAAAGTACGTTATTCCTTTGCATATACCCATCTCGCAATTTATTTATTTGTCAGCTTAGTAACACACACACACACACACACACACACATATATATATATATATATATATATATATATATAAACGCGTTTGGTATAAAGATTATTGTCATTCGAAAAAATTATGATTAGAATAAATATTTACTTGATTAAATACTTGTGGACGATTCCAAAGATATGCATATATGGATGTATATATGTATGTATGCATATATATATATATATATATATATATATATATATATATATATATATCGGGAGTGATGAGGAGAGTTCGGGTGATCTCTCCCACAATCATATTGATGTTAAGTTAGATCTCTCTCCGTTTTTATGTATATTCGTGTGTCTGTGTCTCTCTTGTTTTTCTCCTTTTTGAAACTTTTCAAAGCACAACACACACACAGACACACACACACAGACACACACACATATATATATATGTATATAAATAATGATTTTTTTATCATGCATACATACATACATATATATATATATATATATATATATATATATATATATATAATTGTGTGTGTGTGTGTATAAAGAGAGGGAGAGAAAGAGAGAGGGAGAGGGCAAACACTGACATAGAAAGACAGGCAGACAGACTGAGATTATGTTAAATAAGGGTTTTCGTTGAATATAGTGTTTTGGATCAAATCTTCCAAATATGCTAGATGTGTCTGTCTTGAAAATCAGAATTTGAAATTTTATCTTAAGCAAAGTTCACGACACCTTTTTAGATATTTATAAACTTTAACATTTTATAGATAGTTTTTCTTTTCGTTATACATATACATACACACACACAGTCTCTCTCTCTCTCTCTCTCTCTCTCTCTCTCTCTCTCTCTCTCTCAGCCCTTCTCCACCTCTAAAAAGAACAGAGCAAAACTAAAAGGAGCCAAAGTACCCTGGCCTTTGGTTGTGTGGCTACATGGTCCATTACACACACCTGCATTTCATAATGGTGAAGGTATTTTGTCGTCAACTACCCGGCCAGACAAGTAAAGCCCGCAACAAACAGCAACCCCAGTATATCCCACAGATCACACACACTTCAGCTGTTTATATGAACCGTTGACTACCAGAGCAGCGGCATTTCCTATTATGGTTGAACTCGTATGGCCATACTGTTTTATCCTAAATGCTCGGTATCTTGTTACATATTAAGTAATGATGCAGGTGTTACAATAGGCATCCGGCTATGCCCTATTGAATAGTTTACTAGATTATCTGCCCTTGACGTGATTTACCCACCGAACATTTCCCACGATAAATGAACAAATAAATAAAGTTGACTCCTTGTATTGAAAATATATATTAGAATTAATGGGAGATTTGAACAGACCAATAAAATAATAAAAAACAAAAACAAAACAAAAACAAAAGGAAAAGGAAAAAAAAATACAAAAACAAAACAAACAAACAACAGATACTCGTATTGTCTATATCTGAAATATAGAAGCGGAGAGAAAGAAGACTGTGTTACGCCAATCTTTTTGAGTGGAGCTTGCTTGTCTTAGTTGAGCGCGACGCTGAACCAAATGCAGAGAAATAGAAATAAAAGATAAATTATATGCAAAATATTAAAACTCAATTTTTTGAAAAGATAGTGTGTTAACTGAAATGGAACACTGACAACTTGTGATACTAAGAAGACAGAATATTTCTATATTAGTAAAATAATTGGTTCAAATGTACGTGATTAATCATAATTATCATAACAACAACAGGTTTGACAAAGAATTCTAGTTATTTACGAAGCTTTGCTTAAGTCTGGTACAAGATAGGAAATATGGAGCAGCTAGTTAGACTCGAATTCACTTGCAAAGTTTTGTTAATCGTGTTCGCTAACCATTACACTACACTTGTTGATAAACATTTGTTATACCCTTTCAGTGAATTTTTCCAATAGTTATCTAGTATTTCATGAAAATCCGTTAATCTATCAATCTATCTAAAGCTGTTCATATCTATCTATCTATCTATCTGTATAAAGCTGTTCATATCTATCTATCTATCTATCTATCTGTATAAAGCTGTTCATATCTACCTATCTATCAATCTATCTATCTATCTATCTATCTATCTATCTAAAGCTGTTCATATCTATCTATCTATCTATCTATCTATCTTCAAATTCATTTGCTGACCTATTCATTAATATATATATATATATATATATATATTTAGAGAGAGAGAGAGAGAGAGAGAGAGAGAGAGAGAGAGAGAGAGATGTGTGTGTGTGTGTGTGTGTGTGTGTGTGTGTGTGTGTGTGTGTGTGCGTGTGTGTGTGTGTTCGTATCTGTTCAAATTAAATAATGAAACAAAAGTTATTCTAAAGCCTCCTCTATTTAATTGGTCACATCCTGTCGGTGGCCGAAAGGTTAAAGTAGAAATCTTATGACCTGGGAAGAATCGGTTGTTTAAGCGATACAGTTTTAAGTAGAACCCGATCCATCATAAACAGATACAGAACCTCAATGAATGGAAATATTAAGTTCCAATTTTACATTGATTCTTTTGTAGAGAATTTCTTTTAGAAATTATTCTCGAAAGTTAAAACAAAAGTAGTGGCGTAATGACTAACTTGATAAACTGCGACGTTAAAGTAAGTGGGTTCGAACTCCAGTCGCACAATTACGTTCATTTTGGGCCAAATATCCTTAGGAAAGGTATGGACCCTCGTATGAACATAGAAGTATCACTACTGTTTTTCTACAAGGATGGGTTGGACATTAAATAATTCACGAACGTTGTTATGCCATTAAACAAACGACACCAAACCAAGATTTAATAACTTTTTCTTCGTCAACAAAGAACCATACGGTGTAGTGTAATGCTCATAAAATATTATGCTTTTTCTCTTAACTTATTCCGGTGGCTTTTTTTTTTCGATTGCAACTTTCAATTCGTCTAATTCATGGAATAAGACGAAATAAAATTGTCTGAATTAATCGTTTGCTTTACCGGAAATAACTCATACTAGATTACCTTGAGGGTGTGCCCGTAACGTAGAGGCTAACTTGTTGGACTGTGACAGTGTAGAAAACGAGTTTGAATTCCAGTCATGATCTTACGTTCACTTTCGAACTAATACCCCTAGGAAAGGCATGAACCCTTCTTATTCCCTCACATGTGTTGAATAATACCACTACTTTTTTTTTATAAGGATCACTTTGGCATTAAATAACCCACAATATTCTATTTGCCATTAAACAACCCAACCTTCCAATCTGTATATATACCATCGGTTTGTTTGAATGACCTGGGTTCAATCCCAAGTCATGTCATACTAAAGAATTTAAAAATGGTTCTTGATACCGCTTTGCTTAACACTCAGCAATATAAGGTACGTATCAAGGGTAATATGGAGCAATCCAGGGAAAGGAGTAGCGCCCTCCCTTACACCCCGGTATTGTAGCTATTCGAAAAGGAGCCTTTTGGTCGCCCTCGACTCCGGTCGCCAACTTTACTTACCGTTTGGATAAAATGTTTTCTTTCCCTTGAAACAGGATCTCTTACGTTCCTTGATATACTTTCAATTGTTTTGCTTCAGCCATTCAATATAACATCTGAATAAGTAGGATTAGAAATATGGAACTCCAATGAACTTTATAGAGATATATTTCCATTATTCTATATAGTTTGGATTTATATTTATGGGAATTTTATCAGATATTATTAAATAACTCACGAAGTTTGATGTGCCGTTAAGCAAAGAAGCAAAGACAACAAAACCCAAAAAACATTTTCGTCGCAAAACAAGAAGAATGAATATAAAAGCAATAATTACAAATACGCAGCCTATCTGAGCAGTTTGCGTAAGACCCCACCCCCAACGAATGTTCTGGATATGATACTAAACAATCTGATGGTGAGGCTCCGGTAATGTTGGAGCTTTGGGGAATGCAGAGTACTCCTTCATTGCCTTTGTTCCCAAGTCCACTCTGATCCAGAGTGGCTGCACCTGATAGGGTCCTATCTATGGATCAAATAGAACGATACTTTGTACTTATGTATATTTTGTACTGAATTATTTAAGAAGAGCTGTTTTTGACATTGAAACTGTGTACTTATGCTAAATTGAACTGTTTGAAATAGAACTGTTTTGACATTAAAACTGAACTGTTTTGTCATTTAACCGTTCGTAAACAAAAACTATATTTATACTAAACTGAATTGTTTGAAATTTAATTCGGCACTGAATGACCTTACAAGGGTTTTTATGCCGTAAATTAAACCAACCAACCAACCAATTAACCAACTGTCTGAAAAGTAACTGGAATGGGTGTACTGTGGGAGTTATAGGCGAAAGAGGGATAAGCGGACTGCATTATCATCTCACATGATATCTTGGGAGTATATAACTGTAATCTTAGCTTTCTGTAACTATTTCCTTATATATATATATATATATATATATATATTATATATATATATATATGTGTGTGTGTGTGTGTGTGTGTGTGTGTGTGTGTGTGTGTACTTTTGTTTACACCTTTTCTTTTTTAGGTCGTTCAGCGATTAGCACTGAGGAACGAACGATGAACTCCAAGTAACGAGTAGACCGGAAATTTTTTTGTCCGGTAGGAGAACACTAAGTCACAAACACTTGAAATGCTTCAGCAAGAGTATGGAGATAACACCATGTCACGCACACGTGTTTTTGAGAGGCCCAAGAGGTTCAAAAAGGGTTGCGAGGAGGTGAAAGATGATTCCAAGAGCGGTAGGCCTTCAACAAGCGGTTAAATAAGGTGTGTGGCAATCGTTAGTCGACTGTTCGATTCATCGTAATTCCGGAAAACATAAAAAGGTCATTTTTGAAAAGATTCCCAGCAAAGATTTAATTGGCTTGGTTTGGTTGGTTTTTATGGCATATCAACTATTATAGGGTATTCAATTCTAAATCCTCTTTATGCATATATTTCAAATATATGATTTGTCAACAAATTTTGCAGATAAGCTTTTTCGACGAACCTGAGCACATTTTAAATGGATTAATGTATTGCTATGTTACAGTAACAATATAACATCACTCATTTGTTTGCACACAGTTAAATGGATATATACATATGATTTGTAAGTGAATAGTTTGCCCCCTGGTGTAATGGATATCGTCGCAGGAAATGGACACGGTTACACGAGTTCAAATCCTGGACGAGACTGATTGCTTTTCACATAGCGCTAATACCCTTGGGAAAGGTACGAATCCAATTATTCTCCCTCCAAGTATGAGTAAATAGTAGGACAGACTGGTTTCTTCAGTCTTGGTGAGGCAACTAGTCTAGGAGAAGGAAAAATCTGAATTCAAACCTGTTAAACTCTGCTTAAAAATTGACCTTGAGTTATATCCTGCCCGAGCGGAGGGGTTGGTAAATATGGTAAGTGAATAGTTTGTCAGTAATTTCATTTTTAAACGAGTTAGAGATCATTATTTTGCTTATTAGTGTTGCTATTGTTTCGACACAGTAAAATGATTTCAATTATTGCCATTTAACACTAATACTTCTATTCAATATCAACTATTTGTTTCCAGACAGTGAAGTGGTTACAAGTTTTGCTATTTAACACTAATTAAGCTGTTCAACACTCTTTCTTCCTTTTGAAGGCTTCCAATTTTTTATATGTATCCCCAGCAATTAAATTAAACCTCAGTGATTTGTTTACACACTGTTAAATGATCAAACAGTTCTATTTCTAACAATTCAATTTAGCATAAGTCAACAAAGTTGAATGGTTTCAAGTATTGCCACGTATCACTAGCAATTCATTTAAATATCAGTCATTTGTTTACACACAGTTAAATGATCAAACAGTTATATTTCAACCAATTCAGTTTAGCAGAAATCATTTGTTTGCACTCAATTTAAATGTTGAACAGTTCAATTTGACCCATAGATAAGACCCTATCAGATGATACCATTCCGGCCCAGGGTGGACATAGGAGCAATGGCAATGAAAGAGTATTCCGCATCCTCCAAAGTTCCAATATTAATGTTGTTTTTCCTTTAGATTGTTTAGTGTCATACCCGGGACACTTGTTGTGGGAGGGTCTGATGCAGTCGATGAAACCACAGCCCCACCCAAATTGGTTGGGGAGGTTTGAGCATGCGGACAGTCTGCACAAAATTGGTGGCAAGACTGCTGAATGATGACCAGAAGAAACGCAGCATACTGATGTATTAAGACATTCTTCAATTGGAATCAGAATAGCTTCGTAGAGTCATCACTGGTGATGAAACCTGGACTTTTGAGAAGGACCCGAAAACTAAGTGTCAGAGCAGTAAATAGATGTTTCCTACGTCGCTGAGGTCGAAGAAAGCAAGACAAAGTCAAAAATTAAAATCATGTTGATCACGTTCTTCGTCCTCAACGGGTTCTTCTCCCATGGCCTGAAGTCTACAAGGAAATCCCGTGCAATATGCTTTGCTCAGTACATGAGAAGAGACGAGAGTTGTGGCAGGACAAATCGTGGTTGCTTCATCACAACAATGCCCATAGCATCCGGTAGTTCCTGGCCGAGAAGAATATGGCTGTAGTAGAACTACCTCCATATTGACCTATTCTTGCTCCATTACTAAAGTCTTTTCCGCAAACTCAAGAGAGTCATCATGGAGAGCTGTTTTGAAGGCATGAAGGCTACCAAAAGAACCCCAACAACTTAGCTGAGGGGCATCCTCTAAGAATCCTTCCAGCAGTGCATAGAAGCGTGATAGAGAAAGATGGGAAAGTGCGTTCGCCTGAAGGGGATTACTCTGTAAGGAAACCATTAAGTTTATTGTTTGGAAATGAAATACATTGTGACGTTGTTA
>OY757910.1:72451618-72469118 GCA_963585895.1 Sepioteuthis lessoniana | reverse complement strand
ACTTGATGCGATTATTCTTGACAAAGGATAATAATTTTACTCCTTTGAGACATTTTCACACAAGCCTCAGTATTCTGGCCGATTTTAATTATGCCGTAGACTGGATGGTCTATATTGTTCTCTGATTTCTAAATATTCAAGTCCCTTTACTTGGAACAAAATCCCTTGAGGTTTGTTCTTAGTGCCCCAATTATAACCAGTATCACCGTCACCTTCATGTTCCATTTCTTTTTGTTCTCTTGCAAGGTTTAGATATTTATCTTCTTTTCGCTTTCTTTTAATTTTACTCTTTGGTCTGCCGGGGCGGCAAAGTCCACAATTCGACGGGATCTCTTTTCTTTTCTTTTTTTTTTTTGTTGTTGTTGTTGACGATCACTCTATCACTTGG
The DNA here is from genome assembly GCA_963585895.1 of Sepioteuthis lessoniana. Taxonomy (NCBI): domain Eukaryota; kingdom Metazoa; phylum Mollusca; class Cephalopoda; order Myopsida; family Loliginidae; genus Sepioteuthis; species Sepioteuthis lessoniana. The sequence continues at coordinate 72,468,730 of OY757910.1, read as the reverse complement.
TCTACTTATCTGGCCGAGATTAGGTTATTATTATTATTATTATTATTATTATTATTATTATTATTATTATTATTATTATTATTATTATCATTATTTACTCCTTCAGATGTTTTCACGTCAGTTTTAGCTGAGGGTCTTTCACTAGAGTTTGAGCGAAAGCAAATCTCCTCCAGTTTCCCGGACTCTTCTCAGTATTCTGGCCGTTCTCAGTAATGTAGATGTTTGAATGGTCTCCACTGGTCCACCAACTTTCAAGTTTTCCAGTCCCTTTAATAATGATTATGATAGTTAGCAATCTGTTAGTGAGGCTTCAGTAATGCTTGAACTTTAGGAAATGCAGAGTACCCCATCATTACCTTCGCTCCCAATGCCCCTAAGTCCTGGAGTGGTAGCACCTGATAGTGTTCAATCAAGGGGTTAAATAGAACAAAACAAAGTACTAATGCTAAACTGAATTGCTTGAAATAGAACTGTATTGATATTTAAACTGTGTATTTATGCTAAACTGAGTTATTTGAAATAGAACTGTTTTGACATTTGACTGTGTGTGAACAAAAACTATATTAACTCAATTGTTTGAATCAGAACTGTATGACTCTGAATAGTTTGAAGTAGAAATGTTTTTGACAAACTGCTCTCATGCCAAACTGAATTAGTGAAATAGAACTGATTATTTGTATAAAAATGGATTTGGCATAAAATAACCTACAAAGATTGATATACCATAAAACTCCCAACCAACCAACCAACCAACCAACCATTTGTCATATAATCAAATGAAAGAGGGGATCCCCGTGGCTAACGAGCTGGATGCATCATTGAAGAAGGAGAGTTCTAATTCCTATCGCACTATGTTCCCTTAAGGATTAAACCCAATCAGAAAAGTAATAACCCCATATCTCTCCTGCTCTAGGTTAAAAAACACCACTACTGTTCTTTTACAAGGATAGCTTTGGCATTAAATAATCCACCGAGGTCGAACTACCATTAAAAATTATATCTGAACTACTCAAATAGCATGCAATAGTTCAAGGAATTCATAGGATATCAAAATATCTTGCGTTTTGATAACACCGGAATGGTGAAGAAATTATTAACCGAAAACCTGTGTTAAAAACAACTAAAATGAACAATCTAAAAGGCATTGAAATAATAAGTCCATATACTTTTCTAATTTAAGAACGTCTCATAAATATTCATTGGAACATTCAACACGCAAACTGCTGATTCCCTCCGTTTATTAAACTCCTCTTAAGTGTTGGTTTGAATGAGTCTGTTTTTGTTGAAAATGATCGCATTGGATCATCAGGGTGCCATAGTGAACTGAAATGTCCTTCGTGACATTTCACCATGCAAGGATAAATTGTTTGGCACTGCCTGTCTCTTTTCAAGTACGGGAAACTGTGGAACAAAACAGACCAGTACCGTGTGATCTGACTGCGAATAATTTCAATTCTATCATTTCTCAAGGGCATTCGTGTGGAAATGACAGATACCGTCTCGGTAACAGCACACATTGCCGAAGAGCAGTGGTTAACAAATGAGTCTAGCAACCGATTGATATCAAATGTATTGTTCGATCTTATTTAGGTGTTTTTACATTTTCTAAATTAAAATGTTCAGATTATGATTCTAATTTAAATAATCTTTTATTGTTAATCTCCAATAGAGTTATCTACATATATATATATATATATATATATATATATATATGCAAAAACAGTAAGACAATAATAAAAAAATGGATAAGCATTCCACATTAGGAGTTTCACGTTGTCGATCTTCTGGCAAACGCTTATTTAACACGTCTCGAATTTAAATAACTTTTTATTGTTGATCTGCTATAGAGTTATCTACCCCCCCCCTACACACACACACACACAAAACGCGAAACACTCCACTTTAGGAGTTTCACGTTGTCGATCTTCAGGCGAACGCTAATTTAACACGTCTTGAATACAAGATCATCTGAGGATCGACAAAATAAAAGTGATTCATAAGGTTTTATCATATGTCAAAATAATCTTGCTTTATACTTTAAATATATAGTGATATTGTTTTTAATTTGCGTAAATAGAAAACGTCTAAGATTCTACGATTACATTTTAAACATAATTATGTAGCATTACCCGGATTAAAAAATATTTCTTACGTTAAATAACACTTTTGGTTAATGGGTAGAGAGTTCGCCAATGGTCTGGAAGACCATGGTTCAATCCCAGGTCAAGTGCTACCAAAAACTCTAAAAATGGTACTTGATCCCGCCTTGCTTGACTCTCAGAATTATGAGTTAAGGGTCAAGGGTAAAGTGGAGCAATCCAGAGAAAGGAGTTGCGCCCTCTCCTGCACCTCGGTGTAGTAGCTATTGAAAAAGGAGCCCTCGGGTTACCTTCGATTAAGGTCACCAAGTTTACTTTGACATAAAGACAAATGAAAAAAATTCACTTTGTTGGTATCATTATAAATTTATTTCATGTTCTTATAATTTATAGGAATTAATTTATTTCAGGTTCTTGTAAATACTTATAAGTTAGATTATAAGCTTTATAAAAACCATCTTCAGATGAAATTTTAAAAATTATTGTTTACTATTTATTATTTAGAATTATAATCTTAAATACAGACAGACAGACAGACAGACACACACACACACACACACATACACACACACAAACACGTATATATATATATATATATATATATATATATATGTAAGTAAGAAGTGTGTTGGGTTGGTTGGGTTTTATGGCATATCAACCTTTGTAGGTTGTTTTACGCCAAATCCATTTTATGTAAATAATCAGTTCCATTTCGAACAATTCAGTTTAGCATGAGTACACAGTTTAATTGTCAAAAACATTTCTATTTCAAACTATTAAAGCAGTTAAATATAACAATTCAGTTTAGTGTATGTACAGTTTCAATGTCAAAAACAGTTCAATTTCAAACAATTCAGTTTAGCATAAGTACGCAGTTTAAATGTAAGTACAGTTTAATTGTGACAAATATTTCTATTTCTAGCAATTCAGTTTAGTCAAGCAGAGCTAATTCAGTTTAGTATAAGTAGAGATTTTGTTTACTCATAGTTAATTGTCAAAAACGTTCTATGTTAAACAATTCAGTTTAGTGTAAATACAGTTTCAAAGTCAAAAACAGTTTTATTTCGAATAATTCAGTTTAGCATAAGCATGCAGTTCAAATGTAAATACGGTTTAATTGTCAAAAACATTTCTATTTAAAGCTATTCAGTTTTATCAAACAATTCAGTTAAGCATAAGCATGCCGTTAGTTCTATTTAACCCATAGATAGGGCCTTATCAGGTGCTACCACGCCGGGCCAGAATGGACCAGGGAGCGATAGCAATGAAGGGGTACTCCGCATTCCCCAAAGCTCCAGCATTGCTGGAATCTCACCATCAGATTGTTTAGTGTCATATCCAGGACATTGGGTGGGGGTCTTACCCCTCTGCAGAGGTGCCGTCGGTGTATTCTACAGTCCCAGCCGACTAGGCAAAAGTAAGAAGTTGGATACTGTAGTCCAGGGTGACCTAGGGTACATTTTTCAATAGCTACAACATCAAGGGGTAGGGTAAGGCGCAACTCCTTTCCCTGGATTACTCCACTTTATCCTCGAAGCGTACCTTCAAATACTGAGTGTTAAGCAAGGAAGCATCAAGTATCATTTTTTGAGTCTTTGGTATGACTCGACTTGAGATTGAACCCTCGGGCTGTCAGGCCATTGGCGAACATTGTGTGTGTGCGTGTGCGTGTGTACGTGTGTGTGTGTGTGTGTGTGCATACACACACAAATATATATATATATATATATATATATTGAGAGAGAGAGAGAGAGAGAGAGAGAGAGAGGTTGGGAAAAAAGGAGAAATTTAAGTGATTAAGTTCACGACTGAATGACGAGAAAAGCGTTCATTGTCAATGATAGATATTTATTTTTCCGCCTATTTTTCTCTCCTGTCATTTCGGGTATCACACTGTTCAAATATAATTGGTAATGCATGTGTCTGCTCAAAAAGAGTGATCAATCAATTTTTCTGTGAAGTTTCCCGTGTCTCTCCGGGCATCTTACACATTTTTAGAAATCAGTCCATTATTTGCACTCAGCCTTATCTTTAACAAAGCAAATTCACGCTTAGTGATTCCCGAATATATATATATATATATCTATATCTATATCTATATATATATATATATATATATTCATCCACAAATAGCCTGTTTCCTTGTATCACAACTCATCAGTGTGGCTTGAGACATGAGATGCTTCATGCTCGGATCGAAACCCGGCTAAATTTACGTCAGCTGGATAACATAGCTTACTGCCGTCTGCAGTTTATATATATATTTATTCATATATATATATATAAATAAATATATATATATATATATATATATATATATATATATATATATGTGTGTGTGTGTGTGTGTGTGTGTGTGTGTGTGTGTGTGTGTGTGTGTGTGTGTGTGTGTTTATATATACGTGAATATATTTGTATACACTTAAAAACATTTATATGCACAGATGTATATATGCATATAGGTATAGACAAAGCCACGTTTCGATTATCGATTACCAGATGTTACAAGGATCAAAAGAAAATGATTACTGAATTATTCTATCAAATCGATCTTAACAATCCTCTAATCGATATGAACAGACAAGAACATAATATAAAACGGTGTATTGATTTTAAAGTCAATGAAGACATGAACGTCATGTGGTCAGCCTTATACAGGTGTGTTGAATATTGTGTTATATACTTCGTGCGTAGAATAACAATTATGTTGTATTCCATGTGTATTGAATATCAGGTGTGTTGGATATCAAGTCTATTGAAACTATTTTAAAAAATTTATCGTTTAATACATTGTTCATTTTTCTCTATGTAAATAGGGCTTCAGTCTCTATACTTTTTCTAAGCACTTCTATATTGGTGTATATATATATCTGCACACACACACACATACACACACACACATGTAAACATAACTATACGTATACTCATATAAACACATATGCACATAGATACATGCATATATTCGCACACAGATTCGAATATTATTTATAATTAAATGATTCGCATGTTAGTCCCAAAAGCCGTTGTTAGTGTTTTGATTATGAGTCACTCTAGCTGGTATATATCATTTAACACGTAATATATAAAGAAAAAAAAACTTTAAAAATTACTCATATTTTTTGCAATAATATTTATTTCAGCAAAATCTACATTTTTTTAAGATGTTAGATCTGCATCTTCAGACAAAGAAATAAAGTGAAATTTCTTATGAAGATTAAAAAAAACACACACAAAATTCTAGCCACCCTATCTCTTCAAACTAAATAAAATTTTATATATATATATATATATATATATATATATATATATATATATATATATATATATATATATATATATATGTATAATTTCGTTTATTCCATAACATATCTATCCGCTTTTACTCGTGTTAATCTTCTGTCTATCTCTGTTCAATTCGATTATCTTTTTATCTATTTAATTGTATATAAACGATGAAGAAAAATTATTTTAGATAAGGAATTTTATGACCTTTCAATACCAATTTAATCAAATAAGGAGACAAACTTTAAAAGATCTGGTCTCTATTTCATATTTTTTTATTATGTATGTAAACTAATTTATTGAAATCATGAAATTTAATGTTGTGATTAGATTTTAATTATGCTATGGAGTATTTATAATTGGTGGTTATAATCTAGATAAAATACATATCAACATAGATAGAAAGATATGATAAGGATTCTTGTGCAAAATTTTGGAACGTTAATTACTGATTTGAAACAGAACACTACCAACGGGAATAGAATGTTTTCAAATTCTCTAGTCTTTTTGCGTCATTAATAACTCACATGCCCTGATAAAAGCCTTTCTACAAATAAAATCATCCTTTGAAGACCTTATTCTTTTTCTCATCTATATATTTATTCTATCTATTTCCTGCTTTTACTATATATATATATATATATATATATATATATATATATATATATATATATATATATATATATGGAAGAAAATAATGGATAGTAATCCGACAATTTGTGAAGAAAAATTGACAAGTAATCCAAATAGAAAGTGGGGATTTATAGAGAAACAAGTTCAGTCGACACTATAGCGTTTCGGTTCTGATGAACCATCATCAAGACTGTGAGGAATTTTATTATACAACTTTTCCAAATTTATATATATTTTTACACTTTTTATACATCCATCTACACTTAACATCACTAATAAAACCCCTCACAGTCCTGATGATGGTTCAACAGAACCGAAACGCTATAGTATCGACTGACTTTGTTTCTCTATAAATCCCCACTTTTTATTTGGATTACTTGTTATCAATTCTTCATATATATATATATATATATATATATAACGAGCGAAAGCTACAACAAAATGCCTTAAAATTTCCGACCTGACGTAGGATGGCTGCTGTTGGCTGAGCTATACTAAGATACTAAGTCTAACGTAAAATTGGACGGGTTTCGATCCCAGTTTGAAGCGTCTTACGTGTTTAACCACACTGAAGAGTTGTTATACAACGAAATAGTCTGCCTGTGAATGACAATATATATATATATATATATATATATATATATATATATATATATATATATAGAGAGAGAGAGAGAGAGAGAGAGAGGGAGAGAGAGAGAAAGGTTGGAAGAGAGGAAGATAGATGAATATGAAGAGTCTCATATATATATATATATATATATATATCGCGCTATCAAGTCGCTATGTCTGACCCTCTCTCGGTACACCTCCCTATTGTCCATTGCTTTCAGCAGTTCCTCAAGACTATATCCCGTATCGGCACAGAGCTGCTATATGTAGGTTCGAGCTGGACGTCCTGCTTTTGCTCGTCCATGTGAAGTGGTCCACAGGAGTACGTCACTTATGAGGCTGTCCTACTTCTCCAGCAGTGTTCCGCATATCTGGTGAGTCAAATTTTGATAGTTTTCGCGATGAGAGGTAGATGTCCGAATAGCTACTGCTTTGTATGGTGCTGTTTCCTGGACTTGTTCAATATTGGTCGTAGCATTCTTGTGTAATATATATATATATATATATATATATATATATATATATATATAGTGCAATTTAATGGAGACTCAAATTTGTTAAGTCGTCATTATAAATTTATTTCGTCCGAGAATATTACTAATCCACACCCACTGTCTTTGGACGCTGACTGGATATTATATATATATATATATATATATATATATATATATATATATATATATATATATATATATATATATTTATTGCAGTGTGGTATGGTATCAAGTATTCCTATCTAATACAAATAATTTTCGAACAGATTTTAACAGGCACAGTATTTTTTGCCAGTTTCAAATTTTTCTCATTTGTGGAATTTATTTTTAAAACTAAAATTATTTTAATTCAATTCCTCAGTCAATAACATTTTTTAAAAAATGAAGTGGAATTTTACAAAGAGTTTTTTTGAGAGGAAATTGCATTGAATATTCACATTCATCTATATCCCACCTCTCAAAAAAATGCTTTAAAAAAAAGGAAGAAAGAAAATAAACAAGGAAACCTTTTCATAAATAAATCCAATCATCAAAGAAATATGTTTTATTAAATAATATGACAAAATAGCCAAGTAAAGTAATATTTTGATTTTTTCCAGTTTCAAATATTTCTCATTTAGAAAATAATTCCAAATCTCAAGGGAATTCTATTTATTTTTAAAAACTAAACTAATTTTAATTCAATTCCTCTGGAAACCAAGAAAATTAATAAATAGATAAAAAGAAACTTTAATAAAACGCCGGAATTTTACTGAGACTTATTTTGTGGGGGGGATGGTGTTGGAGTGATTCACATCGAAAAAAAAACAACCTTGTTACCAATCATTAAAACAAAAAAAATAAAATAAAATCTCAATATAATAGAAAAGAAAAGAAAAAAATAAAGATTTTGATGGAGACCTTGCATTTAAAATATTAATGGATTTTTTTTCATCGCAAGTTACAATTTTCCAAAGTACACAAGCATATAAAGGTGTGTTCCTCTCTCTCTCTCTCTCTCTCTCTCTCTCTCTCACACACTCTCTCATCTTCTCTGTCTCTCTCATTCTCTCTCTGCTTCTATCTCTCTCTCTCTCTCTCTCTCTCTCTCTCTCTCATCTTCTCTCCCTCTCTTTCTCATTCTCTCATCTTCTCTCTCTCTCTTTCTCTCTTTGTTTCTCTCTCTCTCTCATTCTCTCTCTCTCTCATTTTCTGTCTCTCACCCCCCCTCTATTTCTTACTGACACCTGTTCGGGTCTACGATGGGTTTAACAGCTTGCTACTTCTTGGACCGCTAAGGTCGTAAAGGCATTTTATAAGGGTGTGGTCTCAGGTGCTTACCCATCCGACTCTTATCACGGTTATCTACCGGGACATGCCATAGATAAGTTTTTTCTACAGAAATCTGGTGATGGAGTAGCCTATGCGGATCAGGATCCATACTTGACATATATGCTGGCAAATATCCTTCAATTGAAATTTAAACCCGATTCACTGTTTTTGCTTTTAGTGTCAATAACTATTTCGTAATCATCAAATATGTACATTCATATGTAAATCATTAAAAAACGGATATAAATAAAGTTTAAATTGCTATAAGTGCTTCTTTTTTTTCTTTTTTTGCTCTTTTTTTTAAGTATTTTTAAAATTTTGAACCTGATTTTGTTTACAGTCACATTCAGTTTCGCGGTGTCGACATTTTGCCACTTAATGCAAACCTTACAAAATTGAATTAATGTCTCATATCTGAGCTCATTTACGTTGAACAATTATGAATATAACAAAAGAATAAAAAATACAAATAAAAAAAAACTACACGTTGAGTTTTGTCTGACATTTAATACAATGTGACAGAAAACTAACAAAGCCTGGTGATATTGTAAGGTAATGCTTGGGCGCTCTAGCTTAAACTCAACGATGCTTGGCTTTTGAAAACTATGACTAACTCCAGAATGCTCATTTGTGGCGGCATAGCAGTTGCTTTTTTTTAGATTTTTTCTTTAATTCATCCAATATGAAATTTTGCTTTGGAGATCAAGTGATATATTTAGAAGGTTAATCGTAGACTGAGACGCTCAACGTCCATTCTGACGTCACCGAGCAAGAACGGCAAAGGAAAAGCAATTCTCAAATAAGCGAATGAATAAGGATGAATATAAATTGGCAATTCTCAAATTCAGTGTGAACCTGCAAAATTGCCTCGTTTTTCGCAGTTTGGCATGACAAAAAACATCAAGGATTTTTGTTTTGGTTTTTGGTTTTACAGAAAAATAAATCTAAAATCTGTATCAAACACGCGTGCACACACACACATACACACACACACACTAACGCACACACACGCACACACACACACACACACACGCGCACACACACACACACACACAGATTCATTAACTTCATCACTAAAAAACAAATATCAGCTTATGAAAATTTTATTTACTTATTTATAGTTCCTAAATTTTCGAAAATATTGCTTCCACCAATTACGGCTTTTTTTTTTTTTAGTTAAAAGAAATCTATCACTGTTTTTTTATATCTACCTATTTATCTTGATAGATAGAGAGATAGATAGCGTAGTCTCTTCATCTACGTCTCTCTCTCTTTCTCTCTCTCTCTCTCACACACACTCTCACTCTCTCTATACATACATATCTCATTCGGTTAATCTATCTATCTATGTCAACTTGTTCATTTCAATTTTATTGCCTGAATGGTGATTTGAATAAGCAAAAAGCATGAAACATTATTTTTATCTGTTTAACTACATAGATAATAATAATAATAATAATAATAATAATAATAATAATAATAATAATAATAATAATAATAATAATAATAATAAAAGATAATCAACAAAAAAAAGATAATCAACAAAAAAAAGAGAATCTGCAAAATTGTCGACTTTGCTGTCCCGGCGGACCACAGAATAACTCTGAAGGAAAGGGAAAAGAAAGATAAATACCTAGACCTTGCTAGAGAATTGAAAAAGCTGTAACGATTGTGCCAATTGTGATTGGTGCGTTAGGCCCAATAACTAAAGGATTATTAAAAGGCCTGGATGACTTGGAAGTTGGCGGACGGGTAGAGACTATCCAAACGACAGCATTGCTAAGAACGGCCAAAATCCTGAGACGAGTCCTGGAGACTTGAGGAGACTTGCTGTCACTCAAACTCCAGTGGAAAACCACCAGCTAATACTGATGTGAAAAACTCTAAAGGAGTTAGATAATAATGAATAAATATATATGTATATATATATATATATTGCCATGGAATTTAGACTGCGAACCCTAGATTTCATGGTTTGTTTTTTTTTTACCAAACAACAATCATCAGACAGTTAACAAAATGAAATGTAAAAAAAAAAAAAAAAAACTCCATGAAACCGAGGGGTCGCAATCTAAATTCCATGGCATTAAATATATATACCAAATATATATTTATTTATTTATTATTACTATTATTATTATTATTATTATTATTATTATTATTATTATCATTATTATTATTATTATTCTATAATAGCTCTATCCTAGATATTGAGCACTCTCCATATTATATTGCACTTGGTTCGCCACAAACTCACAAAGTGATTTAGTGACAACCAACACTGTTATAATAGATAGATAGATAGATAGATAGATTGCTAGTTAGCAAGATAACTTGTGTAGTCTCTTCATATCTCTCTCTCTCTCTCTCTCTCTCTCTCACACACTCTCTCTCTCTCTCTCTCTGTTTATATATATATATATATATATATATATTTATCAAGCTAGTTAACTAGTTATCTCAACCTGTTGATTATCTATCCATCAAGCTATCTATCTATCAATGTCAATGTGTTCATTTAATTTTCTTGCTTGCATGATGACTTGAATAAGCGAAAAAAACATGACATTTTTTTCATCCATTAAAGTTTCTATTTTTCACTTGGTGTTTCTCTTTTTGTCCATCAGATATATTGGATCCAAATATGAAACCATTGATTCAAAACAGAATTTCAAATAATAAGCGTATTCTCTCTCTCCCCACCTCTCTCTTTCCGTGCCTGAATATAATTATATATATATATATATATAGAGAGAGAGAGAGTAATTGAAAAACAAGGTAATTTAAAGAGAATTTAATGTAAAGAAAGTCAGCGTTATATCAGCGTTCATATTTTAAAAATCTAACTAATTCATAGACATATCAATTGACATATGTTTGATTTTTTATTTAACAACAAATTGTCATTTACGAAAATGTTATCTTGTTTCTTCTTCTTTTTGCCTCCTTCTTCTCTTTCTCTACATTGCCCCTCTCCTTCTTTTCTATTTCTTTTCTTTCTCAGTCTCCCGTTCTTTTCTTTTCTTTCCTTCCTTCTTCTTTCTCCTTTTTACCCGTTATTTCTCTTGAGGTCTCTACAGTCACTTGATTTATATATATATATATATATATATATACGAACGGTGATTTATTGATTAAACAGTTAGTCTGTATATACAATTTCCACCATGTTTTGTATTTTATTAAAAATCCTTTCGGCAATTTAACATCAGTCGATATCATACTTTCTAAGTCCAGATGATGGTTCATCAAGACCGAAACGTATAACGTTGACTTTCTTTTACACCAAATTCTTCTCATTAGATTTTCTACCTTGATTTAAAATTTTTGTCTACATTGTCGGATTCATTTCTATTTTTTACTTCCATATATATATGTTAGAAATATGGGGAAGGTTAGATAAATCAAACACATCACACTGGTTTAGAGGCGCGATATTTTGTTCTTTCATTTTACTTTAAGAACATTAATGAACGGAACATCGCGCCTGTGTTAAGTGTTTCATATATCCAACTTTCCTCATATTTCTATCATACTGTCATATTCACTGCAATCTATTATTTCAACATATATATATATATATATATATATATAATTTTTTGTTGTGGATGCAAAGAGAGAATAAAAATATTCTTAAATGAGTAGGTCCATGACGAGATTTGTATTTAAATTCTAAAAAATACAAATTCCTTCGTAGACCTACCTATATTTATATATATATATATATATATATATATATATATATATTAATATATATATATATATATACGAGGATCATAAATAAGTTTCCAGACTTTTTTCGTATGGGCACATTTATTGATAGTACACACAGGAAACTCTAGTTCCCTTCCAAGTAATCTCCTCCGGCTTCAATGCAATTGTTGTACCGTTCCAACAACTTCTGGAAGGCCCAATAAAAGTCCTTTTGTGTGAGAGTGTCAATGACCTTCGTCAGTCTATTTCATCTCCTCAATTGTCTCATAAGGACAGACTCTGAGCTTAGGGAATCACCAAAAGTCATAGGGAGCAAGGTCATGACTATAGGGAGGGTGAGGAACTGTCTCGATGCTCATCTTGGTCAAATACTTTGTGACAAGGATGGAGTTGTTGACTGGTGCATTGTCCTGCTGGAAATGCCACTGACCCGATTTGAAGAGTGCTGGCCTCTTCCGACGGAATCTCTTCCTGAACTCCCTTCAAACCTCAACATAGTAACCCTAACCCTAAGCCTAACCCTTTGGCCAATCAACTCTCGTGTATTGACTTCCTTACTCCTCCCACTCTCCTTATTATCCCTGACAGACCCCTTGCCTTCCTTGAATCTCTTATGCCACTCAAAAACTGATGCTCGATTCATGCAAGATGGTCCAAATCAGTCTGAAGCATTCCATACGTTTCTGTGGGCATTTTTTCCAAGTTTAAAACAAAGTTTTATTGCATATTGTTCTTCTAAAGTGTCCTCACGTCCAGATTGCATTTTTGAAATTCATCAGCTGTGACAATCAGGCTGCTGTAGCTGTTCATTTGAACCGAAAATCATAAAAATTGGTCAGTCATTTCATAAGATGTATAGCAATAACATACTGAATTTTCCTGAGTCTACGCTAATTTTGAATGCCTGTACAAAAAAAGTCGGGAAACTTATGGAATGCCCCACGTATATAAATGCGGAAATCCAAAACCACACAATGTTACAAAAAGACCCACATCTTCACTTCAAATCATTAAACATTTAATTAACAAAGAGCATGTAGCGCCATCTTTTTTCATTTTTATGTCTGCTTTAAAAGTAAGGATGGTATCCCTGTATTTACATTGAAATAAACTGATCTATCCTTAAAGTTCATTTGAAACCGTTCTTCTCCATGACTGCTCTTCCCTATATTAGATCTTTCTGACATTCTCCTCCCCCTCTGCATAGATGCAATCAAATTCAGCTTTACTGAACTCCCCACCCTCACCGCACTTAAATACAGAAAGCAAAGAATAAATACGCAACAGAACATCATTTCTTCGCATTCTTTAGCAAATGGTAAATGTCCCAGACTCCCATCGTCTGGAAGAATTCCTTCGCTTACCAATAGTCAGGGATTATCTTTCTTTTCTTTTTTTTCTTTTTTTTCCCCTTTTTCTTATGCGTTTTTTTAAATTTATTTTTTTTATTTTTATTGTTTTTTTTGTATCACCACTACACGAAGGATTATCTTCTGTCAACATGTCAAGATAAAAACATTCGAATCTGCTGTTGGCAAGATTTGAAAAATGGGGTGGAGATGAGGGACGAGAGGCGTATTTGTGTGTGTGGGGGGGGGGACGGGGAGGGCATTGCAAACACATTGCATTTATTGGGGAGTATCTTTCTTTCAAATGTGTGCAAACAGAACATCTTCTTTATAAGCATTCAAACTTAAATTCCATTTTATATATCGAAGTCTGCCTCTAGCCATCAATCCTTAGCTCCATTGGAACTCCCCCCCACACACACAGTGGCGCGCATACACACACACACACATACACATGCATACACAGAGGTACACAATCACATACATGCACTCACACTCATACATGCATAAACATGCACACACACATACACACATGCACTCACACTCATATATTCACAAACATGCATACACACACACACACACACACACATGCACTCACACTCATGCATACACAAACATGCACACAGACACACGCTCAGACACACACTCATACACAAACATACAGACACACGCACAGACACACACTCATACACAGACACACAGACACAGACACACACACACACACACACACACACACACTCATATATTCATAAACATGCACACACACACACACACACACACACACATGTATTCACACTCATGCATACACAAACATGCACACAGACACACGCACAGACACACACTCATACACAGACACACACACACACAAATACACACACACACACACACACACACACACACACACACACACACACACACACACACACACACACACTCATTCTTAATATACATATACATATAGAGGGAATATACATTTATAGATACTTGCATACTCATACACTTATATTCGAACGCAACTAAATCCTGTAAAAAAAATTAGAAAAATGCAAACGAGACTGACAAATCTTTAGGATTGAGTTCGAGTCTCATTGGTTACCCCATTCATACAGCCTTGTACCTCATCTAAGTAAAAACGTAGTAAATTACGAAAAGATAAGAAAATTAAAAAGAATAAGATAAAAAAAAATCCCGAAGAACATGCTAACGGAAAATCAATTTTTCTTTAAAGAGTTATCATTAAATCAGAATATTTCAATGTTTATTTGCATCATTGAATGATGATGACAATATGAAATCTTTTACAATGTTTGTTTATGAGAGCTGCTGTTAGCAAAATTATAAACAATCTTTACAACCAGCAATTAAGATGTATGTTTCATTGATTTCTTTATTTTTGATTACTGTTCGCTGAAACTAACATCGATACATGCACGTCAGAAATAGGAAGAAAAACAACTGTACGGATATTTCAGGCAACAAACTGACGAAATCTCAGACGAGATGATATGGACACGGCTACAAAAAAGAAACCTTTAGAGAGAAACTAAATCTCTTCTAATAGTATTACAAAACAACGCCATAAGGACCAATCATATTAAATTCAAAATCGAAAAGCTGCGACAGAATACAAATGTAGGTTATGTAGGGACAAAGATGCAATGATTAATCACATAATTAGCGAATGTAGCAAACGAGTGCAAAGCGTCAGTCTCGAAACTGGTTAATTTTATTTGTCTAAATTTCTGAGATGAAACTTGATAATTCTAATTACTTAAAATATTCGGACTATTGATTTCATCTTTTTGTTATACCCACAATATCTGCCAAAGATACATGGCATAGTGGATAAGGTTGAAAAGTTCTACTCAGAGAAAATCATTTGGTGGTTGCAGGTTCAATCCCAACTACAGATAAGAATAACGAGGAATATTTACAATAACTGAACACTTGTACCCAGTCACAGTCAACGGTATTGGAGCAGTCTACTCCGATGGATTAAATAAAGGGTTCAGTTCAAGGTTCTATATAGGTTCACGGGTTCGACTTGAAACACCTGAAGAAGGCAGAGGGACATATCAGCTGAAATGTTGTAAGTATGACAATAAAAATAAGGTTATAATTCTGTTACTTTTCTATGGTCGGTTACATTTTTGTCCTCAAATAATCAACCTGGCGTCTTAAATTACGTATAAGTCTAAAATGTCGTAAATAGAAAAAACGCCTGGTTCTGCCGAGGACGTAGTTTTGATAATAATCCCCTTTACTACTTTTCGAACGCTGCCAGTCGTACGTAATGTTTAAAAAATATCAGAATCATTAAATGACAGCTATTCAATTTTGGGCTTTATTCTAAATGATAATGTTAATCATTTCGGACACATGAGAGTGGGTTTAAGAGGCAAACATTATGCCATTGACGAGGAAGTGACAACTTCAATGATGAAGTGGCTCAAAGAGCAGCCATGATAATTTTAAGAGGCAAGGATACATACCCTCATTCGAAGGTGGAACATTGCTATTGGGAGAAACGGTGACTATGTTGAGAAGTAAGGATATGATCTACAGACGACTAGCTCCATCTTGATGTTTTACATGTTCATGAGTTGGTAATCATTCCTCTGCTAAATAAAAAGACTTTACTTTTTGACTTTCCCACTTATATTGTTTGGTTTGGTTTGGTTGGTTTCTATGGCATATCAAACATTGTAGGTTATCTAATGCCAAATCCTCTTTATACATATTATACATGTTTTGCAAACAGATAGTTTGTAGATTAGCGAGCCAGTGTTCCTTTGTTTGCATGTTTTTAAACGGGACATTGGCCCAGCGGTTAGAGTGTTCGCCAATGGCCCGGGAGACCTGGGTTCAATCCCAGGTCGAGTCATACCAAAGACTTTAAAAATGGAACTTGATACCACCTTGCTTAACACTCAGCATTATAAGGTACGGTTCAAGGAGCAATCCTGGGAATGGAGTAGCGCCCTCCCCTACACCTTGGTGTAGTAGCTATCGAAAAGGGAGCCTTCGGGTCACCCTCGACTATGGTCGCTAACTTTACTTACATAAGATATGTAAGTCAACAGTTTGCGGGTAATCTTATTTCTAAATGAGTCTGAGCGAATTTATTGGCGCACAAATATTACTATTGTTTGCACACAGTTAAAGGGTTCCAAGTTTTCTAGCAGGTATAGTGCTATTTAGTCTGAATAATTTGTTTGCACTAACTTTAATGGTTTCAAATAAATCTATGTAACACTGTCAATTCAATTTAGGCCCAAAGTTAAGGAGTTTCAAGTATTGCTATTTAACATTAATAATTCTAGTCAACATTAGTCATTCGTAAGCACTCAGTTAAATTTCTATGTATATCTAACAATTCAGTTTAAATACACAATGTTTACATGCCAAACTGTTCTATATAACCCACAGATAGGACTCTATCAGGTGCTACCAATCCGGGTCAGAATGAAATTGGGAGCGATGGCAATGAAGGGGCAATCTATATTCTCTTAAGATCCCGGGCTAGAGCCTTACCTTGCCTGTAGATGGTTTAATGTCATATCTAGGACTCTCGTCGGGTGAATCTTACCCCTCGGCAGAAATGCAGTCAGTGTATTC
>OY757910.1:72416618-72446618 GCA_963585895.1 Sepioteuthis lessoniana | reverse complement strand
CTATAAAAACTCTGGATTGTAATAAAAAATACTTTCGGGGGAAATGCCGTAATCTCAAAAAATAAATTTATGAATATAACAGAGATTTGAAGAAAGGAAACATTGGTCAAACATTATTTAGAAACTGATCACAACTTTATATTCATTCCCAAACATCATTTTATATAGATATTAAAAAGCGCGGGAAAATTGTTGAATGTAGTATCATTTCAAATATGCAACATTATCAAATAATAGACCTGTCTTTTTCAATTTAGCTCCTTGTTTGGTCAAATTTGTGCCAAAAAAATTCAAAATCTCTTGTTTAAGATAATTTGACTTCTACACACAAACACACATACACACATTTGATAGATAGACAGACTTTTAAACGAAACATGTCACGTTTTTAAAATAATATTTCGAAAACTAATTACGTCATAGAGTTTTGAAATCGAACGTCACTAACAGAAATAGAATGTGCAAAACAGTCCATGTTAGTTTTTTTTCTATACCGAAGTCTGTTTAACCATTATGATCTCTAATTATATGTTTGTGACAACAGTCCCGTCATTTTTCACACATACCACGTATATAGAATTTTATTCTATCATCGCGCCTGTGTACACACACACGCACACACACACACAGACACACACACATATCCATATATATATATATGAAACTGTAAATCCGAGGGTAACAAAAAAAAGGAAACAAATTATTGATTGGTCAGACATGATTTAGAAATTAATTTCAATTGATATTCTAATGATTCCAAAATGTTTGGTAATAAAAATCGCCGGAAAATCGTTGAATTTCGCATCATTTCAAATATATAACACAAACAAAAGACTTGACTTTTTAATTTTTTTATCTAGTCAGTTTGATACTGAAAAGTTATAAAATTCCTTATTTTAAATAATTTCGTGTCATCATATATATATATATATACACACACACACACACACACACACACGCATATATATATATATATATATATATGCACAGTTGGCTGGAGCTGTAGAATACACCGACTGCATCTATGCAGAGGGATAAAACTTTCCAAAGAATGTTTTGCATATGATACGAAACAATCTCATGGTCAGGTTCCAGTAATGCTGGAGCTTTGGGGAATATGGAGTACCTCTTCATTGTCATCGCTTCCAGATCAACTCTGCCCCCGAGTGGTAGCACCTGATAGGGTCCTATCTATGGGTCAAATAAAACTAAACTGCGTACTTATGCTAAACAATTTCTTGAAATAGAACTGTTTTGACATTTGAACTACGTACTTATGCTAAACTGAATTATTTGAAATAGAACTGTTTTTACATTTAACTGTGTGTAAACAAAAACTATACTTATACTAAACTGAATTGTTTGAATTAGAACTGTTTGACGAAACTGAATTGCTTGAAATAGAAATATTTTTGACAAGTAAACTGTGTATTTATGTTAAACTGAATTGTTTGAAAAGAACTGCTTATGTGTATAAAAATGGATTTGGCATTAAATAACCTACAAAGATGCCATAAACCCAAACCAAACCGTTATAAATATATATATATATATATATATATATATATAAAATAAAAAATTCACTTTGGTCTCATTATAAATTTATTTCAGGTTTATGATGAAACCTCTTCGGATGTTAAACGAAAAAATTATTTGGGTGTTCTTATATTGCTTCCGACGAGAAAAGAATTTGAAAAAAATTTTAATTAAGATTTTAATTAGAATTTTAATTAGAATAATTTTTTAGTTAAAATAATTTTACATTTTTTAGATTTTTTATGAAGAAAAGTTTTTCGGTGGAGATATCATATCTATTATTATTTGATATGATATTTATACATTCCTTTAAAAAACCGTTACCCCTAATCTAAATACTACTGAAAAATAAAAAAAAACCTAATCTGGAAAAAACCTAAATCTGGAAAAATTGAATTGTGGCACGTGGCTCATTTAAAATTATAGATTAAATATACATTCATACTTCCGTGAAAACTATTATGAATAATAAATATCAAATAATATAATTCGTGTAATCAGGAAATGATGATTCAATGCTAATATTAATTTACAAAATTCTATCCCTAATTATAAAAACTATCGTAAAAAATCCGTGTTATTAATATTAGAACGAAATTAAGACATCAATTGTTAAGTCAATCGGAATAAGCAGACAATCAATATGTAATAGATATTTTATTAATGTAACTTATAATTTTTAACATATAAATAGATTGAATATTCATTTCTTAGATTTTTGATTACATATAGAAAAATGGTGTAAACAAAAAAGTGTACCACATGGAATAGTTCCTTCCAGTTTTAAGGTTATTTTAATAAGTTTTTAAAAAATTTAATAATTATATATTATTTTTTATTTCATTATCTTTTTATCACAAAAGGACGTATGTTTATACTTTATCTTTTGAATTTAAATGAATTCTTTATTGGAAAAATATATTTTAAATTATTTTACAATTTAATCTATTTTTTTAAAAATTATGTATCAATATTTCAATATAAGTAAAAGTAGAGTTGGCGAACATTGTCGAGGGTGACCCGAAGGCTCCCTTTTCGATAGCTACTACACCAAGGTGTAGGGGAGGGTGCTACTCCTTTCCCTGGATTTCTCCACTTTACCTTTGATCCATACTTTATAATGCTGAGTGTTAAGCAAGGAGGCATCAAGTACAATTTTTAAAGTCTTTGGTATGACTCGACCTGGAGATTGAACCCAGATAGAATCAAAAGATATAAATCACCAAATTAATGGTAGTTTTATATATTTAATATTAGTAATATATAAAGTTAAATTATGATACAAATTTATTTCTATGTCTATATATCTGTCATTTCCTTCCTAGTATTTATTAAATTTTCATTCATATATTTTAATATACATATTTTTTCTTCCAAGTAGAAATTACTCTTACCATGTAAAATGATTGTGGAGAAGGATGTTTTGATTATTTTCCAATTCATAATAGGTGTTAGTCCTAGTTCTTTCAGATACCCGTTATACTTAGATAAGCCAGTTTGATTTTTTAACGTTGGGTTTTGAAATGATTGGAGGTGGTTATAATATCTAAATTTCCATTTTAAACTTGTCATACCTACGTATACCTTTTCCTTCGTATCATTTTCTTTAGTTGAAATGTTTGCTTGATATATAATATTATCAAGGTTACATTTATTTCCTACTTGGCATTCATTTTTTATTCTACATTTTACATGAATGTTTTAAGTTGTCATTGTTATTCTAGTCCAACTTGTTTATTCATTACTTGTTGTGATTGTCAATTATTTTAGGTAAATTGTTGATACAAGAATAATCAATTCTTACATTATTCTTATTAATCATTTTTCTAAACCGAGAAGGGTTGAGATGCCGTTAAAATAATTTGGGTGCAAGGACATAATTAGGACCAGAGGTGAAATCTTTTTTCTCCTTTTTCTGAGTGCTTTAAACTTCAAACTTCTATCAAAAATCGATTTTGAATTTTGTTTTTCTGACACTTGATGCCGTCTAATGAACTTGCCAAGAGCAATGGCAGAGAGGGAGAGAGAGAGAGAGAGAGAGAGAGAGAGAGAGAGAGAGAGAGAGATCCGTGTTGTCGGTCCACCTAGATGATGACGATGATGATACTTTTTCTTTAACCAACCGCCTCAACAGGGTAATTCTCCGCTTCAAGAAGAAGAAGAAGAAGAAGAAATTGGGAAGTGTTCAAATTCACGTAGAGATTTGGCCGCTGTAGGACGGGTTGACTTTGATGAATTTTCCCCAGGGTCATTTGAAATCGTCTACTTCGATATTTGCAATCAAAATACTAAACTAAAACTACTTCTGGCGTTTTATCACACACACACACACACACACACACACGCACAGAAAAGTTATTTTTCTAATCGAATGATCCCCTTCAAAAATCAAAATCGCCCCAATTAAAACAAAAACAAAAAAAAAATTGTTGAAAGATTTGATAAAATTACTTGAATTCACTATTCTAATTTAGAATTTAAAAAAATAGTTTCAAATGAAATTCAAAGCTATCATAGAAAGCATTACTGTTTATATTATCCGCTAACAGCAAATCTGAAATACTTATCTTATTTACCCAACCCCTCTGCTCGGGCAGGATATGACACAAGGTCAATTCTTTAAGTGGAGATTAATAGGTTTGAATTCAGTGTTTTCCTTCTCCTAGACTAGTTGCCTCTCCAAGGCTGCCCTACTATTTACCCATAGCTGGAGGGAGAATAATTGGATTCATACCTTTCCCAATAATCTCGTCCAGGATTTTGAACTCGTGTCACCGTGTCCATTTCCTGCGACGATAACCATTACACCACGGGCACCTCCTTATCTGAAATACTTATTCCTTTCTTCTCTATCAATATATGTAAAGCAGAATAGAAATAATTCATTTGTTTACTGTTGATATATTAGGTTGATGTAAAATTGTCCTTCATTCTTTCCAAGGTTTTTCATTTCCATTGTTTCATAACATCATTTAGTCATTAAAGTATTTTCCATGGGTTTTTATGCTTTTAAACCCCATTTTAGTAATGTTGAAATCGTAAAAGACTCTTTTTAATTATCGAATCAAAACTGGAGTTTTGCTTCGATAATTTTTCGAAGGAATTTTCGTTATCTTGTTCTTCAGCGAAATAATATAATTATCTGTGGATGAAAATTCCGAAAAATATGTTGCATGTGGTCATTTGCTGTGTCGCATTTAAAAGTTGATCATGAGGATTATCATGCAGTTGATTTTATTGACCAGGAAAAGTTATTTTCGAGAAGTAAATCAAACGAGTCACATGATTTTCCTTTCTTTTTTTTTCTTTTTTTTTTTTTTTGCACTACTTTCTTTCGGCATTTACCCTCAAATATTAATCCAAATCATCAATTTTCAATCTTTTAAGATAATTCTTTATGGTTGAATCTAAAATAACCTTTTCTTGAAAAAAAAAAAAAAAAAAAAAAAACAACAAAAAACAAAAAACAGCAATAACATTAAAAACCATTCCTGACTCTTGATTGCACCAAGTGATCCATTATTTAATACTAACAGATTAAACATCAAAAGTTGCAGCGTTGAATGTACTGCTTAGATTTAGCCATCATTTTACGACAATAAAACCGGGATTAACTGAATTTCATCATTAATGATTGGACAGGTAAACTGTTTTCGAGAGACTGATTTATCCTAGTCCATAGTCAACCACCGTAGCTTGAAAATAACGAGACAAAGGACTTACCGTTGAGGACTGACAGTCAGGTCAAACCAGTCACAAGTTTAGATATTTTTTGACAGTCGAGTCTCTGTGTGGAAGAGATTCCATAACGCTATAGATCCAGTCGACCAGCTGAGAGTTGTGTCAGCAGTTGAGATGGCTGTAATGTTGTTAGTGTGTCAGTTGAAGTTTATAAAAAAGATCTTGAACAACTGGCCTCTGTCTTCACTGGTACAATATGCACAGATCTTGAACTGGAGTCTTTCTTCACTGATGCAATATGCACAGATCTTGTTGCAGGCTATATATTCACCACTATTCTTTCAGTATTTTCCCTGGGTTGGTTGATTGATTGGTTACGTTTTATGACAAATCAACTCTTGTAGATTATTTAATGCCAAATCCTGTATATGATTCGTCATTGAATAGTTTGTGGGTAACATTTCAAATAAACCAGAGCTCATGGTTTTAATTATTCCTATCAAATACAAATAATTATATTAAGTATTATTCATTTGTTTGCACACAGTTTAATGGCTTAATTCATTACTATCTAATATTAATAGTATCATTTGCACACAGTGAAATGGTTTCAAGTATTGCTATGTAATACTAACAATTCAATTTGATATTGACCAGTCGGCCGGGGATGTAGAATACACCGACTGCAGAGGGGTAAGACCCCCCACCAACGCGTGTCCAGGATATGACACAAAATAATCTGATAGTGGGTTTCCAGCAATGAAAGGGTACCTCACATTCCCTAAATCTCCAGGACTGGAACCGCCCTATATGATGGTTGGGTGTCATATCCAGGACACTGGTTGGCGGGTGTCTCCGGCCTTTGTAGAGATGCAGTCAGCTTATCAAACAACAACAACTCTTCCCACTTGGGTGACACGAAACCCTTTGCAAGAGCACTCCACTGACTGCAGAGAATCCAGCTTTTGCCAGATTTAAAGCCTGTTGAACCTATATTCAAATCTTACTAAATTCCCAACAATCTCAGTTATGCCCAAGGCCCGGAATATGTCTGGGAAAATATATCTCCACAAAAACCACAGAACCATGGAGCCTCCATGTCACATCGAAGTAGACCTCTTACTTCAGACAAAGAGAAGAGATGCATCTTATTTCATTGACGCCTATTTTCACTGCTCTATACTTGTGGCTTTTCTCCCGGTAAAATATCACACAATTTTTTCATAGATGAAATCCACTAAGGAACTATAACAGCGAATGAATAATATCTTAATGACACACGTCATCATCATCATATCGTGCAGGCAGCACGGATATCCCTGACCCTCTCTCGCCCCTCCTCCTTATCGTTCATCGCCCTAGGTAGGTCTTCAGGACAACAACCTGTATCCTCACATAGCTGCTGAATGTACGTTCGAGCTGGTCGTCCTGCTTTTGCGCGGCCATGTGTGGGGATCCATAAGAGTACATCTCTTATGAGTTCATCTCTGCTTCTCCAGCAGTGTCCTGCATGTCTGGTTCGTCTAACTTGAATAGTTTTCGTGATAGGAGGCAGGTGGCCGTACAGTTGGTGTCTTGTGGGGTGTTGCTACCAGGACTTGTTCAGGATTGCACGCAGCATTCTTGTGTAATTGCCATCTAGTTTCTTCTCCAGCCGTTTTGTTAGCGTCCATGTAGTGCATCCATATAGCAGTATCGATGTGACCGCTGCCTGGAAGAAACTGCGTTTCATTTTATCGGTTAGGTCTGATTTCCATATAATCGATAGCCTATTGATAGCTGTCCATGCTTTCGTTAACCTCGTTTCGATGTCCTTTTCGGTTGATTCGACGCTGCTTCCTAGGTACGGGAATTTGTCTACTAGTTTAAGTGGGGTTCCTTCTAGAGTCCCCCGTTTGGTTATAGCACATATATTCCGTTTTGTGTGCATTAACATGGAGGCCTATGCTTGCTGCTGCTCGTTCCAAACTATGCAGAAGTGTTTCGGCTTGGTCAGGTGTATTTGCCAGTATCGCTATGTCATCGGCGTAGTCGGCGTCGGTAATTGTTGTTGCGGGGTATCTTCTGCTTCTTTTCTTCGTCAGTTCGAAGCCATTCTCTTTGATTTTGTCAATCGATGTTCTAAGTACGTAGTCTAGACAAATGATAAAGATGTACGGGGCCAGCGTGTCCCCTTGTAGCACTCCTGCTACAATGTCAAAGTATTCTGTGTCTCCATCTGGTGATCGTACTTTTACTTTAGTGTTTCTATAGAGAATCGTTATTGCCGCTACGGTTTCTTTAGGTATGCCGTACGCTAGTAGGATTTGTTCCATCTTTCCTCTGTGAAAAGTCGACAAATATTAATGTCGCTTGTAGGTTCTTTGCCCGTACACCTTCAAGGATTCTGCGGATGGTTAATATTTGTGAGGTCGTGGATCTATTTCTTCGGAAGCCATTTTGGTTTTTTCTAAGTATGTTGTCGATTTCGGGTTCTATTCGGTTTCGTAGTAGGACATTGTAGATTTTGGCAGCTATGGATGTAAGTGTTATGCCTCGGTAGTTTTTGGCTAATCCGAGGTCCCCCTTTTTAGGGAAGGGGAGTATGCATCCCTTCATCCATCTATCTATCGGATTTTGATTGTATACTGCGTTGCAGTGTCGGAGCAGTATGTCGTCGAATTGTCTGGTCTTCCATACTTCCGGGGGAATTTCGTCCAGCCCTGCAGCTTTCCTATTTTTAATTTTTCTGAGAACCGAGTCGAGTTCTTCTTGTGTGAACGGTCCAAGTTTAATGTCTTATTGTTTGCTAATTATTCTGGTGATTGGTTCATGCGTTATTTTTGGTGGGTTTCCAAGTAAGTTTTCGAAGTGCTGTTTCCACAGTTTTATTCTTTCTTGTTGGTTTGCTGTTTTAAGTTTTGCTTTGGCTGTGTTCTCTAAGGTGGCCGAACGGAGTCGAGGACGACCCGAAGGCTTCTGCTTCAATAGATACTACACCAAGAGGTAAAGGAGGACACTATTCATTTCCCTAGATAGCTCCACTTATTCTTGATCTGTACCATATAATGCTGAGTATTAAGCTAGGGGGGCATCAAGTACCATTTTTTGAGTTTTTGGTATGATTCGATCTGCGATTGAAACCCAGTCTTCCTGACCCTAAGCGATGCTCTAATCATTATGCCAATTATAAGGTAAGCATCAGGAGATGCCCGTGGTGTAATGGTTATTATAACGAGTTCAAATCCTGGACTGAATGCATTTCACATAGCACTAATACCCTTTGGAAAGGTATGAATCCAATTATTCTCCCTCCAGCTATGGGTAAATAGTAGGGCAGACTAGGTTCTTCAGCCTTGGTGAGGCAACTAGTCTAGGAGAAGGAAAACTCTGAATTCAAACCTGTTAAACTCCGCTTAAAGAATTGACCTTGTGTCATATCCTGCCCGAGCGGAGGGGTTGGTAAATATGATTATAAGGTAAGCATCAAGGGTGAGAGGAACAGTCCAGTGAAAGAAGTAGCGTCCTCTCGTACACCTAGATGCAGTAGCTTTTGTTGAAGGAAGCCTTCGGCTCGCCCTCGACTACAGTCGGCCAACTTATTTACTTAAATATATGTTTTAGAATCTAAAAGTCCTTTTAAAACTGTCGATGCCAACGAATTGAAATAGCATTTCTTTGTATTACTGTCAGTTTCATGTGGACTTCCCAATCGTCAGACGCAAAGTATTCTTTTTAGCTCTCTATCTCACTCTCTGTCTCTCTGTCTATATTTATTCAACCACTTATTGCTAACACTTGCTTTTGTATTTCTTTACACACAAACATTTTTGTTGTTGCTTTTGTTCCCAGTGTATGTGTGTGTGTGTGTGTGTGTGTGCGTGTGTGTGTGATAAAAATATGAAAGTTTACATATTTTTTCTCTTGCCATCTCCCTTCCACCGCAAATGGAAAAATCTGGATGGAGAAGCTTTTTCGGCAGTTGAATATCGGACTAGGCCTGCCTGGCACGCTTTTCCCCTTTGGTTGCGTGACAGAGAAAGAAGAAGAAGAAAGAGACGGGCCATTGACCGACGTGATTACGATGGTGACTTCTCCTTACGGCTTTGACCTTCCCTCAAATTACTTTAGACTGACAGTAGATTAGGGCTGCGTCCAGTTCTCCACGTTCACTTGGACATCATCGACGGGGCTAAAAAAATCTTCTTGTCTTTTCGACTTTGGGCCGAGACAGAGAGCGCGAATATCGGACGGGAGGCAGATGGAAGAGGCGCTTTCGGCGATAGAGGATTATCCGTTGTGAAAGGGATGTATGTCTATGTAGATCTACTTTGGTAAGTAAGAGTGTAAGGATTACAATGCATAAATGAGGCTTATTATGCTGTCTACATTTGGTAAGTCGTCTCTCTCTCTTTCTCTCTCTTTCTCTCTCTCTCTCTCTCTCTCTGCATGTGTGTGTGAGTACACGCAGAAATAAAGATTACACACAATAAATCGTAACCAGATGTTTATATGTGTGTACATTAGGCTGAAAGTTGGTGTACTTAATGCATATGTACATTTTTTGAGTGGCTATATGTGCGATCCGCTGAAAGATAAAAGATTGTCTTTTAAAGTAACTCTCTCTCTCTCTCTCTCACTGGATTTTTGCTTGATTCCGTTTATATATATATATATATATATATATATATATATATATATGTGTGTGTGTGTGTGTGTGTGTGTGTGTGTGTGTGTGTGTGTGTGTGTGTGTGTGTGTGTGACTTTTCTTAAATATGGTATGTATGTAAGCATCAATATAAATATGTTCACATCTATCTCAGTGTGTTCGCTTTCTACCCTGTCCTAATTTCTAACACACTCTCTCACTCACTCTCTCTCTCTCTCTCTCTATCTATCTATTTTATATTACAACTGCATATAGTTGTCACTATCTCATTTGGTGGGTTAGTGGCAGACCAAATACAGTATAATTTGGAGAGTGCTCAATATCTGTGATAGAGCTATCATATAAAATAATAATAATAATAATAATAATTATATCTATATATATATATATATATATATATTAGATTTTATATGTATTAAATAGCATGGTTGCTTTTCTGCCTGATAATCGTCGTATGAAGATGGCATGAACCCAGTGGTTGCAGTTAAGCGTCCGTACTATTAAATATATATAAAAACTAATAAATTTTTATTTATCATTATACACACACACACACACACACACACATATATATATATATATATATATATATATATATATATTTCCTTGAACAATATAGACATGTTTTGTTTGCATATTATTTTATATGTCCTTCCAAAATGCCGAATTGATTTTACGGTGTCCGGCGGGAAATGGGTGATGAAATTCCCACGATTACTTGATACCCTAGTACTTTCTGCTCAATGTTGGGCCATCATCAGGAGTGTGTATATTGCAAAAGCAATGGGACCTTTGCATGTACATTACTACTTTGCAAATATTTATTATTTCTACTGGTGTGTTGTAACGTATTATTCGTTTCTATAAATAGCTAAAGATATTTAAGTACATTAGTACTGGATTCGAAATTGATTTGAAAATATATAGGCAAAACATGTCTATATTGTTCAATGAAATATGCATTCATGAATAAATACCGCCCAAATACACACACACACACACACACACACACACACACACACACACACACACACACACACACACATATATATATATATATATATATATATATATATATATATATATAAATCAATTTGTTCTTGTATTTATTGACCACATCGCACCACATGAACAGGTTGTGACAGGTTGGAATTCATAATTGTCCTTCTACTAGATCTATTGCCATACTAAGCTTAACGAACTCAGTCTAACCTACTATTTACCCAGAGCTGGAAGGAAAATTGTTAGACTCATACCACTCTTAAAAGTATCAGTCTGTTCGTATACACCTTTTTGCACATTGGCCATTACATTAAACTTAGCGCTCAGACACATAAAAAAGTGCGTGTTCCAATTTTACGGACGACCTCTAGTTTTAATCACACACATTTACATACGGACATTTGCTTACTAGGCTTTATTATAGTTTGGTACAAGGCTAAATGAGGATGAATGGAGGTTATAAAAAATTGTTTTTGTTCTTCAGCGGATGAGAACTTGTCGACCCGGAAAATCTACCTTTACGCCAGGCTTTAAACTATTTCTAATCCGTCGTACATCCTCTCCACCCACCCCCTCTCTCTCTCACATACACACACACACACAGCACGCACACACACTGAACACATACACTCATATTTGCCCAGTCGGCTGGGGCTATAGAATATACTGACTACACCTCTACAGAGGGGTAAGACACCTCAAGGACTGTCCTGATTATGACACTAAACAATCTGATAGTGAGGTTCCAGTAATACTAGAGCTTTGGGGAATGCGGTGTACCCCTTTATTGCCATCGCTACCAGGTCCAATCTGGCCCGTAGTGGTAGCACCTGATAGGGTCCTATCTATGGGTCAAATAGAAATAAAATGCATACTTATGCTAAAAATGGAACTTGAAATAGAACTATTTTGATATTTAAACTGCGTACGAATGGTAAACTGAACTGCTCAAAAAAGACCTGTTTTGACATGTAAACTGTGTATGTATGCTAAACTGAATTCTTTGAAATAGAACTGTTTTTGACTTTGAAATTCTACTTACGCTAAACTGAATTTTTTGAATTAAAACTGTTTGACTAAACTGAATAGCTTGAAATAGAAATGTCTTTAACAATTAAACTGCGTACTTTTGCTAAACTGAATTGTTTGAAATAGAACTGTTCGTTTGTATAAAAACGGATTTAATAACCGACGATAGTTGATATGCCATAAAACCCAAACAAACAATCAAACAAACATATACATGCATACATATATTGATATATACATACGTACGTACATATATATATATATATATATATAATTATTTGATCTGTAATTTCTTTTATCATTATTTTACATTGAGCTCTATTTTGGATTTTAAATTTCATGAATTCTGTAGACAGAATATCCGAAAATAGAATCTTTCCCACCATCGGTTGACTTGGCGTTGGATAATATATATATATATATATATATATGAAAAGAAAGAGAAAGAGAAAGAGAAAATGGGCCAGTGCTATCAGTAGATGTTCCTTCTGCTTAGCTGAGTCTGTCCGTAGACAAAACAGTGTGGCACTCAGGATAGAATTCATTAAACTGTTTTTTCCTTTTTGCTCACAGTCCAATCGATTATGCACAATTTTCAATCATCTATGTAACCCATCGGTCAGAACCTTATAAGTTTAGGAGTAAGGACAATGAAGAGGTGCTCCACAGTCTCCAGATGTTCGGAACTGGAGCCTCTGTATACAGAGAAACACGTTTTGAAGGAACGCAAAAAACTCGTCCTTACTCAAAGAAAATTTTCTAGCATGAAGACGATAAGAGAATTATCTGAAACAATAGATCCTAATAGCATAATCAACTTCCTGAAAAAGAAAGTTGTCTCCAACCAAAAATAAAAGTCCATAGACCAAAATCTCACCCATACATAGATAGACCCACAATTGGATAAACAAACCCTCAAAAGAAATATTGACTTCCCTTAATAGCAATGATCCAACCCATACAACTGTACCGAATATCTAAATACCGACGGACGTATCTCCTGAAATAATATGCAAATAAATGCACAACCATACACTACAAAGAACAAGCACAACAAATACGTCTTCGGCAAAATGAACCCAATGGTTAACATGCCGTGAAATCTAACCGACCAACCAGCTCATTTATTCCTTTTTACCACAAGTCTAGAGCAGTTTTCTTCATTGACTTAATTTAATATTTTTTCAAAATTCAAAAAATTAAATTAGAAACAACGTCCTGTCATTTTTGTCCTTATTTTGAAATACAACTAATTTATATTTATTGAACAATGATATATTTACTCTTGGTGACAAATTTCTTCATTTTCGATGACATTATTTTATCCAAAGAGAAAAGTCATTGATTCCATGAGCATAAAATTGTTTGGGTTTCAAAGAAAAAACAAGTTTGTCTTTTTTAAACTCTTCATATTTGGCGTACCGTCTCTTGTCCAAAGAATCTTGTAAAGATCTGTAAAACGTGATATTCCGACAAAAAAATCAAACAGTAGAGTTGGATGAATGAGGTAGAAATTTCATATTGAAAACCAAAATATTTATCTGTGTGCATTTTGTGGCTAGATGTCTCACATTGTCACCTATTTAACTAATTGGTGAAATTCACTTTTTCAACAAAACTCACGTAGTGCATCTAGATGACATAAATATCTCTCAGAATTAACGACTTCATAACATTTCGACACTTCATATCCCCCCCCCACCGAGAATATAAATCTAGTTTCGTCAAAGACACAGGCCTTTCCTTGGGTCGAAGCCATAATCTCCTTCGCTGAATAGGATTATAAAAGTATCTTTACTTGTGACGGTCCTTTCCATAAATGGTTCAGAACTATGCCTTAAAAGAACAGATATTGACTCTCTGGTTAAGTTGAGAAGCGGTCGGATCATGGGAAACCCGTAGTTCAAACTTTATTACTTTATCATGTTCATGAAGTTGGTTATGATTGTTTTATGAAGGACCGGTCTATTGGCCTAATGAGTAGTGTGTTCGTCAATGGTCCAGGAGACCAAAGTTCAATCCCAGGTTGAGTCATACCAAAGACTTAAAAAATGGTACTTAATGATGCCTTGCTTAACACTCAGCATTATAAGGTAAGGATCAAGGGAAAAGGGGAACAATCCAGGGAATGGAATAGTGCCCTCATTTTTCCAGAATAAGACGATGTTTTGATCCTCGACTAAAAACTCAGTAAACTGAGCGCAAATATTCCGAGCCGTTTCTGAAGCTGATGAACCCTTTCTGAACTCGTAAAGCACACATTATCATGAATAGGTCTAATCTACACTCATTATTAAGGGTAACATGAATTATTTCCTTTTCAATTTGACATTGAATATTCTTAAATCAAAAAAGAAATGATCAAAATATACAGATATTTACCCCAACCCTCCACACGAGGAGGATGCAAGAGAAGGTCAATTTGTTAAGCAGCGTTTAACAGGTTCAATTCGAAGTTTTCCTTTTCCCAGAATGGTTGCCATACTAAGTTTAAAGAGCCAAGTCTGTACTGATATATACCTATAGCTGGAAGGAGGATAGTTTGATTCATACCTTTCCTAAGGGTATTAGCGCAATGTGAAATGCAAACAGCCTTGTCCAGGATTTGAACACGTGTCGCCGTTTCCATTTCTTTTGACAGTAACCATAACAGAACAAGCAATCAGAATAACTATATCAAATAAAATATATAACTATATCAAATAAAATCAAACAATAAATTATATATAAGCGTTTAAGGTACGTGTAGTAGATTGATGTCAAACAAGATCATCTCAAAAGTCACTGATAGTAAGAGTGGTCTTTAATTCTTATTATTAAGGGAAGAAGTCTTCATGGTGTAGTGACTAACCCTAACCGTAACCTCTAACCCATACATGGTTAAATGATCAAACAGTTCTATTTCTAACTATTCAATTTAGCATGTCATTTGTTTGCACACTGACAAAAAGTTCTATTTGACTCATAGATATGACCCTATCAGATGCTACCACTCCCGGTAAGGTATACCTGGGAGCAATAACAAGGGGTACTTTGTATTACCTCTGATATATATTCCTACATTTTCACTGTGACATCATAGTAAACGAGTTCGAACACCAGTCACACTATTATGTTAACTTTCGGACTAATAAGTAAGTAAAGTTAGCGACCGTAGTCGAGGGCTACCTGAAAGCTCCCTTTTTAATAGCTACTAAACCGAGGTGTAGGGGAGGGCGCTACTCCATTCCCTGGATTGTTCCACTTTACCCTTGAAACGTATCTTATAATGCTGAGGCAAGGAGGTATCAAGTACCATTTTTTGAGTCTCTGATATTTCTCGACCTGGAATTGAATCCCAGTCTCCCGGCCCATTGCCGAACCCTCTACCATTAGGCCAATTGGCCGGTAAAACCTCTTTATCTCCCCAGCTCTGGGCTAAATTGTACTATGACTGTTTTTTTTTTTTAACTAGGATCGCTTTGGCAATCAAAACCCCACTAGGGTTGATATACCATTAAACAAAGAAACTAATCCTTTCCATTAAAATCTTGGAATAGAAGCTATAATTAGTAAATACTGAGAACATCCCTCGAGCAACGAGTTGTATGCATATCTCACAAGCCGTTATTTGACGAGTTCTTGTTGAATGCTTTCGTGGTGAGGCTTTGGACATTTCAGATTTATAAAAATTTACAAGTTCGAAAAGTTTCTTCGCATGTGCAATTGTCGAGTCCTCTCACTGAAGAATGGAATTCAATATTTTCATCAACCAAAGTCATTATGCAAAACAATATAACGACGGAGAAATATATTCGTTCCATTTCCTGCCGTTATTTGTAGGACTATGATCAGGCAAACAAAAACAAAGATGTCCGTGACTATTTGGGGTCGGTGTATTTTTCTGTGATAAAACAGCAATATATCTCGTCAGCTTCTCCAAAACAATCTTTGCGTTCACTGATTTTATCATTATTTACAAATTGCCTTAAATCTCTTATTGGCAGAGAAAATATGGACTGATTGATTGACTGATTGATTGGTTGATGTATTTTAACGGCATGTTAACCTGTCTTGGGTTATTTTATGCCAAGAAGTTAGGTAATCGCGTTCCTTATTTGAAATTTATTTCAAATTATCTTAAACATGACGTAAATGCCGAAAGATTAAAAAGAAATTAAAAAAGAAGAAAATCAAGAAAAAAAGCAGTAATTTCAAGTGAAATTTCAATAAACAAAAAAAAAAAAAAAAAAGGAAGAAAGAAAATAGAATCGGCCAGTCACTTGGCTGAGAGAGTCCTGTATTTCTTATCAGGAGTCAAGGACTGGTAAAAACTGGAATTTTGAATACTGATTTTCAAAGTAAACACTCATTGATTGTTCGACCTATTTTAATCTCCCAAACACAAATTTCATCAATTCGGCGATGAACTAGTTAAGTTTAAGGATTGATAAATCGATTGATTTATTTAAATGGCATGTCAATTTGTCAATGTTTTTTGTACATAAAGGTTAGAGAATCGAGTTCATTACACATTTATTGCCTAGACGGCTGGGGTAGTTGAATACACCGACTGCTTTTCTGCAGAGGAGTAACCCGCCTCTCAATGAGTGTCCTAGACATGACTCAAAAAATATGATGGTGAGATTCCTGTAATGCTGGAGCTTTGGGGAATGCGGAGTACCCCTTCATTGCCATCGCTTCAAGGTTCACTCTGGCCTGGTGTTGTAGAACTTGAAAGGGTCCTATCTATGGAAATAGAATAAAACTTATAGAATCAATCTATGGAAATAGAACTAAACTGTGAACTTCTGCTGAACTGAATTCTTTGAAATAGAACTATTCTGACATTTAAACTGCGTACTTATTCTAAACTGAGTTGTATGTAATAGAACTATTTTTGTAGGCTAAACTGGATGGTTTGAAAAAGAACTGTTTTTGATACTGAAACTGTACTCACGCTAAACTGAATTGTTTGAAATAGAACTGATTTGACCTTTAACTGTGCGTAAACAAAAAATATACTTAGTTCTAATTCAAACAATCCAGTTTAGTATGTTTGGCTAAACTGAATCACTTGAAATTGAAATGTTTTTGACAATTAAACTCCGTACTTTTGCTAAATTGAATTGTTTGAAATAGAACTGTTTGTTTGTATTAAAATGGATTTGGCATTAAATAACCTAGAAAGGTTGATACGCTATAAAACCCAAACGAACAAACAAAGGAACAAAGTCAATAACAATTTATATTTACATTTGAGGTTCTTCAGCCTTGGTGAGGCAACTTGTCTAGGAGAAGGGAAAATTCTGAATTCAAACCTGTTAAACTCCGCTTGAAAATTGACCTTGTGTCATATCCTACCCGAGCGGAGGGGTCGATAAATATGTATATTTACATTTGAGTAATAGATTCAAAAGGTTTTTTTTGCATTCAGTTATGATATCGAGTATTCCAATCAAATACAAATAAGTTGCACACAGTTATATAATGTCAAGTATTCCGATCAAATACAAATAATTTGCATACCGTTATAGGGTATCAAGTATTCCTATCAAATACAAATAATTTGCATACAGTTATATAGAATCAAGTATTCCTATCAAATACAAATAATTTGCATACAGTTATATAATGTCAAGTATTCCCATCAAATACAAATAATTTTCACACCGTTATATGGTATCAAGTATTCCTATGAAATACAAATAATTTGCACACAGTTATAAAATATCAAGTATTCCTATCTAACACTATTCCGATCAAATGCAAATAATTTTAACATAGTTATATGGTATCAAGTATTCCTTTCAAATACAAATAATTTGCACACAGTTATGTTTCCGATATTTTTATCTAATACTAATAATTATGTTTTCAAGTAATTTCTTCTTTTTAATAATTATAATTTTTTTACACACAGTTATGTGGTTGCATATATTAAATAATAATTGTCCTTTTTATGGCATATTAACAATTGTACGTTATTTAATGCCAAACCCTCTGTATACCTATATTTAGTACTTGCTATTCTCTTTATACATATAATTTGAATATATGATTTACAAATATATTTCATGGATAGCATTTTTCAATAAGCCTGACCTTATTTGTTGCATGCAGTTAAATGGTTTCAAGTATAACTATTTAACAGTGACCATGCAACATCAGTCATTTCTTCGCACACAGTGAAATGGTTACAAGTATTGCTATTTAACACTAATTATTCTATTCAACACTATTCATTCATTTGTACGCAGATAAATGGCCCAAAATATTGCTATGTATCACTAGTAATTCAATTAATGAGTCGTTTGTTTACACACGGTTAAATGATCAAACAGTTCTTTTTTTTAACAATTCAATTCAGCATAAGTAATTTGTTTGCACACAACCAAACAGTTCCATTTGACTCATAGATAGGACCATATCAGGTACTATCACTCCGGGTTAGAGTGTACCTGGGAGCGATGGCAATGAAGTGGCACTTCGCATTCCCCAAAGCCCCAGTATTATTGGAGCCTCACCATCAGATTGACAGTGTCATATCTAGGACACTCGTTGGGGGAGTCTTACCACGCTGCAGAGATGCAGTCGGTATATTCTATAGTCCCAACCGACTTTGCCCTTTTAATTTCAAGAGTATGCACACACACACACACACACACACACACATATATATATATATATATATATATATATATATGAAATATATGATTAGGAAAAACAAAAGTTCTTCAGAAGAGGATTTTATTCATTGTTTGAATTATTTGTCAATGTTTCTGCTTTTAAACCCTCGTCAGAGCATATGAACTTCTTAAAAAAACGAAAAGACGAGAATACTTTAAAAAAGAGATACAAATAATGTTTTATTCGTTAATATACTGTCGGATTTATTTACAGTTTTCTCATATATATATATATATATAAGTAAAAAAGGAAATTAAACCTGAGAGTGTTTTCAGTTTTTCCATATATATATATATATATATATATATATGGAAGTTGAAAAGGAAATTAAATCCGAGAGTAAGAAGAAATGTAAAAAAAACAAAATCCAAATTTATGATGAAAGTCGACGTTAAACGTTTCGGTTCTAATAACCTCATTCAGGACTTTAGATTCATGAAAAGTGTTGTTAAAATCCATAGCTATTTTTACAACTAAATGCTTTGGTTGGGTTGTTTTAATGGCACATCAACCTTTTTAGGTCATTGAATACCAAAGCCATCATTCTAGAAGAACAGTAGGGGTACTATTTAACCTATAGCTGGAGGATAAGGGGGTTCATAGCTTTCTTAAGAGTATTTGTCTGAAAGTAAACGTAATAGCGCGAATGGAGTTCGAACTCGCTAACTACGATTCCGCAGTGATTGCTTTAATCATTACATCACTAGAACCACCTCAAAGGAAAGCAATCAGTGACCAGAGTTCAAGACCCAAAAGAGGGTGTTTGCATTTCAGTTCGGGCAAATGCTCTTGGAAAAGTCAGGAATCGTTCTGTTCATCTCTAAGCTATTCATGAATAGTAGGACAGGCTGTGTTCTTTTTTTTTTCGGTTTGGCAACTAGCCTAGAAGAAGGAAAACTCTTTATCAACATCTTCCTTAACTTAAAAGTTGAACTTGTGTCACATCCTGACCATGGTGGAGGGATTGAGTAAATACGTTCACATATATATGCATTTATTTTTCATATGCACGTGCACGTGATTGCATTATGGAGACATAAGGTTTTTACCATTTAATATCTTAGATTTTAGCACATGAACATATCAATGCTACAAACATGTGAATCACCAATAACACAATGGGAGACTTGCTAAAGTTTGAAGGTTTCTTTGACTCGAACTCCGTGATACCAGAACGAACCCTTCACCCACCGAGCCACACTAGATGAATATAGTAGAGTCATCCACGATAGAGGCTCGTCTTATAGTTCAGTCAGTTGGAAAAGAGTGTAAAACGAGTTGAATTAATAAAGGGAAATAAACAGGAAGAAAGACGGATGATGAGATTTGAAAACGTGTGGGTTGAGAAGAACTGGGAGATCACGTGATAATTACATGAGAGTCTCGTCCGAGTTTCGGCGGGAAGGTCGTTGAAGCCAGTT
This sequence comes from Sepioteuthis lessoniana, assembly GCA_963585895.1. Lineage (NCBI taxonomy): Eukaryota > Metazoa > Mollusca > Cephalopoda > Myopsida > Loliginidae > Sepioteuthis > Sepioteuthis lessoniana. The sequence continues at coordinate 72,426,632 of OY757910.1, read as the reverse complement.
AAGTCTGCGACGTGCTGGAAAAGATGACGTATAATCGATAACAAATAAAAATCATTAACAATACACGTACATAGCGGTTCGTAAGTAGACGTAAGTTGTAAGTAAAGGAACCTTCTCTCCCTTTCTTCTTCTTCTTCTTCTTCTTCTTCTTCTTCTTCTTCTTCTTCTTCTTCTTCTTCTTCTTCTTCTTTTCTCTCGTTCTACATCTTTATATCTTCACTTCTCTTTATTTTCTCTGTAACAATCTGTTTCTTTATCGTTTCATTCATATTAACTCGCAGTATATATATATATATATATATATATATATATATATATATATATATATATATATATATATATATATATATATCGTTTTTTAAAGTTTTTAGAGTTTTTTTAAACTACAGTTGATTACCCAGTTAAAAACCGGTTTTTCTCTCTTTAATTCTTGTACGTACCAAACACACCATACACACAGACACACTCACAGACGCACACTGAGTCTCACACAAATACAGACACACACAGACACACACAGATACAGATATTGTTAATGAAAACGTTTTAATGCTTATTTTACGTAGAGCCCACAGAATAGTACTGCTGAGGCATCTTAAGTGCATTTCATAATAAAAGTTTCACTGTGAGGTACCTTTTTCTAAGGTTACGATTACGAATATATATATATATATATATATATATATATATATATATATATATATATCCAATAAATTACACCTATAACATTTTTTTACAAAAAGTTAATTTTCTTTCAACCAAAATATTCGATTTCTATGATTTCTAGTAGAACATTATATGATCAAAACGAATATTATTAGGTATTATTTATTACCAAAATCTACAGCTGCGACCAAACATGATTGGGTCCAAAAATAACTAATACTCTGATATATATTCAAACATTTTCATTTTGGGTTGAAGGTTTTCTCTGCTGCAGGTGCGTGATCAGAGGTTCCAAGCAATAATTACCAGACTAGAGTCTCAGGAGTTCGAGGTTACTGGATCGCTCACACTTGTAATCTTGTGTCAGGCTAAAGTATGCATTCTAAATACTTAGGTGTACATATGAACAATAGACACTTGTCATAGTTATTAAACAGATATCAATCGAACACTGACCACAGAGTAAGATTGATTCATACTCAATATTTTCCTCCCGTGGCTTTACGCCACGCTAATCCAAGTAAATATTGTTCGATATCAGGTGTGGGCAAACTGCGGCTCGCGGGCCACATGCAGCTCGCTGCACTTTTTTTTTTTTGTGGTTCGCGTGAGCTTCTAAAAAATTAAAAAAAAACACTCGCACTTGAATCGAGTCTAAATTCTTTTGATTTTAAAAGATGCAACCCTTTGATAATTCACAACCCAGTGATGCGGCGCTTCCACCAAAAAATTTGCCCAAAACCTGTTCTATATAAGAGTAGAAGTTATTTTAGAAATTTATAAAAAACAAAATAAGAAAAAAAATCCCGTTGCCTGTCTGCAAAACCAGAGACTTATTCATTCTTACTCATACGAAAGTATAATACTCCCTCTCTCTCTCTCTCTCTCTCTCTCTCTCTCTCTTTCTCCCCCTCTCTTTTTTCTTTTTCTCTCTCCCTCTTTCTCTCTCTCTCTCCACATACGCACCCACACCCACACATACGTGTATATATACAATTTATTCATAGGAACATTTGCCCAGTCGGATGGTGCTGTAGAATACAGACTCTGCTGAGGGGTAAGACTCTCGCAACGAATGTATTAAATATGACACTAAACAATGTGATGGTGGGTTTTAATAATGCTAGAATTTTGGGAAATGCAGAGCACCTCTTCATTACCATTGCTCATTGGTCCACTCTGGCTCAGAGTAGTAGCACTTGATAGAGTCCGATCTATAGGTCAAATAAAACTAAAATCCGTAATAATGCTTAACTGAATTGTTTGAAATAGAACTGTTTTTGACATTGAAACTGTACTTACACTAAACTGAATTGGTTGAATTAGAACTGTTTTTACATTTAACTGTGTGTCGACAAATATTATACTTATACTAAACTGAATTGTTTGAATTTGAACTGTTTGAAAAAATTGAATAGCTTGAAATAAAAATGTTTTTGACAATTAAACTATGTACTCATGCTGAAGTGGATTGTTTGAAATAGAACTGTTTATTTGTATAAAAATGGATTCGGCATTAAATAACCAACAAAGATTGATATGCCATAAAAACCAACCAACCAACCATATGAACATTATGTATATTTATGTCTATTACACCTATACAATTATATATATCAAATATCCATATGTCGTCATCGTCATCAAGTCACGCTGCTCGTACGGATTTCCCAGAGTCTCTCTTTATATATATATATATATATATATATACATCCGTCCCTATCATCTATCCCTTCCGCTAGGTTCTCTAAACTGCATCCTGTGTCTGGGCAGAGGTTATGTGGCTAAGGGGTAAGTTCTTGCGGGTCGACCAACACTGTTTCGTCCATGTGAACGGGTCCATATGAGAACGTCACTTCTAAGTTCGTCTTCGCTTCTCCGGCAGTGTCCTGCATGCCTTGTTCGTCTTAATTGGATGGTTTTAGTGATGGGAAGTAAGATGTCTGAACCGCTGTTGTTTCGTGGGATGTTGCTTCTAGGATGATTTTTTTCAATATAACTCGTAGTATTCTTGTGCATCTACCATTGAGTTTTTTCTCTCCGCGTCTTGTCAGCGTCCATCATCGATAGGGTAGTATTGACACAACCGCCGCTTGCTAGAAATCCTATTTTACTTTTTCGGATAGATCAGACTTTCATATGATCGATAGCCGCTCAATAGCAGTCCACACCTTTGCTAGGCGAATATTGATATTACTTTCTGTTGATGAGACGGTGCTACTGAGGTACGTCAACTGTCCACAAATTTCAGAGAAATATACATATATATAGAGAGAGAGAGAATGTTGGACTTGAATTCGAAGTTAAATCAGACAGAAAAATATCTATCCACTGTCAGACACGAACTCTGACTTGTATTGAAAACTGATGTGATCACTTTCTGTTGATGAAACGCTGCTACCGAGGAACATAAACTGTCCACTAATATCAGAAAACCGCCATATTTAGAGTGAAGATTGCTTCCTCTCGATTAAAACACATGTAGTCAGTTTTGTTTGCATTCACGTGGAGACCAATGCCTCCAGCTCCCTGCTTCAGGCTAAACAGTAAGGATTCGGCTAAAGTAGGTGTATTCGCAAGAGGCACTATGTCATCTGCATAGTCTACGCCTGTTATAGTTTCTGTCGGATATTGTTTGCTTCTTGCCTTTTTTTTTAGTGTAAAGCCATTTTCTTTAATTTTATCTATCGATATTCGAAGTACCTAGATTATAAACAGACACGGTGCTCATGTATCTTCTCGCAGAATTCTTGCAACAGTGTCGAAGAAGTCCGTGTCTCCATCCAAATAAGCGAACTTTGACTTTCGCGTTGCAATAGAGCATCATTATGCTAATGAGTTCCTTTGGGGAGACCATTAGCTAGGAATATTTGCCCCATCTTTTTCTGTGTATGGAATCAAATGCATTGAAGAAATCTACAAATAATTGTGTTGCCTTGAAATTTTTTGCACTTACTCCTTCGATGATTCAACAGATTGTTAGACTCTTTGATGTTGTCGATCGCTTTCTCCGAAAACTGTTCTGATTTTTCCAAAGACCTTTCCTAATTCCGGTTTGATGCGATTAGGAAGCAGAACATTATAAACCTTTGCAGACATAAAATTCAGAGTTGTAGTTCTCCCTGATTTTGAGGTCACCTTCCTTTGGGAGCAGGGAGGATACAGCCTTTTGTTTATCTATCTATGTGTATAAATGAATATGTAGACGAATTTATTGTGTATAAAAAAATCCTTTTAAAAAGGTTTTTAAGTCTGAAAAGTGCTCAAATCCAGGCAAGCAGAGCAGCATAAAACCTAAAATAGATAAATGTTTACTCACTTCATGGCTGACTCATAACTTCCAGTTTCTGGTATTTCTACCGAAAAAAATGCAATGATCAGATAAGTCGCATTTATATATATATATATATATATATATATATATATATATATATAGTTACACTAATATAAGAAAAACAGTATTGGAATAACCACGTGCAACCCCCCCACACACACACGCATATATATATATATATATATATATATATATATATATAAGTTCCTTCACGAAGTTTTAAGCCTGACTGTGAAAGAGGAGGTATAAATGAACATTTTTTGCGGTGGGAACACGACTAATTCTAATAAAACTCAAAAGAACTCATTCAGATTTCTGATCTGGTGAGGCGTACAACAAATTAAAAATCTTAGGTGAAGCTAAGAAATTCTTCAATGCATATATAGTAGTAAAGTTAGCGACCATAGTCGAGGGTGACCCGAAGGCTCCCTTTTCGATAGCTACTACACCAAGGTGTAGGGGAGGGCGCTACTCCATTCCCAGGATTGCTCCACTTTACCCTTGAACCGTACCTTATAATGCTGAGTGTTAAGCAAGGTGGTATCAAGTACCATTTTTAAAGTCTTTGGTATGACTCGACCTGGGATTGAACCCAGGTCTCCCGGGCCATTGGCGAACACTGAGAGAGAGAGAGAGAGAGAGAGAGAATGTTGTACTGGAATTCGAAGTTAAATCAGACAGAAAAATATCTGTCCACTGTCAGACGCGAACTCCGACTAGTATTGAAAACTGATGTGATTTCCTTTCACCACGGCGATAGATTGGTTTCGTCCCCTTTTTATAGAATTTATTTTTATCTTGTACTATCTTTTATTATCAATATCTTTTATGGTCACTATCTTTATTATTACGATCTTTTATTATTACTATCTTTTATTATTACAATCTTTTAGTATTACTATCTTTATAATTAATATCTTTTATTGCTATCTTTATTATTACGATCTTTTATCATTACTATTTTTCATTATTAATGTCTTAATTATTACTATTTTTTATTATTACTATCTTTATAATTACGATCTTCATTATGAATATCTTTTATTACTATATTTATTATTACGATTTTTATTATTACTATTTTTATTACTATTATTATTATCTTTATTCTTATCTTTATTATTACTATCTTTTGTTATTACTTCCTTTATTATTGCTATCTTTTATTATTACTATTTTTATTTTTTCTATATTTATTATTAATATCTTTTATTATAAATATCTTTATTATTACTATCTTTTATCATCATCATTATTTTCTTTCACAGATTCTTTTAAAAATTCTAGATTCTTTTTTTCATCTCTTTTTTCATGAGAGGCGGTGATCACAAGTAAAGATATTTTAAGCAAATAAAGGAATGATTGAAAATATATATATATATATATATATATATATATATATATATATATGTTGAAGAGGAGCGCCAGTGGAACTTGAAATGCTATGACAAGGTAGGAGGAACTTAAAGAAAACAACGGCAGAAGGATAAGGAAGAAGGAGTGATTAATGAATAAGAGAAGTTCGTGGGGAAAAAGATGATTAGGGGAGAGAATATTAAGGAAAGATAAAGATATTGAAAAGAAAAGGACGATGAATACCATAAAAAAGCAGATCGGGGTTTCTGATTTTGCTCAATTCTTTTTTATCGGTCTAGTTTTAAAGATTTCTTTAATATTCAAAGAATAATTCGCACGATTCAACTCCGATTGTTGTTATGAAATTCCAACCGATACATTCTTGGGCCTTCCTTAGTTATAATATTCACCCTCGTAAGGAATATGATTCCTGTTCTCTCTCTCTCTCACTCTCTCTCTCTCTTTCTTTTTTTCTCTCTCTCTCTCTTCCTTCCTTTCTCTCTCTCTCTCTCTCTCTCTCTCTCTCTCTTTCATGATAAATGGCAATAATAGCAATTATCATTAGGATTATTGTCACTCCAAGTGATTTTTTTCACCCTAGCGTTTGCTGGTTGTCTCTCACTGGATTCTGAGTGACAGCAAGTCTCCGCAAGTCTTCTGGACTCTTCTCAGTATTCGAGCCGATCTTAACAATGATGTAGTGGGTAGAGTGTTCGCCAATGGTCCAGGAGACCTGGGTTCAATCTCATCTCGCATCATACCAAAGACTTTTGAAATGGTACTTGATGCCTCCTTGCATAACACTCAGCAATATAAGGTACGTATCGAAGGTAAAGTGGAGTAATCAAGGGAAAGGAGTAGTGCCCTCTCCTACATTTCGGTGTAGTAGTTATTGAAAAGGGAGCCTTCTGGTCGCCCTCGACTACGGTCGCCAACTTTACTTGACTAATGTCCTTCTATAAAGATGCTTTAGGCATTAATAACCCACAAACGTTGAAATACCATTAAAAAAGAAACCAACCAAAGTATTTAATTTTTCTGTTCAAACTTTTTTTTAGTGAAGCCTAAATGATGGCAAGTCTCTTTAGGTTATTGCACTCTCCCACGTATTCTAATTGTAATAGGAACACTCGGTACAATCATCAAAAGATTGGTACAAGGACAGGAGGACTTGGAAATAAAAGGACGATTGGAGACCATCGAGACAACAGAATTGTCGAGATCGGCCAGCATACTAAGAAGAGTCTTAGGTATTTGAAGAGACTTGCTGTCACTCAAACTCCAGTGAAAATCCATCAGCTACCGCTGGTGTGAAAAATGCTAAAAAGAGTAAAATGATAATAATAACAATCTATAAGGAAAGAGACTTGATGAACTAGAAAAAGAATTGAAACTATTTCTCAGAACAATTATAATCTGCAAGGATTCTTAAACGAACCCCGGACACCTATGGAGACTTGCTGTAACTCAAACTCCAGTGAGAAACCAGCTAACACTGGTGTGAAAAATGCTAAAAAGAGTAAAATGATAATAATAATAATAATAAAATTAGCTAATCAGAAAAGCATTAGAACGCTCGGAGAGAGAGAGAGAGATACAGCCAGAGACAGACAGACAGACAGAAGGAGTAGTCACCCTCATAATAAGTGAACGTAGCAAACTTGCACAGAAAGAGTATAAATGCAGGCACGTCTGCGGGAGGAATGTCACCCACTGAGAATTTGGCAAACGACTAAGACTTGACAATATCATCGATTTCGCAAAACGAAATTTGTCCTTGAAAGTGAGATGCACAGAATTATCTAGGCTTTCGAGATAAAAACAGAACACCAATCTCTGCCAGACATAATCTTAAAATAAATCAAAAATAAAAGAACTTTCCAATCAGTAAATGCTGCAGTTCCAGTAGATGACAGCATTAAAATAAAAAAGTAAAGAATAAAAAAAAACGATAAATATCTGGAACTTGCCAAAGTATTAAAAAAGTTGAAAATAAAAGTGACCATGATGCCAATTATAGTCGGAAACCTTGGAACAACCCTGAAAAAGCGGGAAAAGAGACCGGAAACTGGAGTTCCGATAAAAACTTGAGATTGTCCAGAAAACAGTACTGCTAAAGTTGGTTCGAATACTGAGAAGAGTCCTGAGTTGCAGAGGATATTCTTCTACATCGGACCACCAGCTAATAAAGAAAAACTCGTAAAAAGATAGGAACAGATTACCCAATTCACATCAGAAGACCAAACCTAGTGTTGATATATAAAAAAAAAAACAATGTGTCAAAGAGAAGATTTGCTATGCCTGCAGAATTTAGACTGGAGGTGAAAGAAAACGAAATGCTAGGCAAATACCGGGACCTTGCAAAAGAGCTGAAAAAGCAGCTGAAAATAAAAATAACGGTAATACTAATCATAGTCGGAGCACTTGAAACAATCCCAAAGAACCAGTAAAAGAAATTGATGAATACAGGATTAGAGACAAGATCAAAACCATCCAGACCAGATCACAATTAAAATCACCAAGGATGCTTAGAAAAGTCCAGGAGACCTGAGAATACTCCAGTGAAAAACTCGGAGAAAAATAATGATAATGATAATATCGCCCTGTCGGCTGAGACAATAGAATACACCGAATGCACCTGAGTCGGGGAGGTAGTACCTGTGAAGTTCCCATCCCTGGGTCAAATAAATCGATTTAACCTTTTGCTATACTTGAAACCATTTAACTGTGTGCAAACAAATCAGTTCTGGCTTGTCTGAAAATAATATTTCCTTTAAAGTATTTGCAAACAAATTATATATATATATATATATATATTTGTGCGCGTGTGTGTGTGTATTGTGTGTGTATACCCAGGATTCGGCTTTAAATAACACACAAGGGTCGATACGCCATAAAGCACAACCGAAGCAAATCAGAGTATTCTTGGCCAGAAAATTGTTGACTTGCTGTCACTTGATCATATCTCGAACTTGGAGGTGCTACAATAATAATAAACATTAGTGATTCTTTGTTGAATGGTTTTTCTTCTTTATTTGTTTGAAGGTTTGGGTGTGTGCTTGAACAAACAGCTTATTTCAACGTAGCCACACGAAACCTGACGAATAGACAATGTCTTGCTCTGATTAAACGAGAGTGTACACGATTGTTGCATCTAACTAAAATTCCGACTCTCACCAGATCGATTCTTTTGGCTCAATCGTCCTGGCTTCATTTAAGTTCAATTAGATGAATTGAAAAAATCGATAGGAAAGTATTATACTCTCTCTCTCTCTCTCTCTCTCTCTCTCTCTCTCTCTCTTCTATCTTACGCACATATTTTGATCCTAGTAATATGTACAGACATATATTTCTTCTTATAAAAACCGCATCCATATCTAGAACTGAAGAATAAAATTATGTTTTATCTAATTGTGTAAGTGTACGTCTTTAACACATGCATACGCTGATTCAAATAAATATAGATAGCTTTGATTAAGATGGTAAAAGGCTAAAAAATACAAGATAACCAGTAAGGCTTTTACAAGTTATTTTAGAAATGTTCACCAAGACCATCTTGATCGTTGAAGCACAGCGAATCTTTTAACGTAAATGCAAGAGCACACACACACACACACACACACACACACCGAGACCTTTTTCTTAAAGTAGACACAAGTGAACCTACAGAAATATCTATAAATACAAAGGAAAATTATTTAAAAGATTTCCTGAACGACCGCTATTAAAATTTTTCTTTAAATCAGGGCAAATACAGATTATCGTAAATTTCTGCGTATACATATTTACCAACCCGTCCGCTCGGGCAGGATATGACACAAGGTCAATTTTTAAGCGCAGTTTAACGAGTTTGAATTCAGTTGCCTCATCAAGGCTGAAGAAATCAGTCTGCCCTACTATTTAGCTGGAGGGAGAATAATTGGATTCATACCTTTACCAAGGGTATTAGTGCTATGTGAAATGCAATCAGTCTCGTCCAGGATTTGATCTCGTGTCGCTGTGTCCATTTCCTGCGACGATAACCATTACACCTCCGTAAATTTCTGCGTATAAGTCGACATTTTAAACTATAAGAAATCTCTACAAATCTAGAGGTCGACTTATATGGCAGGTCTAAAATCTAAACCTTTGCCACTGAGTGGTCAACGAGTGATATAGGTTCGGTTTATAGCCCAGCGATATAAGTCGACCACTAGTTTTGAGGAGATTTTTGAGGTTTAAAAGGTCAACATATACGCCGCAATTTACATTATATGATATTCCCATTTTTTGCTGGTCTCTTGTTTTTTTTTTTTAGACTCTTAACTTCAAGGTAATTATATTCACAAATTATAATTCTCAACGTTTCAGTGATCCTAATCTAAAGTATATATATATATATATATATATGCTTTAATATACTTACATATATATACTTCATATATATATATGTATTTTTGAAGAGAAAATTATTGCTCTGTGGATTTTATTTACATTGCGCTCTTGACCAGGATTATTTAGATTTAATATTCTATTTCTTAATATTTTATTGGTCCTGTTTGGAATTATTCCCAACTCAAGATTTACAAGATTGAATAGTATATATATATATATATATATATATATATATATATATATATATATAATGATATATGTATATACATATATATATATATTAG